>JAHXMQ010003489.1:1243129-1255886 GCA_020466415.1 Ammodramus savannarum pratensis | reverse complement strand
TATAGCCATCTATAAATTGAGACATATTTAACATATATCAAGCAATTTTTAATACTCAGAATTAATTTCGCAACAGGAAAGTAAAATTATCTAATAATATACTTTACTAAAGCTGTTCCATGGCAGTGAGCATGATTAAGAAAGAGCAGTTTTCATCCTGCAAATTATATTTTGAAATTAAATTTTAATAACACAGTAATGCTGTCACTCATGTTTCCTATATTTTTAATAAGTGAATTGATTACCTTTCAAATCTTGTATAAGACTGGATTTCTTTCCTGTGACAAAACTGAAAGTAGTGCTTTTCCCAAATTATTAAATTATAGAAATTAAGGGGAAATTCCTAAGAGATTTAATTTTCACTCCACATTTAATCTTCCCATTTGTGTTTATAGAGGTTTTCTCTGGCTCTTGTTTCTAAAATGAACCTCCTGGTGAACATTAATTCCCACTGTACCCATATGAGCAGACATTTATTGACACTGTTAAAATAAACTCAGTCCCTCCAAAGAGAGCTGGGTTATACATTTGAATTTGTCTATTTATCTTTGTTTTCTGTCCAAGCCAGTAGCCAACCTGAATAGCTCTCCTCTGCTGGCTGTAATGACTCGAGTGCAAGAGCTTGGCAATTATTTCATTAATTCCACTGAATATTAATGCCTGTGGTTGCCAAGATATTTATGAGCTGCTTCAGTTCACTCGCCCAGTGGAGCTCACTCCCCTTGGAAACCCCTTCTCTCTCTAAGATCAGCACCTTCCCCTGAAAAATCCACACATTTGTGGTTTATTTTGCTCTTGCCACGTGGCATGAAGAGGAGTTTGTACTTTTCCCTGCCCAGCTGCTTTTTAAACCAGAATTCCTGGGGTGTTTTATGTGGAGCCTTTCACTGCTTTTAGGAGAGAAATCACAGCAAGTTAAGGGTTGGGACACTGCTGGATTGCCCCAATTTCAGGATAATTCAGAGGAATTATGGACAACCACAACTTTCTGGAACCCCCATCCATCCCAGATGGGCTGTGAGGCACCTGAGCAGGAATTGCCCCAGGCAGAGCTGATATTAAACTGTATTAAACTGTAAAGTGCTATTAAACTGTATTAAACTGAATTCTCTTTAGTTCCCACCTTTAGTGTCAAACAGGCTCCACTGAGGAGCTCTCACTTGTGCAGAATTAACTCCTACAAGCAGGGCCCTGTGTTGGCAGAGTGTTAAAAACCATCAGGATTTATTCCCAGGGGCACAAACCTCACTGCCCTGTTATCCCCTGACTTCCCCAGCATTAGTGTTTGCTTCTAAACAAAACCAAGACCTTCAATTATTTATACAAGTAGGTAGGAACACTCTATAAAACTGTAATTCTGGACCTTTGTCCAGAAAAAAATCCATCCACGATCATGTAGGTGGAAGAAATTGCACCTTGTGGGTGAGCTGTGCACAAAGAGCAAATTCAAGAATAAAATGTTCTCTTAAATATGAAATGTTTGCTGTACATTAATGGTGCAGTCCTGGTCTGCAAATACACCACAGAGCTCCTCTGGAAACCAGCAAAACTCTGGGAAGGGTCTGAGACAGAGAATTTCTTCCCCATGGCACTCAAAAAAGCAGAAAGTGGAGCAGAAGAAATCTCAGCTGTTCAAAAAGTGGCTACATATGGTTCCCAACAAATCTTGTGAAGTCAAATTTGGCTAATTCTGAAGAAAAGCTTCTAAACAAAGCCTGAGGGAAAATACTGGAAGAAAATTATTCAGTGGGAATGTGGGCAATTATTTGGGCATTATTTGGGCATTGCAGAGCAGAGGTTAAACTTCTGCTGGCAGAAGGTTGCAGGAAGGTAAGGCCAGATCAGCTGGTTCATCTGCTAATTTCAATTAGCTGATTTTCCAAAGTATAGGCTGATGGAGAGGATCAGTCTAAACATTATTTACTGCTACGATCTGTACGTTTCATAGCTGCCAGTAAATACTGAATTTCTCAGCAGTTCAGTGTCTCAGAAATCTCCCAGTGGTGAATTCTTTTGGACAGAGAGTTTGGATTGTCAGGAACCTCAGAGCAGCAGCAGCTCTGGATCAGCCCCAGGGATGGGGTGGGATTTTTCCAGGCCCCCCAGTCAGGCTGGTTTTATCCTGATTTTATTTTGCCTCCTAGATTTGCAAACCTAGTTTTATCCTGATTTTCTCTCGCCTCCTAGGTTTGCAAACCTAGTTTTGTCCTGATTTTATTTTTCCTCTCCTAGGTTTGCAAACACAACTCAGTTTCTCTGCCAGCTCACCCCTTGACCTTCTGCTGAGAATGGCATTGTAGCACCAGCTCTGGTGACAGTTTGGGATGTGGATATTTATCTGGACCAAACCCATCAATTCCCACATGCAGAGGATGGAATGAGCCCCTGGGCAGCTCTGACTTTCAGCCCTGGCTGGCTGGGGTCAGCAGGGAGCCAGTGACCTTTCCATGGGTGACACCATGGCCTGTCACAGAGCTCTCATTTAAAATACTCCTCTCAAATGGATAAAGATACACCCTAATCACTAATCAAAGAGCAGCTTTAATGCCTCAAAAATGTGGAGCGAGCTGCAGGCATCAGAATAAATCACAACTGATTTTGAGCAGTCACTGAATAAAGAGTTCAGGGGCCATGGCAGGAGGAGCCCTGGGACTGGGTGATCCACCATTAACTCAGCCTGGGAGGTCACTCCTGCAATGCTCCAAATGCCATTTAAACATTTGCAGCTTTTTATTTTCACAGCTCTGTGCCACACGGGCTGGCTGGGCACATTTTACAGAGCTGATTTGTTCAGTTCTGCATGGCACATGCTAGGAGTGTGATTAACACACAATTACACACAAACATGCACCCCAGCACGGAGCTGTGGGTGTGCAGAGAGCACTGGGGTGGTTTTTGTGTTTTCTCTCATTCCATTGCTTGCACTGCTCTTTCCTCCTCTGCTTTCACTGGGCCTTGCCAAGGGTAGACCTCAAGGCAAAACACCTGCAGGTTTTCCTGCCTGTGCTTTCCTTCCTGAACTCTGACATCCCAAATAATTCAGCAGGAACACCTCAGACCACTTTATTCCTTTCTCTTTCCTTGCTCCCCTTCCTCTTCCTTGCAGCTTTATTGCCTTTATTCAGGATAAACATTAATAAAACACCATTTGATTTCTTGATTTAAAAAACCACACCAAAAAGTTTTTTTTTTAGGACAAGTCTTTGGGGGGATGACTGTGACGTGGAAAAAGACATGAAAAGTAGTTTTTAATTTGTGGGGGGATAGAATGTAAGGAAACGAAGATAGTGCAGAAGGTAATCTCAGCCCTGAAGAGGTGCAGCTGTATTAATTACCAGAGATTAGGAACAGGCCTCAGCTGTGTTCAATAAGGATGGGTGCTATAAAAGAGTGGGTGAGGAGAGGGCTGGAGTTTGTTTGCTCTGAGGAAGAAGTTGGTACTGCAAGGAGCTGCCCATGAGACCTCACTGAGAAGGTATGGAGCTTTTCCAATAAGAGGACATGAATTCACTGTTAATTTTGGTTTTGAGCTTGGTCCTGTGTGATTTTGAGCAGGTAAATGCAGCTGATGCAGCACTTTCACAATTCCATGTACCAGGGTTCACCTGCAGGGAGGTGAAACCTTGGTGCTTGCTGATATTCCAGGTAATCAGGGAGAGAAAACACCACAGAGCCCAAAATGATTTATTTTTGTCAGTGCTCCCCTTGCAAAGCTAAACCTTTCTCTTAAAACAGTTTTCAGGAGTTTGTTGTGGCGAAGATTTCTTGGAGACTTTCCTTCCCTAAAAATAGAAACTCTTATTTATAAGAATTAAACTATCATGCATTAAAAAAAAATTATTATACCAAGCATAACTTTTTCTTGTGGGCAAAAATAAAAAGCTTTACAGTTACAGGTTCATACAGTTGATTTATTCATGGATATAAATCTTCCCAAGGATGTGGGCATTTTCAGTACCCTTTTTATGCTTTAATTTGCAGCTTATTCCAGAATGCCTTTGTTAGAAAAACCCATGTAATGTCTTAAAATTATCAATTTGTGGTATTCAAATAGTAAAAAAAAAAAAGAAATTAGAGGTTTGTGATGCATCTTTCCGCCTGTTTTTACCTGCACAAAAGTTGAGAGCAGTGAGAAGAAAATGTCACTTCATGTCTAGTGAGTGCACACCTGCTAAGGGAATTTGCTGCTCAGGCTCATAAAATGGTTTGGACTTAATAAAGCTGGGTTGGCTCTCAGCAGCTTCCTGAAGGAAGAAAGTTTGGTGTGTGAGGTGTTACCTGAGCAGGAATTTTTTTCATTGAACAAGTAATTCACTGTAATTAAAATAAAAATGAAATGGCTTTCACTGTAATGTCCTCAGAGAGTTTACCAAACTAATATCCTAACTGCATAAAGGCAGAGGTAATTTTTCATCCATAAGGTTTTTATGGAAATACATCTATTATTTCCCACAGCAGAAAATGATACATTTCATTTAAATTGCATTTTCTAAGCAGGAAGATTCTTTGTAATGGAATTTTTTACGCAGCACATAATTTATGGGCCCTGGGAAGAGGTGATTAAAATGTTGCTCTCAGCTGAGGGGGAAACCTTTGACACAAGCTTAAGTGCACCTGTATTTACAATAAATGTTTGATAAATTTGTACAAATTATACAAATATATAAATAAAATAATATTAATATGTATTAATATTATTTTAAATATTAATAAAATAATATTAAGATGTATTATTATAAATATATAAAATATAAATAATATTTTATAAAAATATATAAAACATTTATTATTTATATTTATTATTTATTTATATTTATTTCTACGTATATATGTAGAAATAAATATAAATAAGTAATAAATATAAATAATAAAAGAAATAATAATGAAATAAATATAAAAACAATAATAAAATAAATATAAAAAGCAATAATAAAATAAATCTAAAACCAAATAAAAATAAATAATAATATATAGAAATAAATATAATTATTAATATATAAAATTTATACAAATACAATTTATAGATTAATCTTCGCATGGAGCTTTCCCAGGACAAGAAAGCCCAACACTGCCTGGCTCTATTTGTGATTATCAGTCTATTCTGTGTTTACAAGGCAGTTTATTTTATGTTCTGCTTTAAAAAAAAATAAAAAATCAATATGGGCTGTTTTGAAAACAAGCAAACTGTGATTACAGGCATTGATGGACAGCTCCATTGGCAGCCAGTCTGGCCCATCTGTTGTGCCTGCCCTGAAGGGGTTAACAGCTCTTGGCTGGGGCTGCTCCTGGTGCCCAGCAGTGCCAGGCTGGCACAGCCCTGCCCTGTGGGCATTGCTGGGTTCATTCCCTGGCACTGGGGGCTCCATCAGCAATGGGGGTGTGCAGCTGATGGGAGTTAGTGAGGTTTGGGGTGTATGGGGGGAGAGCTGCTGGGCAAAATTAAAAATAAAAACAGGAAAAGTTTCAGCAAGTCACTAGAAAGCTCTGAATAGCTTCAGAAAAAATTCTGGAGCTGGCTAATGAAGAATCCATTATCTTCTGTTACCCCTGAGTTTGTGGCTTCATCTCTTTATCAGCAGCACAGTTTTCATCACAGGGGAGAGAAAAGAACCATGGGAGAGGCAATAGTTTTGTCCATATATAGATGGACAAAATTCATTTATATAATTTTATCTATTATATATATTTATAATTATATTTAATAATATATATTATTATATTTAATTTTATAATTATATATATTATATATAATTTCATACATATTACATAGATAATTTTTATCTATATTATGTGTATATAGTATACAGTTCTTTCATGGTATAATTCTTAAATCACAATTTATTATAATTATTACCAGTTCACAAACTCTTCAGACTCAGATTAAGCTGTTTGGGTTGTTCCAAATATCACAGAGAAAAGTTCCTCCTTCCTGTGAGTACCTGGGTGGTGGCTTAACCAAGAGGGAGAGGGTAAACTGTGGTAAAAGCAGGAAAACTGAGAATGGGATAATTGAGGAGTCATCACCCTGCTATTGATTTCCACCCAGCAGAGAAAGCTTTGTAGCAGATGAGAGCCTGGCTCTCCATCCCCCCACCTTGAGGAAAAGTGGCTGTAGGGGAGCATTTGGTTATGGCTCTCAATTGGGTAAAAATTCTCAAGGGCTTTGTTGGGCTGGGTTTAACTGGGTAAAAATCCTCGAGGGCTTTGTTTGGATGGGTTTAACTGGGTACAGACCCTCAAGGGCTTTGTTGGGTTGGGTACAAATACTTGAGGGCTCTGGCTGGGTTTAACTGGGAAAAAATCCTCATGGGCTTTATTTGGCTTTAACTGGGTACAGACCCTCAAGGGCTTTGTTGGGCTGGGTTTAACTGGGTGAAAATCCTCAAAGGCTTTGTTTGGATGGGTTTAACTGGGTAAAAATCCTCAAAGGCTTTGTTGGGCTGGGTTTAACTGGGTAAAAATCCTTGAGGGCTTTGTTTGACTGGGTTTAACTGGGAACAGACCCTCAAGGGCTTTGTTTGACTGGGTTTAACTGGATACAGACCCTCAAGGGCTTTGTTTAGTTGGGTTTGACTGCTTGGCTCCAACATAGGCAGACTCACTAGGAGGGGGAGATGGTTTAGGGAGCTGTGCTGCAGTGGCTCTGCTTTAGCCAGCCTGTGAGAGCAGCTCAGATGTGCCAGGAATGTTCTGCAGGCTCCTGTAGGACTCTCTGAGCTCTGCAGCCAAAGCAGGAACCTGCCACAGCTCCTGCACACCTGAGTCCATCCATCTCCATCACTCCTGAGTGTGCTGCAGCTCAGGGATGTGAGCACTGCTGCGCCCTCTCTGAGAGCCAAGCCCTGCAAGGGAGCTCCTCACAGCACAGCAAATCCAGATGTAAAACCACAGCATGGAGCACAAAGTCATTTAACAAAAATCATCAAAAGTCTCTGATCAATTAAAAAAAAAAATCACTGAAGTATTTCTGAGTGGCTGAGTAACCTCCAGAGCAAGAAATAACACTTGTAGCTGTGAAAAGAGCTAAGTGATCAGGGATTATAAATGAGAGAACTTTATTCATAATAATGTCGTAGGAGGAACAAGTAGAGGAATAATATTACTCTATCAAATATCTTCTGTGTCTAAATCCCTATGAAAAAACATAAGGAAGCAATTGAAAAATATTTACAGTGAGAGAGAGGAACTGGAGGCTTTAGCACGGTGTCAAGCTTGTGATGTCATTGGTGTTCAGAGACTTGAAGGAATAATTCACATTTTATGAATTCTAAATAATATTTGAATTTTACAGGAGTATTTATTGAAAAGAAAAAAAAACAACAACAAACAAAGCCACTTGAAAAGGCTGAAAGTAGGGATTTTGTGTAAGAGCAGGATAATTTTATGGGTGAGGCAGCTTAATTTTTGGGGAAAACAGCCAACCAAACCTACTCCTGCCTTTTCTTTCCACTTTTCCCACTCTGATCCCCAAGCAAATGTCTCAATGAAGTGCCCAGATGCACAGCTCCAATCAGTGGAAGATAATTAAAACTTCGGCAAAGTTTTCCTGCACTTCTGCTTCCCCCTCTAACCCCATGGCCAGCCCCGTGTGCTGCTTGGCTTTAATTGCAGAAATCTCCATATTTTGCTCCTCATGCCTGAGGTTTGCTGCTCTGCAGCTCCTGTGATTTGTTTTGAAGTAAACTCTGCTATTGATTCATTATTAAGAGGGAGTGGGGTTTTTCCAGGGGTTGTAATTCCTTCAGCAGAAGGCAGCTTCTGTTTGATTCCACTCTCTCTGCACAGGAATATTTTGCAGGCTGAATTTCCAAGTACCTGAGCTGTGCCCATATAATGAAAGTTCTGTTTGCATCAAGAGAAAGCCACATCCTGCTATCCCTGGTGTCACATTTTGCCCTCTCTTTTGGGTGGAAAAAGGGAAATAATATTATTCCAGCATTAAACAGTTAGAGCTTTGTCCCAAGCAGACACAGCCTGACAGGATCCACCCAAAGTTCCTTTGGTCAGCAGTGACAAATCCCAGGGATTCTGGAAATATTTGAACTTTAAATGTGAGTTCAATGCCTGTGAGTGAAATTTGGAGGAGTTTTGCTGTGTTCTGTCATTTTAGCTTCAACCTTTGACAGCCTTGTTGTGTGGACTCTCAATTAGTGCTTTGGTCTCCTTCCCACAGGACTTGCTGTATTTTATGTCTAGAGCACATAAATTTTTATATAATTAATGAAGGAAATGAGCAGAAGGTGCAAACCTCACTGTTCAGCTTTTAAATTGCATCACCAAGGTGTGGTGGGTTTGCTTGCTTTCTTCTTGTGTTAGTTTTGCTTTGTTTGGTTATTTTTATTTTTAAACTAAGGTTATGGTCTCTGTCCAAGCCCTTCCATCCATTAAATTCTGAGGGTATTTCAGATCTGGATTTTGCATACTTTGAAAATCAAATTAGTCTTCAATTATTTAGGGACTTGTCTTCAATTTTCCTTCTGAATGCAAATTCCTGAAGACATTTCTTACCCAGAAGAGTGTCTTCCTCATAGATTAACATTACCAAAGTTACTTTAGAGTTAATTACTGTTTTGTGTAGGGTTTAAAATCAATAGTCTTGCAGGGGCTCCTGCTGTGAGAACTGAAATTTACAGTATCTGCATGTCAGGTGCACAGCAATATTTTATAATATAAAGTTATCCTCACCTTGCAATGGCACACGAATGCCTTTAGCATTGCAGCAGACCAGAAAAGCCAATCCAACACAGAAATATGTCCTGGCCTGTGAAAGTCCTTACAACTCTGATTTCATTATGTTCATCACAATTACAGCACCCAGACTCCTTGCAGATGTCTTTAATTTATGAGCCTTGGGCCCATTTCTCACACGGAGTTTTTAAGGTTGTTTGATTTAACTTTTTAATTTTTTTTTTTGTTGTTAATAGATTGGTCATCCTCATATCTTAATAAAACAAAAATTGAATTATATGCACTGCTAAGCAAGCATGACAGGACTTTTGCTGGCAGATGTAAAGTGTGAAAACCTGTGGGGAAATCCCATTCACTTTGGGTTCCACCTGAGAACGCTGCAGTGCACTGCAAATGGATTCAGCCTGAACAACACAGGAGCAGGGGAACAATGGAAATCAATGATTTGAACCTAATTAAAAAGACCTGATAAAAATTCTGGAGAGCCAGATGGCAAAGTCAATTTCTCAGTATAATATCTGTGCAGATAAAGAATATGATTAGCTGTTGACATTCTGCAAGGGTAGAATGATCTTATCAGCAGGATGTCAAAGTATTTCTTTAACAGTATTAGACTCTGCTTTTATAACTATTGTACACCTGACTTAATGGAAATCATTTTTCTTCCAGGAACTATGAGACATAATGTTTTCCTCAGATGTCACAGTGCAAACCTCACGAGTTGGTTATCTTGATAAAAGCTTTAGACTCTGACTGCTGAAGGCAGACACCTACATGACTTGAACATTAAAGCTGAAATCAAACTCCAATTACAGGTGGTGCTGAACACTTTTGTATCTCCCTCTCCATTTGTGTTTATGGATTCCAGACAATTCTGTTGAATGAGAAGAGAATTTTGGACAAGGAATTTTCCTGTACACGTATAGTGAAGCAAATATTTCAGTGCCATCAGCTGAGCTCTTCACTTTTTGTGCAAAATGCTTAAAAAGACAAAATGAATAAATGATGTGATGGTTCCATGGCTAAAATAGTCATGCTGGAGAAAAGATTTCTGGTGTCTTTCAGCTCGTCCTCCCCTTCCTAGACTGGAAACACCAAAGTGTAGAAAGAGGTGATTTGAGAATTTCCTGGGAGGGAGAAGGGCCAAACTGAAATGTTTTTATAGGGAGAATTAAATCTAGATCCTGGATGTGCCAGGCAAGAGTGGTCTGATCACACAACTGAGTAAAACAGGATTTACAGCCATGCCCCATTGTTTTCTCATTGCCTCCCCTTGAGGTGTTGGCTGTAATAATTTCTAACAAAGTTTCCATGTCCATTTACTGCTGTGTGCAGGGATCTGGGATGAATGTGGGTGCTAGCAGATGATGAACCATTTAATTCTGGTTTACAAACCCCTCACCTGGCGTTACTGATGTCAGATTTTGGGGAAGGATGACTTGGGAGCTTTGTGTGTCCCTGGGTTCCCCAGGCTGGCTCTCTGCTGGGTGCTCCTGTCCCTGCACAGGTTCTGCAGTTCTTGGCTGGGTTCTCCAGGCAAGAGCTGGAAAATGAGGAACAGAAGCATTATTTGCTAATTGGATCCATTTCTCTGTTAAGTTCTCTGGATTTCAGGGCTGGAGCTGTTCCAGCCTGGGGGCTGGACACTGGAGTGTGTCCAAGCTGCTTTGGGGACAGTTTTGTGGCCAGGCCACATCTCATTATTCCCTTTCCTGTGCTTGGTGAGTGATCTTTTACTGAGCAGAGCAGCAGAGACACCTCACACTGAACTTTTCTGGAGTGTTGCTGAATGTATGTCTGCATTGGACTCTCTTATTTCTTTCACTCCCAAAGAGAAGCCATCTGCATTGACTGCTGGTGGTTCATGCAATGCTACGTTTTATTATGTGCATCAAACTTCTGTGTTCATAAATATTAGTGTTTCTAACTTAGCCATTCATTCTTTTGAATTCAGACAATAGGAAACAGAAGTTACAGCTCTTCAAAAAAGCCTCAATAATTATGGACAGCCTGTGAGGCAAGCAGCTCAGGTATCAATTTTGGAACAGATGAATCTTCCTTAAAGTGCACTAATTAAAGTGGCTTTAAAGACCTGGGCTGAGGATAAAGCAGAGGATGCTGTAGACAAGTAAAACACAGCCCTGTCTGGCACACAGTGCAGGGGGAGCAGCTCTGAGGAACTGAGCATGGAAATCTTTCTTTATAGTTTCCAGATAAAATCAGGAGCAGAACTGCTGACTAGCACTTGGCAGAAAACAATATTCAGATCCTGCCTTCAAAGCAACCTAAATTACTCTGTTTCACTTGTGTATTTTAATTTAAACACATTTTAAACACCTCTGAGCCCTTTAATACCTTGACTATGTCTCCCCTGGGAGTTTGAAAGGACTGGCTGCATGGAGCACATGGCTCATGGCAGTTATTGACTCCTGCCCTTTATGGAGATATCAGACCTCATTATGCTCATGCCAGAATTTTTCTCTGTCCATGCTGAGCATTTAAAGAGGAGTAACACTAGTTATAAGTGATAATTGATGAGGTGACAGAGATGAGGAGCCTCTCTAGAGGTGCAGTTTGGGATAATCAGGGTTCAATAAGTGATCCCCAGTTGTGGCTGGGCACAGGAGCTGTCACTGAGGAATTGCTGCACAGATAAATGCAGTAAATGCATTTCATATCCCAGTGGGAACAGGAGCTCTGCTGACAGCCCTTCCTCCATCCTTCAGACAACTTAGAGCCTGAGAATCCTCCTCCTGTGGAAACAACAAGTGTAGCACCATTCACCTGCTGCCTGATGGCTTTCTTAACTAAAATTGAAACCAATATGTTCTCTGGTAAAAACTGTACCTGTATTTCCCCCATGATATAATTCATTGGTGATTAGATCCCATCTAATCTTCCTGGATTTTGAAAGCTCCATTTTTCCTTCTCATCTGTGTTTTGTACTGCTCAGACACCAAGATAATATTTGTAATGCAAATGACTGATGCAGTTTGTATTTTTGGAGTTTGAAATTGCAATAATCATTTAGTCCTTGGAGTGAAAGTCATTTTGCAGCCTTTATTTCCTCACCCTTCTGTTCCCCAGTCCCGTTGTGTGTGTGGCTGTTCTAGATCCGTGTTTCTTGGTGCTGTAGTTATTTCTGTTTTATTGTGCAGCACATCTGCAGCACTGCTGGGAGTGTTTCTGATGATCTCATTACTGGATCAGAGCTTCAGTCTCTTGGGTCACAACCCTGCCTAATGTTCTTGTGCAGACCCCTCCAGACTTCCACTAAAAACAGCATTTTGTGCTCATAAAAGCAATTGCTCAGGACATAAGAAGCCAGAATAGGAAAAAAAAAAAAAGGCAGTATAAAAAGTACTTTTGAGTAAAAAAAAAGGGGGTTGTCTGTGCATTTAGGTGCCTGTTCTACTCTTGCTAATACAAATACCTACCTGTGTTTTCTTACCTTGCATAATCCTTCATTTGGAAAAAAAATGCAAATGTGGAGGAGGGCATGAGAAGGAAGGGGTTTGCAGATCCTCCAGCAAAGAAGATTTTAATGCTTGAATAACTGCAATGTGAACCTATTGCCACATGTGATATTGCCTCTTGATTTATCACCTTGGAAACAGCCTGAAGTCTTTGTTTTGTGTAGTTGCTCTACTGTGATTTAAAAGGAGAGGATGAGTGAGACACAGATCTAATGAGATTTAACTCTTCCATGGCAAGAACGTGTAATCAGATATATATTAATTATATCTGTATAATTAATTATATGTATATAAAATAGCCCAAAATAACAAAATAACCCATTCCTGGGCAGGTGGATGGCCTGGGGATTCTGCCTGAGTGATGGAGCTGGAGCTCTGTTCCACCCTGAGTGCTCCCAGGAACAGGGGATCCCAGCACAGCCCTGTAATGCTCCCCTCTTTCCTCCTGACCACATCCACAGAAAGAGAATTGATGTTTCTCACTGTGGTCTCCCTCCTGTGTTGCTTTTCTAATCTTTACTGATATGAATTAATATTTTATCTATTAATATATATTTATTAATATTTATTTTGTAATTTTACTGCTATGAATT
>JAHXMQ010003489.1:1223632-1235001 GCA_020466415.1 Ammodramus savannarum pratensis | reverse complement strand
TTTTTTTTTTATAGCTGGAGCCAGCAATTGCATCTGTATAAAATATTGAAATAATCTCCAAGCAGAGAAGGGAATAAGTCACTGGGTTGGTAACTCACCTAGGAAAATGGGGCAGGGTGTATCAGTCTCTTCTGCAGCCCTAAAGGTCCCTGCAGGTGGAATTCTTTTCAAACAGGTGCCCCAAAGCTGCTCTTTCATTTAGGTTCTGATGGAAAGTTTGGATTGATTTAACTTCTTTTCATTTGAAATCCTCCTTTGACAGGATTTTTTCCCTTATTTGACTTTATCTGAACAGTTGTTGCCCCTCCGGTTTATCTGTGAAACAGGAGCATAAAATCAGTTTACCCTTTGGAAAGGATGGCCTCAAGCTCACCTATTTTTAGGACAGCAAGTGAAGGCTGAAAATTTGGATGGGGATTGCCCTGATTACCAAAGACTCTGTGTTCTTTGTGTCTGGTGGGTTTAATAAGAAAATGTTTAGGGAGGAAGAATGGAGTCTGTTCCTTCTGTTCAGCAATGCTGTGGTGGTGAAGCCAGTAGAAATCCCTGCCTCTTTTTCATTTATAATCACCATTTAGAACAGAGGAAAGAAGAGAAAACCAAACAAAATCATGGCAATTTTCTGATTCCTAATTCCTTTTCAATTGTTTCCAAATAATAAACAAGTGGCAATAACAAGGTACACCTTGTGCTGGAACGAGCTTGGCATCGTTTTAGCCCTGCAGAGTCCAGGAAAAGGGAAGGCTCCAGTCTCCCTGGGATTGCCAGGCCTTGGGATCATCTGGCAGATGTGCAGCAGGAGAAGCACAGCTGGGTCTCTGTCTCAGGAGAATCCAGTGCAATACCCTGGTGTCAGACTCAGCTGGCTGAAAAAAGCTGCGTGCCCAGAGTTGGCTCCCAGTTGCCTGCAAAATGCCTCTTTTCATCTGTCTTGCACTAACTGGAATTAGTTCAGCGTTTTGGATTGATTAATAAGTGTTTTAATAATATTCAGGGCAAACATCAGTCCCAAAGAAATACAGAGATGTCAGGAAAATTGCCATTGGAAATATCAGACTGTTGGAGACCAAAAAATGCTAAATATTTTCTAAAGAACACCATGAAAAACTACAGTAGTTGACATAAATTCTATTTTATTATTGGTACAACAAATATTTTAAGCTTTGATTGAAATTATAAAGAAAATATGGACTAAAAATTAAATTTAGCATTTCAAATTTAAAATAAGAAGGGAAAAGCTTGGCCTGTCTTGCTGGATGGCTTCTGTGGGCCCTGGTCTTGCAAATACGTGCACAAGTTTTTAACTTTTTCTTGGAGACTGGTACTGCTGAGACCTACGAGAAAGTTTAATTTAAAAAATCAGAGAAAAATTCATGGTGGACTAATCTAGTTTAATTTATTTTTGTTAATCAGATTAAGTTGATCTACTGTTTTGACTGGTAGATGTGCAGTTTTCACAGGGGGTGAGAATCACATCTAACAAAGGTGGTTGGAATTGTTGGGGTGTTAATCCAGTCAGCTCAGTGATGTGGAGATGGCACTGGCCACACTTCTCAATGGAATAATGTACATTACACACTTGGCTGGCTGTAAAGCCTCCAGGCCCCAAACTGTCACTGTTCTGATGTCTTCATCTGCCTTTCAATAATTCATAAATATTCAGTGTCTATGGATAGGCTTGGAGAACAAACATTGTCCTATTCACAGTTACCAAACCTAATTAATGCATCCAGAACCTGTAACTGTTTACATTGTAACCTGGTTATTCCACCAAAAATTGGTTTGACTGGTTGGTTGGTTGTTGGTTAATTGGTTGTATGGTTAATTGGTTGGTTGGTGGGTTGGTTAGTTGGTTGATTCCTTGGTTCCTTGGTTGGTTGGTTGAATGGTTCCTTGGTTGGTTGGTTGAATGGTTCCTTGGTTGTATGGTTAATTGGTTGGTTGGTGGGTTGGTTGGTTGGTTGATTCCTTGGTTGGTTGGTTGGTTGATTCCTTGGTTGGTTGGTTGGTTGATTCCTTGGTTGGTTGGTTGAATGGTTCCTTGGTTGGTTGGTTGGTTGATTCCTTGGTTGGTTGGTTGAATGGTTCCTTGGTTGGTTGGTTGAATGGTTCCTTGGTTGGTTGGTTGATTCCTTGGTTGGTTTTGGCGTTTTGTCACCCATGTGTATTTCTGCAACCACCCCTCACATTTTAGTCCACAGATGAACATCCCAAAAGTGTCGACAGCCTTAAATCTATCAGATTCCATCAGGTTTAGTGAGCAGCAGCTGGGTGGAGGGCAGGGATGCTGTTTTCCCCGCAGGTGACAGAAATCTGTGGTTTCAAGCAGAGATCTCCACAGGACAGGGCTGCTGAGAGCTGCACTGTGCAGAAAGGGTTAATTTGGAGCCCACCTGAGATCAAACACTCCCAGCAGGCACAAGCCTGGCTCCCCGTGGGCCCAGCATGTAGAACAACCTGTCACAGCTCTGTTTGGCTTCTCTCCTGCGATTTCCATCTCCAGCAATCAAAGCATGCATTAGAGCCATTATCAGCTCTGTTGCTTTCCTTGTACCTGACTTTCAAATTGTCAGAACAACGTCTTTTGTTCTATAATAAATTAATTGTCTTTGAATCTTCTATCATTGGCAGATGGATCTCTTTGTTTAAATATAAATATGAAGATGCTGATTTATTTGGATTCCCGAACGCTGATTGTATGATAATTGCATCTTCCTGTGAATAATTGAATTATTTTCATATTATGTTAATCTCATTTCCCTTAAAGCCTGCCTGAAAATCAGACTGACTTATTTACATGTATAGGTGAATGCTAATCCAGAAGGATCTATTTTTAGACTGCAAAAACTGTTTTCAAAGTTGTCCTTTCATGATTGGTGGTGCTGGTAAAAGCCCTGCAAATGCAGCTGCAGGAAGGAGCATTTTCCCAAAACAACAGCTCATGCTGGTTATGCTGCTGTAATTCTATCCTGCTGGTATTTTATAAATAAATAAATAAAACACAGGAAAGGACTAAAAATGCAGATCAGTCTCCCATTATACTGCATATTGTGTAAAATATGTGCTTGAAGTTTCTGCTTATCTAAGAGGGTTTTTAATAATCAATAGCCTTTGCTGGCGCTATCAATTTGTTGCATCCAAGTTATGGAATGTGTTGCAGGGATCCTCCATCAATTTCACAGGCAGAATCCTTTAATGGAATAAAAGAAAGAAAACACAATTCATGCTTGAAGCTGAAATTTTATTATTATCTCAATTGAAGTCTTAACTCTCTGAAAATATCATTGTGTGATGATTATTGTGCAAATTGTACACAGTTAAAATAATCCAGTACCTCTAGGATTTCTCTAGATCCTGATGTCAACAGCTTCACCTGTGGCATGAGCACAGGGTGCAGAAAATCAATAGTGTCCTATTGACAATTAGGGTATTGATAATTTCCTCTTTGGTATGGTCAATTCTGCATTGGTCCATTTTCCATATATTAAAATGCTCTAAAACTTGATATTCCTTGGTGTGTAAGTCCGCTTTGCATCCAAAGTTGCTACACAAGATTTGGGTTACATCCATTGGACTCTTGCTGTTTTCCTCTCTCTTATTCCTAAAACTGTCTGCAAGGCTACTCTGGCAAAATTTAATCCAGAATTTAAAACCTCCACATGTTTTTCATTTTTCATCTGGAAAAAGATACCTGAGTACAAACTCCTTTAGTATCAGTTATGCAATATTGATGTGCTTTGACCAGAAAAATGAAAGACCTTTCTCCAGCTGGAATATCAGTACATAAGGATATTTTACATTGCTGAATACCAGCAATGATTATCACAGCTGCTACTTCATGCTCTTCTTCCTCAGGAAAAAAATTTATGAGAAGTGGAAATACATTGATTAATGCTTATACCTGATCCTGTGAAGTGAAATCCATAGCATTTAACATAATTTTAAGGTCAGAATTTCTTCCATAGAAAGAAATCTATAATAGAAGATTTATAGGATAGGAATCTATAATAGAAGATTTATAGAATAGAAATCTATAATAGAATATTATGGATTTCTATTCCATAGGAGTTCATATTAGACTTCTTCTATTATAGATTTCTAGTCTATTAATAGAATTAATTAATAGAATAGAGATCTATAATAGAAGAAGTCCAAAACAGACTCCTATAGGAGTCTGCCTGGTGGGAAGTGTGTTCCAAGCCCAGTGTCTGGAGCAGTAAAATATTGGAAAGGAGAAGGACGTGTGTTGGCATG
This sequence comes from Ammodramus savannarum pratensis, assembly GCA_020466415.1. Lineage (NCBI taxonomy): Eukaryota > Metazoa > Chordata > Aves > Passeriformes > Passerellidae > Ammodramus > Ammodramus savannarum. The sequence continues at coordinate 1,230,747 of JAHXMQ010003489.1, read as the reverse complement.
GCAACACTGCTTAACTCATATTTGTCAAGGCCACTGTAATTACTTAGCTGAAGCCACAGGTCACAGGAAGAATGTTATCAGAACTAAAATTGTTCCATCTTGTCCTCAACTTCCAGGCCAGAGGTTTCTAGATAAATCAAGAAGTGCAGTTTGACTGGGGGAACTCGCTCTCTCTTGCCTTGGCCTCAGAAAATCTCATGTAAGTGCCCTTCTGATCTTGTGTGTTCTCGATGCAAATTGCAGATTGTTTTGGTGAAAGTGTCTTCTCTTGTTTACAGGATGATATGTCTGGGTATGAAAAGTGGATTGTTTACTTGTTTGAGGTGTCACTTTGGAGTGTGTTTCAGAAATTGTTACTCAATACCTGAGACCAACCCCGTATGACAGCAGGTATTAGAATATAAATCAGTATATCAAAATCAAAAAGGGTTCAGGAGGGATCAGTACAGAGCACTGTGCTTTCCTGCATTTATACAGAAAGGTGGAAATCTGTTCATTTGGGGGTTGAAAGGATTTGGTGTAAAACTGGAAGGTGAGAAGAAGTTGGATTGCTACAAAACTTGTGCTCAGTTGTGGTTTAACTCATCTGAGTTAAAAACCAAGAGCTGTGGTCTGCCCTTGTCACTATTACAGCTAAAAATTGTTCTTGTCAGCACAGGGGTTTGATTTTTTTGATCAAAGTTGAAATTACCTGATACCATTAAAGGCAGTTCATTGAAGATAAAGGTTGAGAATTTGCTCTCACAGTTGTCACGTCTCTCAGTAGGAGAATTCAGGAGCTGTTAATATTTCTGCCTCTGCAAATCCATTTAACTTGCTTACAAATCTTCATAGATTAAACAGTGATCATTAATTAAAATTCTAGTTACAATAATTCAAATTCTAGTTGTTGTTTAAGCTTGTATTTTATTTTTTCTTTGATTTCCTGAAGTTGTGCACTCTGTGTTGTAAAATTTCCCATGTAGAATTTGACAAGTGGGCTGTAACACCCACTGTTCCTGATAAATGGCTTGTAAAAGAAAGGCATTATGGATTTTAATGGTATTTAAGCTTTATTTCTATTTTCTTCTTGTATTTATAATGTACTTCTCCTATTGATCCATACCATTAATGCAGAGATATGCTACATTTATTTTCTGAGATTGATGGAGCTGAGTGTGGCTTGTTGGCATTAACTGGGATGGGCACAAGGAGAGGAATCTTTGAGCAGAAGGAGCAGATCCTTTCAATGAAAAATTCCTAGGGAGTATTTCTCTCACAGTATAGATTTTAGATACCAGTTTGAGTTACCAATAAAGATAGAGCCCAGAGGGAAAATTTTGCTTTGCTTCCCACAGATAGATTCTCAGCTGGTACAAATAGGCTCCACTCCTTCCATTTCAATGGGCTTACACCACTTCACAGTGTCAATATGGGGAAAAAATATCACTTCCATCAGCCCTCCAGATAAATAACCCAGTAATTAATCTGAGTAGCATTCTCAAAATAAAAATGTGGAAATGTTCTTGTTGGAGCAGAAAAACAGAATAGCAAGGTTGTCTGAGTTCACACCTTGCTGAGGCTATTAATTGAAATTGAAAAATCAAAACAATTTACAAGAAAGCAGAAGCAATTAGCAAAAGAATATAACAACAGTGAAGTTTATCACTTGGAAATGATCTTATTTGTTCCTCAGAAATCTTTATGGATGAGATTTCCTTGGAGGTGTTTCTTTTGTAATTGACTCATAGAGTTATCTATTAGTGTCTATCTATTAGTGTTTGGTGGTAATATTTCATTTTGCTCAATTTGCTTAAAATGGGATGTCAGGGGTTTTGTGACAGGGCTGGGGTCAAAATCAGAGCAGCCTTTGGGCAGTTCCTGAGGGAAATGGGGAGAAAGGAACACCAGTGAATGAAAATGGGGAGAAAGGAACACCAGTGAATGAAAATGGGGAGAAAGGAACACCAGTGAATGAAAATGGGGAGAAAGGAACAGCACTGCAGAGTGCTTGAATAAATGAAATGTTATCTTCTACCATCAGCTCATCACCCATCCTGTTCATTGTGCTGCTGGAGATTCTGGGTCAATTCCTGGAAAAATCTGGGCTTTGGGGCTTGTTTTCTTGTTTGTTTTCTCTGTTGTTCCTAAAATGTTTTGCTTTTTTCAGCATTTATGGCTTGCTGTCTGTCTGACTGTCGTCATTATTGAGACTTGTGGCTTGTTGCTATTGATATAAAAGATTTTACTTTCACATGGGGATAATTTAAACTGGGAGAGGTTTGGAAAAGGCTGGATGAATGTTCCATAATGGAAGCCTGCAGTTATCCCATCACAGTATGGGTGTCTCAGCACAGAGGGTCTGGCTGTTTGGACTGGGCTATTTCCATGGATTGTTCCCTGCTAGGAGAGCCTTTAATGAAATATATAATCACTAATAACTCCCTAGAACTCTCCTATTTGCTCTTCTTCTGGAGGCTGCAAATCTTATTTCAGAAGTCCAAGGTGTACATTCCATTTTACATTATAATATTAAAAAAATTACTCCTACTATTAACGTTTAGCATTTAAAGTTTCATTGACTGAAGAGGACTCAAAGCAGTTGGAAATCCCTTCTTGCTCAGTTGTGATGCTGCCAATTAATAGAATTAATTCTCCCTGACCCAGGACTTGCACTGAGTTGTACCCAGTTTGTAGCTGAGATTCCCAGCACAGGAGGATGAAAATACAGTTTAGGCTGCACCTTGGGGTTTGAAAGATCCAAGTCTTGGTTGCAAAGAATTAAACACAGAGCTCATAGGGTGCAGAGCTTAAATTCCACTGCTGCTGTTTTATTTTTTGTTTTGGTCTAAATGTATCTTCTATTTTCTCTGTGTCAGTGAGAGGGAGAGAGTGGCCTCTCCTGGGAGGTGGGATGTGAAGGTTTGGACCATTTTCAGTAAGGCAGAGCTCAAAATTAGGCCTGAGAGTGTTTGAAACTGTCTCTAACCCCCAGAACTGCACTGCTTGTGCCAGCATTTCCCTGGATCTGTGTCCTGCTGGCTCATTTCTCCAAAGCTCCTCTCTGCCTTTAAAGGGGCTTTGAGCAGAATTGTGCATTTTAACTTAAAGCCCAGGGGCAGGATGTGAGGTTCCATCTCTGGGGGTTTTTAATCCTGCTCTGAGGGATCTTTGTGCCTTCTAAAGGGCTGTGCACATCCCAGCCCTGCCCAGAACTGCAATTTTAAACTCTGGGGTTTTTAATCCTGCTCTGAGGGATCTTTGTGCCTTCTAAAGGGCTGTGCACATCCCAGGACTGCAAATCCCATGCACTGCCCTGAAAATTGGTGATGCAATAGTGAATAATTAAAGTTTTTGTGCCCTTTATCTGCCATTTGGTTGTCCTGTGCCTTCATTGTCAGAAAATTTGATCTTTTCCAACTCGGCATTAAATAGCACGATGTGTTTGGCATCAGGATAATAGTGCCACTGTAAATTTATTATCTACATTGTGGTGAACTCAGCTGAACTTTATTCACCATCCTGATTGTGATCTTTTAAAAGAAACCACTTCAAGCTGCAATAGGTACAAAGAAGAGCTATTAATATGATTAGAAAATAACTGAGTGTGCAATTTTCTTCTAAGAAATTTTCTTGTTCCCGTCCCAGTTCCCTGCACATACCAGAAGAGCTTCAAGTGTTTTAAATGTGTATTTCCTTTCTGCCATGTAGATGAAATTACTGTAACAGATTTGAATTATTTTTTCCCCTACAATGCCTTTTGTACCTGCTTTTACTTATCTCAGAGTAGCACTGGTAAACAACAGAGCAGTGTGGATAGGAGTGACATCTCCTACAATAACTGCACTCCCACACAAGGCATTTCAGGGGGTGCAAAACTTGTTCCCCTTATTACTTCATCTAAATCAATGCTGTAATCTGTTTGGTTTGAGGGATGAAGGGCATAATCCTGCTTATTGTACTGTGTGGGCAATTTATCCAGTGATTTAATAAATATCACACAAAATCAAATTTAATGCAAAGACAGAATTCAAACTCGACGTGGTTATTGAATATAAACCCCCGTGTCAAGGGGAATGAGATTCCCCTGGCAGAGACAGAGCCAGGAGCCAGCTCTGTGGGCAGGGAGAGTTGGGAGTTTGGATTTCAGTGAGAGACAAAGGCATTTGTCAGCCCTTAACGTGGCCTGCCCTTTGGAACAATCTGGAGAATCTTTGGATTCTTTGGTCTCTTTGTGGAGAAAATAGAAAAGGTTTAGTCAGACATTTTGGGGCAAAGAAAATGGATTGCCCCTCTTTCCTGCTTAGCTGTCTGTATTTCATGCCCCTTACTCTGTCATTATGATATAATTTGAATTTTCCTTAATTTGTCCTCGAAATAAATTTATTTTTCTTCGTTTTGATTTCTACCTCAAAAGCCTTTGTAATTTTTTTTTTTTTTTTTGGCATAAATTTGTAAATTAACTTTTACTAACCAAAAAAAACCCCAAGGATGTTTTGTTTCCTCGGCTGAGCAGGATCAGCTGGGCCAAGGGAAGGGAGCAGTGAGGGCTGTGCCCAGCTGAAGTGACAAATGCAAATCCTTCTGTTCCCTTGCATTAAAAAGGGCTCCCCTGAAGGGGAACTGAGCAGTGGCTGCATTACAGTGTCAGGTGCAAAACCTTTAATGGAGAGAAATTGCCTCAACTAATCCATTTGTCAGTAGGGAGGGGAAGTGGAAAACTATATATAACTTAGAAGCTGAAAGGTTTTGCCCTTCTCCAAAAGAATAAAATAATATAGCACTGAATAATGGCTTTGATTCCAGTTTTAAATTAGAAATCCAATTTGTTCTTATGAGCTCCCTACTCCATTTCTTACTACTCTCTCAATTCTGCTGGGTGACATTGGGAGATAAAGCAGAATTTACAAGATTGAAATAGGTAAATTTTTCTTAAAGGTAGACTGAGACATGTCCAGAATGATGTATTGTAAATTGTATTGCCTTTATTAATAAATGCCAAGTATCCTCAGATAAGATAATTAGTTTTTATGCTTAGAGATGTGTTAAATGTAGATGCCAAATCAATTCTTTTCATAATTAGTGTTACCTGTTGTGGGAGCTGAAAAATGGGATTTTTGAACCCATCTGAATGCAGTATTGTGTTATGGCCACACGAACACGTGCAGAGGAACCAGAACTGGCAGGAGGGGAAAGTGCTGTTAGAATAAGTGATTTATATCATTTGGAAGCACTCTCAGAAAATGGTCTCCTATAGAAATGCTATTTAATAATTTATCTCTGTTTAAGTTGGGATTTGTCTGCTGTGTTGTGTGCTCATCATGCCCCAGGCTGGGAGGGATGAAATGACTCAGGGCACAATTGAGGTTATGAAAAACTCTGCCAAATAAATGGCACTTCCACAGCTTAACTTTAATGGAGCAGAGATCTCCTCAATAGTGAGATAAGTCAAATTTATTACCTGCTCCTGAAATGATTTTTTTTGAAGGAAAACAGCACAGAAAGAGTCCAGGTTCCACTTTCCATTCTGAGAATCCCATTTGCTCTCAGAGAAGTGAAAACTTGGGTGGTGCTGGAAAGCCAAGTGTGAACATTGGAGACTGGCAGCAAAACACGTTTGGTGCAGGAACATTTATGTTCTTGTTTCTTTTATTGCTTCTATGAAAATTGAAGTGTTTATAGGGAATATCCCTGGGGAATTGCATTTTTTAATTTTTCAGTTATCAGTATTGTCTTGCTCACAGGATTTCAGAGTCCTTCATTACCTGCTGTCCATAAATCACATTCTTGCATTTGGTAACACAAATTAATGGATTCCTTTCTCTCCTCTGCCTCATGCAACCTTCACCTTCTTCTCCTTGACTAAAATTCCCACTTGGAAAAACCACCATTTCAAATTATGAATCCTGAGGGGTACAATTGAGTCTACACTCATTCTTACCAAAGACTTCACCATTTATTGTGGCTGCAGTGTTGTATATTATTGTGTAGAGGACACTGCTGCAGGGACAGCAGTGAAAACGTGGGGACAATGACAGGACCACAGCCAGAGGGGTCCCTGTGAGCATTTTCCAAATCTCCAGCCTTCAGTTCTTGAGGCATTTCCTGAGCCAGAGCTGAGCTTTGCTAAATTGCTGGGTTTAAAAAATGTTATATGTTATAAAATATAAATATGTAATAAAATATAAAAATACGTTATAAAAATTGTTATGAAACAGATACTTGTAATTAAGTTTCTGAGTGAAAAAAAATGTTTAAATTTAAATATTTGCTTCCCTGCATGGACACTATTTTGATATCAATGCACAGGAATTGTCACTGAAGGATTTTGACCAGCATTCAATGGCAGAGCCCACAGTTCATCTCTCAGAGGACACAGACTGTACATGAAATTGCAGAATGTTATAGTTAACAGGATATTAGTTTAAGGACAGAGGTGAATAGAGGGGCTGTGATGAGAACTCTCCATGTTTTTATTTAAATTGTGTTTTGTCTGATAGCACAGTCTGTACTCCAGTGCCTGCAAGGGAAGGATGCCATGCCCAGGGTGAACAGTGACAGTGTGTGGAGAAGAGGGAATTCCTGCCTAAGCCAGGATGTGTCAGCAAGGCCAGGGACAGACAGGTGCAGATGTGTCTGGAAAGAAATAATTCAGTGCCTCAGCAAAAGGCTATTGACTTTCTTTCTCCTGATGTAAGGACACTGAGTTTTCCTCCTCTCCTCCAAAGTGAGAAGTGAGCAAACCCTTGCAGCGCTCAGGAGCTGTCCAAGGTGATGGATTCACCTTTCATCCAGCGTGGGAGTGAAGGGTTCCTGCAGAGAACAGCCCTGGCTGTGCCCTGGGCACTGAGTCAGCCCAGGCTGAGCCCCTCAGGGCATCCCAGCTGCTGCCAGCTCGGTGTGTGAGCACATCCTGAAACCAGGGAGTGCAGCAGGCAGCCCCCTCTCAGCCCCAGTGCTGGGGATGATCGCTGAGAACAGAATTCCAAACCCTCAGAATTCCATTCCCCTCCTTTCCAGGGGTTTGCTGTGCTCCCCTGCCTGCTGGGGCCAGCCTGGAGGGGCACGGAGGGCACACAGGGCTGTGAGGAGAGAGTCTTCACTGATGGGATTGCTCCTTTTTCCAAGGTGGGATT
>JAHXMQ010003489.1:1168756-1178758 GCA_020466415.1 Ammodramus savannarum pratensis | reverse complement strand
TATTTGGGGATTTCCAATGTGAATAATCAGCCTGGAAGTGAGAGGGGACAGCAGCCCCAGCACAGAGGGACCCCATGGCAGCAGCAGCAGGAGCCTGACCACCCAACCCTGCCTTGGGGGTGCTCAGTGATAATTTGGCCACACAGGTAAAAAGCTGCCAGAGCCTTCACATTTGAGCCTTTTTTGTGCTGTTGTAGCCAGAGCAATAATTTGTCACTAGGGTTTCTGGAGTCTCTGGGAGGTGGATAAATTGCTTTCTGCTCATTCTGTTTCTCTGTAGCCTCTGAAAATTGACTTTTTCCTGCCTCATTTCTGTCAGCACGAGCGTGTGGAAGGTGAAGAGAGTCAGATCTGTGGTGAGAAGCTGATCCCAGACAGGAGTGGAAGGAATCACAGTGAGGATCTGTTTTCAAGGTGAACATTTTCCTTGCAGATTCTCATCTGCTTCAATCCCTGCTGTTTGTTTTGGCTTCGTGCACAGCCCTTGGAAAGGTGTCTGTCAGACTGAGGAACAAGGGCTGCACAGCAGCTCCTGCTCTCTGCAATCAGCTCAAGCACCAAAGAGCAATCAGGGGTGGAGGGGGAATGTACAGCAGGGCTGAGCAATGTTCTGCTGCTGTTGGGTGCCAGCCTGACACCCTGTGATGTACCTGAGGTGTTTGAGACAGGCTGAGAGCAGAGGGATGGGCACTGGGGTGCAGTTTGATGGTTTGGAAGCCTGGGGTGAGGAAACCTCAATACCTGGAAGGAAACATTTCCATTGTCTGAAAAGTGCAGTGTGAGCCCTGTGAAACACTCCTGGAGTTTTGCTGGGATGGCAGCTGACACCAGCTCTGTTTCCTGCTGTAAATTCAGGTTTTGAGAGCTGCTGTGCAACTGAGAATGTGGCTGCAGGGGTAGAAGGAGTAAAAAGAGCATTCCTGTAAATGTTTAGAGCTAATTTCATCTAGTGTAAACAATGAACCTGTTCCCTCAGTGCAGCGTTTCAGTAAATATTCTTGCAGACTGCAGTCATCCAAAATAGTTTTGGTACTGATACAGCCGGCAGACCACTAACTCCAAAGCTTGGAAAAAGTGCAGTAAACATTTCAGCATCCAAGAATGTGGATTTTAACAGAAAATGAATAGCTCAAAAGTGTGTGCTTTGGCTTTGATGTAGCTAAATATGTTGAACCACAGAGACTTGAAAGAATTTGATAAATACTCCAAAAGAAAATCAACTTCCTCCCAGCAGCCCAATAAATAATTTCCCCCACTCTCTCGTAAGTTGCTTTGCAGAGGAGTGGAATAGAAAGGCTGATATAAAACATTAAATCTCAAAACCTGAGCCAAAACCAGCCACGTGAGCACGAAGCCTTCCCAGAGAGAGATGGAAGATTCTAGACATAATCTCATCCCCTGGTAATCTGATTCTTAATCTGCTTCCTGCTGCCCTGGCAGAGCTGCATTGTGGCAATGTGAGAGCTCCCAGTGCCAGCAGTGGCTGCACAGCCCTGCAGGAGGGACCAGCTCTGGGATTCCCTCATGGATCTGACACAGCCCCTGGTACAGAATGGTGAAATTGTGGGGAAGGCAGAAACTACATAAAAATCAGAGAATACTGGGTTCTTACACAATGGGGGTTTCTTTGTCGTTGCTGAGATGCTGGAAATAGAAAAGAGTTTGGTTTAATTTCTGGTGCTGTCTGCCATTGCCCATCACTGCTCCCAATGCTTCAGCTCCTCATCCTGCTGCTGCTGCTGCATTGGTGATTCAGAGGAAATTCATCCCCACTGCTTCAGCTCCTTGTGGTGCAGCATTGGTGGTTCAGAGGGAATTCATCCCAAAGCTTTAGCTCCTCATGCTGCTGCTGGTGCAGTATTGGTGGTTAAAAGGGAATTCATCCCAATGCTTCAGCTCCTGCTGCTGGTGCAGCATTGGTGGTTCAGGTGCAGCATTGGTGGTTCCAGAGGGAATTCATCCCAATGCTTTAGCTCCTTGTGGTTCAGCATTGGTGGTTCACAGGGAATTTATCCCCCTGCTTCAGCTCCTCTTGGTGCAGCATTGGTAGTTCAGAGGGAATTCATCCCTCCTGCTGCTGCTGGTGCAGCATTGGTGGTTCAGAGGGACTGCAGAAGGGTGTGGGGACCAAGGCAAGGCAGCAGGAGGAGATGCTGTGGGTTGGAATGCCCTTGATGCATCTGTCCTGCCCAAACAATTGTGTGTGAGCTGTTGGAGCAAGCAAAGCCCTGCTCTGGGTGCTCCATGCCTCAGTAGGATGGGTCCCACTCTCCTCTCTCTGCCACTGAAAGCAAATCTCTTGAGAACTTGGCCAGAGGGCCCAGCACTGAGTCTCTGTGAGTGTCAGCACAGAAACATTTCTGTATTTCACACACTAGGACCTGGCTTTCAAATTAATACTGCACAGAAGAGGGTTTGGCATCCCAGGGATGGTGACACCCACCCTGTGCACACCCCACAGGATTCCCCTTGTGGGTTCAGTGTCCATCAGTGGTTTGAGAGCCCTGGATATCATCTTTATCTTGGGATTGGGCATGGCTGAGAGGAACTCAGCCTGGACACTCAGATCACTCTTCAGTGCCAACAAGAATGTGAAATAAGGCTACAAATGTGAGATTTTTTTTCCTAAAGTGCTAGAATGCTGAAACAGATGCACTTTTTTCAATCCATGTGTCAGACACAGTAAAAGAATGAGACTAATGCTGAGTTGGAAATTGGTTTTGTGGTGCCTGATACCCTGCTGCTCAGGGTGCTGCAGAACTTTGTTCAAGAGGAATATTTGGATTACATTAGAGATGGGAGAAAATTCCCAGTAATTCTGTGATTACCTCTACATGGTGCATGATTTTCTTGTGTTCAGTTGCTCCTTTTCACTTGGAGACTGTCCATATTAAACTTGTTGCTTGAGACATCAAGGCAAAGGGAAGGCGTCTGAATAAGTGTTGAAACAGAAACCTAAAGTGACCAACACCTGCAGGGTGAATGTTTTCAGGCAGTAGAGTATCACAGGCAGGTAACATACAGGCTGGAAAATGAATTTATTAGCAAATACTGAGCTAAAAGTTCCTGTAGCATTGCCAGCTTTGAGATCTCTTAGTGGCTGCAGGCAGCACATTTGGAGGGTCCAGCAGACCCTGAGGTGTTGCTTTAGTCTGTACAAGTGGAAATAAATTCAACAGTGAGTGTTGTCTAGGTAGGGAGGTGTGTAAAGCCTCCATTACATCTAATCAGTGATTTTCAAGCTGATAATTTTTAAATATTCTGGTATTGGCTTTCATTTCAAGAATTCTTGCATTTTACAGATGGATTTAGGTGGGAACAACCCAGAAGTTTCTAAATGCAAAGGTCTTGCCACCTGTCCAGAGCAAACTGTAAATACACAACACTCTTAGCTCAGCACCCACAGCTGCTCCTGAGGCTCAGAGTTAATGTTTGCACTCACAATTCTGATTGTCATGTGAAAAGGGCTCCTTGGGCATGGGGTAATTACTGCTGATGGATACCCATGGCTTTAGGGTTCAGTGCATGCAACTTAGCTCTGCTTATAGGATTTTGCTAACACCTCTCACTGGAGATTAACCTGATCTCCCCAGCACAGGAAATTAAAAATCCTTTGACAGTCATCTTCAGATTATGAGAGGGAAGGCGAGATGAAGTGTCTCTTAGCCCCTTAGCGTGCACCTTTCTCTTCTGTTTCCTGGAGAGGGGTAGAAAAGTTGCAGGGATTTAAAGAAAAAATCCAATGGCAGTGACAAGCAACACGTCTTTCCTCTGGGTGATGGTGCTTTTCACTGCTCTGTGTGTTATTCAAGTAGCTCAAAGTGCTTTTATGTTTAAAATTCAGCTTTCAAAGCTTGTACCTGAGAGTGGGGTAAGTTACTGTAATTTTTCAAGTGTTTTAATCCTTGGTTAGTGCCCATAAATATTTAACAGTGGCTACTACAGCAGAGTTTCAGCCTGATGGATAGACATGGGCATTACTGGTAATAAACCTGAAACTGGGGGAGTAAAAGAACCTTAATAACTTTCTTCCTGATTTGCTCTCCTGCAGAATTTGTGGGTTTGTGATGCTAAACCCCATCACAACAAAATTATTGAGGTGGTTTTCTTCCTGTCCTGCTTCTCTGCCTTAGTCCAGCATTGTTCCTGACAGAATGGGGTGGCCAGAGGGGTTTGGGAATGGAGCAAGCATGAAATGCTGTCAGGGGTTTTCTGGGTGTGATTCCCTTCTGCTGCTTTCATCAAGAGCCACTTTGCCTCTGTAACCTTCAAGAATTAAAATGAAGTTGTTTTTGTGTTTTTTTTTTTTTTTTTATAATTGCAGATGGAAAGGCTCTTCCTTCCATTTTGTTTGTTTGTAATTCCTGGGAAATAATTTTATCAGGAGCTGGCTTTGTTGCCCAATTGATTAATGTTGCCATGATTAATGGCCAATCACAGTCAGCTGGCTCTCTCTCTGTCCAAGACACAAACCTTTGTTATTCATTCTATTCTATTCTATTCTATTCTATTCTATTCTTCGCCAGCCTTCTGATGAGAACTTTTTCTTCTATTCTTTTAGTATAATTTTAATGTAATATATATATATATATATATATATATATATATATATATATATAAAATAATAAATCAAGCCTTCTGAAACATGAAGTCAACATCGTCATCTCTTCCCTCACCTGAAAACCCCTGAGAACACGGTCACAGTAAAGGGTGAAGCATGAGAGAGAGGAAAAGCAAACAGGAGTGGCTCAGGACTCAGTGCCTTCACTCAGGGTGAATGCTGTGTGTCAATGGCTGCTGATTTTGGGGTTTAACACCTCTCCTGTTTCCTAGTTCTTCACGTTTATCCAGCTCATAAAAATATAACAGTTCTGTGGTGGATTCACTACACCTGGAAAGAAGCTAAAATGATGCATGGAGTGTGTAAATTTCTAATGGGAGGTACTCAGGGTTTCAGGGGTAAAAATTAAGAGGTTTGTTGTCATTATTCCTTTTGGGTACCAATAAAGAGCTGCTGCTGCTGCTGTAGGTGTGACTGCCTGGATCCTGTGGACACAGCTGGCCAGAAATGGCACTGGAACACCTGGCTGGGTGAATTTGGGAGAAGTGGCAGCTCCTAAGCTGGGCACTGACAGAATTTGTGTTCAGGCACCTGTTCTAAAGCCATGTACCTGCTTCTTTCATCCAGCTTAGATCCAAATAATTTCCTTGGTAGGGAAATCAAAAGCCTAAAAGGCAAACTGTCCCCCCCTTGCTGCCATTGGCACTTAGAGCTAAACTCCCTTTGATATCCTAATTTTTAAAGCTACTTGGTGCTAGGCTGATTCATTTCCATAATCCTCTGACCGTAATATGTGTATTTTAGTCATGGCTGTGTCACTGAATCACGAGTTTGGATCTGGATTCTGGGTAATTTAGGAAACTCAAAAGGTGCTTTGGGCTGGTTGCATTTTCATCCTATTGTTTTCCTAGTTTTGCTGTTGGAATTGCACTCCAGATGGGAACTGGAAGTATTTAAATCCTCCTAAGTCATGGGAATTGGGTGGTCACAGGCACTTAGAGACACCTGAGTGTCCTCTGTGCTCCACTGTGCAGGCAGAGAATCACCCTTACAGTGATTATTTGTCCAGGCTCATGATGGGAGTTGCTGTAATCCATCACAACCTGGTTTATGTTGCTGTGATTTAGCATGTCGGACAAACAAACCAACCCAAACCACAGCAGAAAGCTGCCTGAAATCAGCAACATCCCAAAAGATGCCATTGCCTCCTTCCTCAAATTACCAACATCCCAAAAATTCCATTGCCTCCTTCCTCAAATCAGCAACATCCCAAAAGATGCCATTGATCCTTCCTCAAATTACCAACATCCCAAAAATGCCATTGCCTCCTTCCTCAAATTACCAAAGTCCCAAAAGATGCCATTGCCTCCTTCCTTAAATCAGCAACATCCCAAAAGATGCCATTGACTCCTTCCTCAAATTACCAACATCACAAAAATGCCATTGATCCTTCCTCAAATCAGCAACATCACAAAGATGCCATTGCCTCCTTCCTCAAAAATTACCAACGTCCCAAAAGATGCCATTGCCTCATTCCTCAAATTACCAATGTCCCAAAAAATGCCATCCCCTCCTTCCTGAATCCTGCACTCCTTCCCCTGCCCATGAGGTGCAGTTAAATGGAACCATGTGCAATAAATGGAACCTTGTGCAATAAATGGAACCATGTGCAGTAAATGGAAGGAAGAGGATGAGCATTGCTTCAGAAGCTCAGCAATGCCAAACCCCACTCCAGTCGGCTGCTGTGAAATCACAGAAGGTGCAGGAGAGATAACAGGTGCTGGTTTAAAATAAATACAGAAAAAAAATTTATTAACTTGAAAGAATTTTGTTTAAACATCACCTGGCAGGCTGTGCATCAGATGAGATGAAAATACAGAGTAGAACAAATGGAGGAAAATAAAGGTCTGTGTTCTGGTAGTTCTCTGCTTTGATGTGCAGTGTGTGCTTATGAGATAGTTAATAACTGTTAAACAAGAAGGAACAGGAAAAAATGGAGCTCAAAAGGAAATTAATTTTGAAGGCCACATTCTTGAATGTCAGAAATCAGATAGATAAGGAGAAAATTCTAGTGTCAACTGTTAGGGGTTTTGTACATGATCTAACTTCAGATTTCCCTGAGTTAATATAGAACTCCTTTATTTGTCATCCAGTGCTATTTCAAATGGTCTGCTTCTTTATTTCATACCTCAGAAAAAGTATGAAAGGAGGAAAAAATAATTCTGATGAAGGAGACAGGAGCAGTTTAACCTTTCCTTTGACATTTCTATGAGAAATTCCCTCATGTTTATTTTATCCAAAAAGTTGTAGAGGAGGAAATTGAAGCTTTGGGAGAGAACAAAGGGAGGGGAACAGTTTTCAATAATGAAAATTCATTAAAATCTTTTCTTAAACGAGCAGAGTTTGTTGTCTTTAATTGTTAAGTTAGGAATAGCCCAGGACAAGTGGGACAAGAGCCCTGAAAGGTCTGGAGAAGGAAATGAGGGCAGAGTTTGCCAGGGCTGACACTGTGGGTGGAATCCAGCTCGTGATGGAATCTTGGATGGAATCTTGGATGGGATCTTGGATGGGATCTCCTCCTTCCCACGCCCAGAGCCTTCTGCACAGGGCTGGAGCTCCATCCCTGCCCTTTGGGGACTCTGGGCCATTTCATTCCTTTCCCAAGCACAGGTGGGCTTGGGCAAACCCCTCCTGTTTGAGGAACTTGGAGCAGCAAACGTTTGAAAATCTGGCTCGTGGTTCATCACGCAGGCAAGGAGCTGGCAGTGACAGCAAGCAGCATTTCTGGCTGATCCCAAGTGTTATTAAATGAGAAATCTGGGTGACTGCTGCCAAGGTGTGTGAAAATCAGATTGAGACACTTCCACTGGGGCCTGACTTTCTGCTTCTGAACAGATTGGAGCTGTAGTGACATCACAGATGGAAGCTGAAAATACATTCATTCTCCTGAGATATTCTTATCTAGAATGCTGAGAGGCCTGCTTTCTACCCAGAGTGTCATATAAATATATGACTAAGTGGAAAAATGCTTTTAACTGCTGAATGTGATCTTTCTTGTTTGGCTCTCCCAGTTCAGAGAGGAGCTGGCTGTGCTCTCAGTCCCTCTGGTGCTCCTCAGTGAGCGAAGTCAGATCTATTTTGCATTGTCTTTGTGAATTCATCACCAAAGGCAGTTTTTGGTTTGACCAGATGTGCTTAAGGATTTTTTCATTAGTTACAGGTTTTCTCAGGCAGCAGCATGTTTCTGGAATGAGCTTTCTGCACAAAGAACAAATCAACTTTCTGCCACTGACACCAGCTCCAAAATCAGCTTTTGCTCCAGTCTGTATGGGATGCCTCATGTGCAGGGCACTCAATGACTTGTCTGAGGAATCAATAAACTCAATTATGTGATTTTGCAAGCACAAACACATTTTGGTGTCAAAACCATGGAAAATTGTATCCTAACCCAAAAACTGGGATGAGGATCAGAGTCACTGGCAGCTGGAGCAATCCTCAGGCTCAGCTCTGTCTCAGGCTCCTCTCTGCTCTCCATGCTCAGGAGGGCAATCTCTGCTCAGCCATGTCCTGGCAGGACCTTCCAGCTCAGCAAGGCTGAGAAGTTATTTCCCTTTTTTTGCTCTTTGACTTTCATACAAGAGGGAATGTCAGAAAGAGGGAAGAGATTGGCATTATGCAGGATGCAAGCTAGAAGGTAAAACAACCATTTCCGTGGAGAATTAGGTTGCCAAAAAAAGGTATAAACAACCTTGTCCAGTTTTATTCGGGGATTTTACAAGAGATTTATGTGGGAAACTTCAGGAAAAAATGTATCAACCTTAGCATGATTCTGGCATTTCTATAGAATTCAGCAGAGTGATTATTTCAGTGGGATTCAAGCTGCACTGTATTAACACAATTTCAATTCCAGATTAGCTGAAATGTGTCTCTGTGAAGCTGTGTCAGACCATAAAACACTCCAGGCAAATGGTTTCATTTCCTTTATCCCGTTTTTCAGCCCCTCTTTAATGTCCTTTGTAGCAGTCTCAAAGCAAATGATACAGGTTGAATTTTTCTGCTGTGTCTACAGGTGATGAGGGTTTTGGGCACCTATTAAGTCCTATAAATAGGGCAGTTTGGGGCAGGGGAAGACTTTGTTTCTATTGCCTCTACTCTGCCTGTTCAGCAGCTGTTTAATAAGAGTTTGGGTTCATTTGTGGTTAAATCAATACTGTTAATGAGCATTTGTGATGATTATTAAGAAAAAACACATCAAAGAATCATTTAGGGGAAAAAAGCCCCACAACCAAATGAAGACAATTTCACTCATGTCCAAGTAGTGTCTCATTCCGTGCACATTTCAAGGCTCCAGAGAATCTTACAATTCTTTTATTAAGTAAAAAGAAAACCGGTAAAAGGGAGCTCAGTTGGTGCACGCAGAGTTGGCACCTCTGCTAATTGAAAGAGAAGATAAAATAAACGTGTGAAGAAATTATTTCTAGCAGTTTTCATCTCTGGGATTAGTGACAGCAGGTTATGAGGGCCCTGTCTGAAGTTCAGCAGTAGTTCACCTGTCTGGAACTTGGGCAGCCACATCCTTAATTGTATGGAGAAAAGGGGAAAAAAAAATATATATTAATATGAGTGACCCAAAGAAATCTGGAACTCTTCCCAAGGTGATTTTTTTTCATATGCAACTGAATTTCCATCTCTTTGGCACAAAAGGAACAGGACAGGCTCAGTGCTTGGGTTTTAGCCCTCATTTTCCATCCCACCTCATCCTGGGCTCTTGCAGTGGGCCAGGTCCGTGTTTGTGCCATTAATTTCAGTTTGGCAGTGCTGATTTACAGTGCCAGAGAGCTTGGCCTGCATTTTGGAGAGCCTGGCTAGCTGGAAGGAAATATCAGTGCATATTCAAAGCTCTTTTCTAGCCACCATGGAGTAATTGTGAGTATTTTGGTAGTTTCAAAAGAATAGCAACTCACAGAGGGAATTAAATTAAGCTAATGAAAGAAAGCCTTTTACTTAGAACCAATAAAACGTATTAGACTTTGCAATAATCTGTCTGAAGTGGTTCTGAAGCCCTCAGCCTTGATTTTATTTGAAGTGGAATTGGACAGTGCATTTAACATGCTGTGGGAAACGATCTTGGGCTGGTGTGGGGAAATCTCAGATTGGATGTTGGAGCTCTCACTGAGCTCCTGCAGCCACAGGGAACTGATGGAAGGATCTCCCTGAGGGAGCAGGCTCTGCCTGCCCCAGAGACATTGACTTTGTGCAGGAGGGAAACTGGAACAGAACAGCTTCTGGTCATTTCCCAGTTTGAGAGGGGAAATTCTGGGCGATTTCCCAGTTTTGAGACAAGAAATTCTGAGTGATTTCCCAGTTTGGAAATGGGAAATTCTGTGTGGTTTCCCAGTTTGTATATGGGAAATTCTGGGTGATTTCCCAGTTTTGAGATG
>JAHXMQ010003489.1:1135393-1145683 GCA_020466415.1 Ammodramus savannarum pratensis | reverse complement strand
GCAGACACAGAAATATTCCACATGCTGAGAGAAATATTCCACATGCTGGGAACACCTGGCTGCCCCTGTGCTCTGTGGCACAGGCTGGGATTGCAGGGGAAATGTTCTCATTGCCCCCTCCCCATCCCTGTCTGCTGCATCAGAACTCAAAAAAACCACTCCACAAAAACATACCCAGGGAAAATATTCATTTAAATAATATGGAAAAGTGCTAAATAGCTGCACTTGCTGTTTTATCTACACAGAAATGAAAGCTGGAAATGTTTTGTGGAGCACTGAGAGCTGGTGCTATATGAGCTCTTTTATTGGTTAAAACTGAATACATGAAAGATGTTTTCTTCTCACATCTTTCATTAATCTGGCTCTGTATTTTTGCAGACAACACTGAGCATCAGAGAAGCAAGATGCCTACTAGGATCACATTATAAATTCTCATCATATTTCTCCTTTGCTTTTTATTGCTTCCTTACTTGGCTTGACATTTTCATATGAATAAAGTACAGTACCAACATCGAGTTGTTCTCACACAGGTTTACAAAGTAAAAATAAAAAATAGTCATTTGATAAAAGTGCTGGAAAGGTGAGAGAAAATATTGGAATCTGAGCTACAAATGGAATGGGTTTTGCATTTTATCTTTTTCTGTCTTGTTCTTATTCAGAAACAGATGCACTGGTCAGTTTGTTAATAGCTCCAATGGCTGCTGATCCTGATGTATGAGATCAGTTTTCTTGCTGTGCTAAGGTGAAATGAAGAAAATATCAGTGTGCATACTGATTTTCTTTAAGTGGTGATGTGATATTTTTATTTTTTTGTTGTTCTTGCCAGCCCTGATTCTGACTCAGATCACAAGACCCAGTCATTAACTGTTCTGTCCTTGAGAGCAAATCATACACAGAGAATAAATATTAATAAAGAGCTCATAGTTACTCCCATACAAGTTTAGTTAGACTGCATTAGCTTAATTTGAAAAGGCTGTCTCAGTGAGAATCCGCTGTGAATTTGTGCATTTTCTCATTTCTCTGGTGTTTCAGTCTTGTCTTCCCCATTACAAAAACCAGTGTGATAAGAGAAACCAAGGTTACCTTATGGACCAATACCTGTGGGCCCTAAGAGCAGAATTATAAAGATTTGAATCAGTAAGTTTGAATATAAAGTAAGAGTTTGCTGCAACTCTGGTGGGGATTTGGGATATAAATATGAATAATCCAAAGCGCTAATTGAAATGCCATTTGTTTAGAATGTGTGGCTCAGCTTGAGGAAGGTTTTATTTTTGTGTATTTTTTGTCATTGTGTGGGGCTCCTTTGTTGGGTTTTTGTGTGTGGGGAAGCAATGAGAACAAGTTTTCCAGGAGCTGTAACAGGTTCAGCATTACCTGTCAGTTTGTTCTGAAACCAATGTGGGCTGCAGAGTTTTCTTTGTGTTCGAAGCTTTCAGGAGTCCAGGGTTTGAAACTGGTTCAATTGCTAATTGATGATGCATAAAATTGTACTGTAAAACACCATATGAATTTCCCTGCAAACATTCAATTAGGATAAAGTGTTTCTCAGAACTTTGCTGTGTAATGAATCTTAGGCTGGATTTTCTTCAGTCTTAACAGATCTGAACATGTATTGTCTCAGTTGAGTCATGTTTTCTAGAGAGTTTATTTTGTTATGGGGCACCTTCAGGAGGTGTTGGGGGAATGTGGGCACCCCCAAGGCCCTTGGGAGAGGAGAAAATAATATTAAATAAAATTTCTGTCCAGTGTGACCCCAAGGTGTCCCCAGAATCTCGAGAGCTCTCAGCCAGGTTATTGCCGCCTTATTGCAGGGCAGGGTGAACCAAACTCCAGCTCTGCATTCAGAGCTCCTGCTGCCCCAAAATCCTGAGTTTTGTGGTGTTTTTCTCACCCCCAATCTCCCCAGAGCAGCCCATAATGCTCCCAGTGTTTTCTGTCAGCTCTGACATTGAGCAAAGCTAGGAGGGGCTCATTCCATGGCCCTGAAAGGGAATCAGCAAAACTCCAAAGTTGTTTCAGTGCAAAGTATAAAAAGAGAAGTCTCTAATTGAGTTTTATTTGGTTTGGAAGATTTGCAGTTGATTTTTCACTCTTAATTTAATGCTGCAGAATGCTGAGAGAGTTCTAAAGAGTTTCAGTTCAACTTTCCCAGTTTCTGTTGCCCTTGGTTTAACCAGTGGGGAGAGTTTGACAAAAACCAGGGACAGTCAGATTTACCTGAGGGGGGACACAATTGTGTGTAGAAAAATGTTGAAAATTTTCACAAAAGTTGCACAATCTTGGAAAAAATCATTCATTTAAAAATTCTGTTTGAAATGCTCCTGCCCATAGGAATTGGATTTTTCTTACCAGCACCAGGAGCATCTCTGACACCAAATCCCTTTTGACCATGGAGGTTGTGATCCCATTCAGGTTTTTATGGATAAATTGTTGCTGCCAGAGCCTGGGAGGAATTCTGCACTGAGGCCCAGTGTCCATGGTTTACAAAAGAGGAGAAGCCCTCACTGTGCAGAACTGCCTGGATGGGGAGCAAAAGGCAAATTTCTTTTTGAGCAGAAGTTTTATTGACTCTGCACGATGAAAGAAGCAGGAAAAGAAAATAACACTGGAGAGCTCCTGAATATCTTTCTGTAAAAAACTGAAGGGTTCTGTAATGAAAGGTGACTTTTCTCAAATGTGGCCATTTCAGTGTTGCTCTGACATTATTATGCTGAGTGGCAAGCACACTTAACAATATATTTAATCAAGATCCAAAATTCTCCTGGTACAGTTGTGATATAAATGTCTGCCCAAAAAAAAGGAAAGGGATTTAATGGTCTCATCTTATGCAATACAGAACTTGCAGATCAGTATAGAAGGAGAGATGGAATATTAATTTTCCTGCTTGATCTTTTCTACTTTATTGGAATATCTTGTTTAACTTCCAGGAATAGCAAGTGTCTTCAAGAATAAAATTCTCCTTCTGTTAACATAGGGCTCATGACAACCTGCTAACCCTGGAAATTTCAGATATGTTATCTAACAGTTGTAAGTGGTGACAGAAGATGATTTCTATTCAGTTTTTTGTCATATGCCAAACACCTCTGAAAGAAGGGGGTATTTCAGTCCTTAGAGCTAAAAACCTCTCATTGAAATTTCTGTTGGAACTTCTGTCAAGGTTCTGGAGTTTACATTTTAGCTCTGTGCAGGCTTCTGGATTTATTATGTGGATTTATTTATTGATTGATTGATTTGGGGGCTGTGGGTGTGATTTGTTTGTTGTTCCCCAGAGCAAATTAACTCCAGAGTTGTTGTTCAAATGCCTGCTGTGGCACAATTATTTCGGTTCCCAATTTCCTGTGCATCTGCTGAGGCATCTCCAATGAGATCTCCATTTGTGGCCTTGTCCTGCTGACCCTTCCTCCTGCCCCAGCTGGGTCTTCCTCACACTTCTCTTGACTTTTCAATAAGAACTCACTGGTTCTTGATCAGATGTTCATGCTTTAGTGTTATTTTTTTGTCATTGTCACTCTTTTAGTCCTTCCACTGCCTGTGCTGCCTTAGGAAATCGATTGGGTGTATTTTTTTCCCTGTGCATTTATTTAATAACATTAGATTTGTATGTTCTAATTGCCTTGAGTTTCCTCATCAGTCTTTATCATTCTGGATTATAATTTTATTAGTATCATGCTTATTAACTTCCTTTTTCACTTTGTTTTTCCTTACCTTTTCTTTTCCCAACTTTCACCACTGCAATGATTTGGTCCTTTCCAAAATTTGTCCTTTCTGAGGTCACTGTTCTTGTCCTGCCTCTCATAATATGGCCAAGCCATAGTTATGATGCCTCACAGTTCACATTTTAATGGTTTATTCAGTTCTTTGCATGAGGATCAATCCATGAGCATTCACAAACCATCAGCAGTGAGCCACACTCACCTCCAGAGCCCAGGAAAATTTGTCAAAAATTTGTCACAAAATTTGGCAATGTGTTTAATCAGCACTGCAGCCAGGGCCGGTCTGAGGAGCACAAATTGGAGGCCTTTGAGTGAGCAGTGAATCCTGCAGTGCAGAATGCTCCTAAGGAACACAGAACGTGGCAAATCACAGCACCAAACTGAATTTATGGTCGGTGTTAAGGAATGGAATGGGTGGGAGCTGGTTGGAAATTCAATATTCACAGAGAAGGGGCTCAGAATCCTCCCTGTGAGCCCGAGTGAGCCATGAGCACTGTCTGGGCAGGCCTTGGTGCCTTTCCTGTGCTCTGTGTCCATTATGTGCAGTGAGTTGGCTGCTCAGGAGTGCAGGGAGCATGCAGAAAGAAGGGGAATAATAACAATAATAATAATAATGTTAAACCCACTTTGCTATGGCTGCAGATGGTCACTGAACTGGAGCCAGTGGTGGCTCTCCAGGCCTGGGTGCTCCATGCCATGGGTGTCATGGGCCATCAGTGAGAGCACTGGGGCACAAATGGGTCCTGATAATCTGATTCTCATGTGGGCACACATTTCCATAACCCAAAGGGCTGGGGGAAAGGGGAAACAAAACCCAGAGCTAATTCTGTGAATGTTTTGCTAATTAAAGATCCAGCTCAGGCTGCTCCACTGTCTCCTCCATGGCTGTGACCTAATTTGTTCCTGAAAGAAAGACAAACAGCTTCCTTCAGGGTGTTGTTCTTTAGTGACAAAGGATCTCACGATTATGGGTGTTCTTCAAAAAATGAGACAATCAGAATATTGCTGTCTGGTTTTTGTGTACCCATCAGTCTTCTCCAGGAGTTTTATTGGCACGCAGGTCGATGCAAATTCCCAAGCAGATATAGAAAATAAATGAAATAACTACAATGGTTTGCTGCAGTTTTGGGGGAATAGTTCAGCAAACAGGGCCTGGAAGTTTAAGTGTCACCATTTGGCTCCTTTCCAGTGCCAGGAGCACTTCCATTACAAGTTAATTCCGAGGCTTAGCTGCTGAAATAACATCATCATGCTGGGCTTGGGAATTTTCTCCTTCTTATTAGATGTTAGTGATTTTTCACAAAGCAAACCCACCACACAGCCTGTCCCGGGGATTTATTGTTCTTTGTGGTGTGTGCTCTCCAAAACAGGGATTTCTGAAGCTTCTTTGCAAGAACCTTCCATTTCTGCTCCTGCTGACTCAGCAGCAGTTCAGCCCCTCCGAGGTGTGAATCACAACTAAAATTTTTATTGGCTACAGGTGTTTATTCCTATCTGACCCTAAAGCATGTGAAACCCCGCTAGCAATTTGAGGTAATTACCAGTTTTCAATGCAAACATTTGTAGGCAGTAATTAGAGCTTCCTCCCATTCTCCCCTAACAAATGAAATGTTCCTGGTGGCTGCCATTGGTGCTTCCTCACTTTGGAAACCTGGAAAATTGTTTAAGAAATGCTGCTCTGGCAAACCTGTGTGGATTTCAGGCTAAAATTTCAGTTTTGTGCACTGGCATTGTTTTTGTTTAAGTTCATGTTCCTGCGGTCTGCCCAGCTCTGGGAAATCTCTCAAAGTTTCTTTCATTGCTCCTCTTGGTGGAATAATGGGGTCCTCTCTGCATTTTTGCCTGGAAAGTTTTGTCCTTTTTTCCATTAAAAATAATCTCACAATCATCAGCATCTACAAAAATCTCTATGGGAATTTTTTACCATCAAATGAAGGAATCAAAGTAAAAGTAAATGTGAGCAGCTGAAAGAAATTCACCACAGAAAGCAGACATCAGTTACTATGGAAAAGTGCTTCAAGAAGCATTTCTGAACACCAAACCTGTATGTTCTTTTCTTAAATATCTGGGGAAGAAAATCTTTGGTCTGATTTGAGGTGGCTCAGTCTTGTGTGGCTGATAAGGGCAGTGAATTCAGGTTTTCTGTCCTTTCCAGTTAAACACAAGTTTGGGGTTGTTAATAAAACAACAATTTAATTTTTTTTTTTTTATTTTTCCTTAAATCCTCTTGTCAGAGAGTTATTATAGAATACTGGAGCTGGTTGGTTTATTGCTGTTCCTTTGTGATGGGTCCATTAGCCAGATCTTGATGTGCCTGCTTCCAGTGTTTAATATTCATTTCAGTTGGTGACCCAGGCTGTTAAGATGTGAAAATGCAGTTTCATTAAAGTGAAGTATGCATAACTCACAGGCAACTTACATTGATGATTTAGTGAATTTGCGAATAGGGAGAGCTATAAGCTTAATGCAGACATAATAATACAACATGAGGAGAGGGTGAGAGGGCAGGAGAAGGAAGGACAGAGGTCAGCTTGAGAAAAAAAAAATGAAAATAATGTTTCCCAAGTTCACTGGTGCAGCAGGAAAAGCCAGATATTTCAGTTTCAGTGCAAGATGGTCTGTGAGGAGTGTAGGATATTTCAGGATCTGCTGTTTAACTGATCTCAGGTAGATTTTGCTTTGATGCTTTTACAGTGGGAGGTGTCCCTGCCATGGCACTAAAGTGACTTTAAAGGTCCTTTTTTGAGCCAGATCATGCCATGATTCTAAGGAAATACCTTCTGTGATGGTTAGGTGAGGCTGGCATTTCTGTTCCTGGCTGAGATTCATTGATTTTTATTTGGTATTTATTTTATTTCCTTCATGGAAGGGCTCTCCTGCCACATTCCTACGTGTGCGTCCACTCAGCTGCTGCTGTGAGCAGGAGTGATGGAATCCCTCAAGTTACCACAAGGACATCACAAACTGCATTGAATCCTAAGAAAAAGGATGACAATTAAATTTGCTTGGCTTGAAATTTGATAAGAAAATGACTAGAAACAGCACTGCTCAATTTAAAACATTATCTTAGAGACATACCTGGGTGTAAAATCAACCAGGACTGAGCCATTCCAGGAGCATTTAACAGCTCTAATTGGGAAGCAGTATCAAAATGGATTTTTCCCAACTTGTGAGCCAGTGTTTATCACAGAGAGCAGAGCAGGGCATTGATCCTGTCCCCCTTCAGCTGTGCCAGGATAATGGCTCGTCGATGTTCTAATAAAAAAGTTTGAAAATAAAACGCGAGTGATTGCGAAAGCTGTAAGCATTTAAAATTGTTCTTAATGATGTAGCTACAGCTTCTGTTACTGGAATAGCTCTTGCTGATTTATATTGGTTTCTACTCAGATGGTTGTCTGGTTACAAATGATGTTTTCATCTACACAGAATTAAGGGTTTAGAAATAACTTTTCAGATTAGCCTAATTAAATGTTTATTAATTTTTTAATAACTATCACAACAGCTTGGGTTTTGCCTGAGGTTTCTGAACAAAACGTGCTTCACCCTTTTAAAAAGGTTGGGGAACTGAGGGGAAGGAAAGGTTAAAATCTTGTTTAAAGTCATTGAGCATAGATCTTTAATTTGCTGGGCTGTGCTTTATTTTAGCACACAGTTATATCCCAGTCCTGTGATAATATTTCATTCAGCTGGAGATGGACTGCAGTCTTAGAGAGAAAAAAATAATATTTTATTATTGGGGGTGAGTTCACATCCATTTAACAGCTTCTCTTCCTGCTGTCACTTTAAAATGGGTGGGAAAAAAACCTGGATTATTACAGAGGAGGCTGAACTTTTCCTTGTGATACTAGATTTCCTCCTGATGATTTTACCTCCTATACAATTCTCTTTGCCTTTGTCCAATCTTGTAGAAGCCCAAGGTAATACTGACTTTCCAAACCAGAAACCAGATGTTTTTCCCAGCTAGAATTTGCTGAGCACTTGGCATTCTCTGCAGTGAGGAGAGCAGAGATGCCCCAGCTCTCACCCTGAGCCAACCTTGGTGCTGGCTTTGTCAGGAGCTGTTTGAGAGGTGTCAATTTTGTGTTTTTGTGTCTCAGAGGAGGGCACCTAGCGAGGAGAGGAGCAGAATCCCCCAGGATTTAGGGAAAATCTGCTGCTGCTTTATTCCATGGAAAATATGCAGAGACACCTAAGACTAAACAAAGCTTGAGATCAATCTATTGATCTGTTTTCCATTTCAGACCAGGAAGCAATTAAATTTGGGTTCTCAGAGTTCATTTGAATATTTTATTAGTGTCTTGACAATTTATTTATCCTGGATGAGGCAGGAGCTGTTAATGGAGCCCAGTCTGGCTCCGGAGCCCTGCTGGTGATTTCTCCATGACTTTATTCTGGTGTTGCTTGCTTTAATATCCTATCTGTGTCCTTGTGGTGGGATTGGAAGCTGAAATAGCACTGATCTTAAATTCTGTACAAAAAAAAAAGATAAAAACTTTCATTTTTTGGTCGTTTCCCTGGCTGCTTTTTTATTTTCTTTTTTTTTTTTTCCAGGAGACTTTGATTCTGTCACAGACTCTGAGCTTCTATATGCTTAGAAACAGCATTTTGTTCCTTGGTTAATTGCTTTCTCATGCTTTTTAAACTTTTAATTTCCATCATTCTTTAATCTGCTGTCACTTTGCATATTGTCCCTTCTCCAAGTTATTTTGCCTTAAAAAGCACATCCTTTGGGACCAGTGGGCCTTGCTGGGACAGGCAATTATTGCCTGGCTGTTGTGCTATAGCTGCAGGCAGATTAGCTCAGGGCTGGGTTCAGAGGCTGTGGAAATCACACCTCAGTTAGAAATGGCCTCAAAAATCCAGCTGGGGGTTTGGGGAACCTGGGAACATTTACCTTCCCAGAGAAAAGGGCTTCTGGGTTTAAACAAAGCAAAACAAGCAAATAAACCAACTAATCTCTGTAAAAACCAATAAAACACACAAAGCCTGCTTTGGTGGAGCTGCAGAGGGGAAATGTGTGAGCAGGAACTCAGGAATTGCCTTCTGCGCCAAAAGGATTTTAAATAATTTTGTCAGAAATACCACATCAAAAAATGCTCTTCAGATTAGACCAGAGCATGTTCATAATCCTTTAAAAATAGGGGGAATTCTCTGCCAGTGAGGTGAATTTCTTTAGCTAGGGTTTCACACAGGAGCAAAACTTTTCATATGAAGACTTTTGAGGACATAAATGAAGATATATTCTCTGATATGTAGTCTTTTACAGATCAAAGTTTTTTGCCTGCTGCAGCAAGGTCTGCCTGCATTTTTTCCATTGAACACCCAAATATGTCACAGGAGTTTGTGTTGTCTTTGCTTTTCATGCAATTCACCCAAACTTCACCAGAATCCTTCATCTGCAGATGGGGAACAGGGCAGTGCCCTCGGTTTTGTGCAGGGAACCTCATTGTGCAATTCTCCTTTTCCACCAGAGCAGGGTGTGTTAGCTCAGTCCCAATTAAAGGAATGCTAATTATCTCTCCTGATTTCCCTGGCTCGCTGCTGGTGCCTGCAGCTTTCAGTCCTGCTCCTTCAACTGTGAGGGATCTTTTCTCTCTCTCCAAATTTTCATGGCTTAAAACCCCAGATTTGAGGCTGAACATCAAGTGATGAGTTACCTCAACTGCTTGTTTTTAATCTTTACTTTTTGAATTATATCTTCATTTTAGATGGGTTTTTCATGGCTTGAAGTTTGGGCATGGCAATGCTGAAAGGATCAGCACTGACCTGTTCTCTCACTGTGGTCAAACTCCTCTCACTCACGTTGTTGATGTCAGGCTTGGATATATATATAAAAATATATATATATATATATATAAAATACTGGGCAGGGTTGTGCTTAATCCACATTTTTATACCATTCTTGACCCACTAATAGCTAAAGTTTTCATTTTGTGTTGGCTTTCTGTGTTAAGACTTTTGTCAATGCCAGTGCTATTTACAGACTGAGTTGCCTAACTGTAGCTTTGGTTATTGATTATTTAAGCCCACATAAACTGTTGTATCAAATGAAAACCAATTTTTGACGTCCTCAAGATGAGGATGGCCTTGTAGAACAGCTACAAAGGAAAAGAATCTGGTAATGGAACGTGAACAGGTCCATAACTTTACTCCATTATTACCTAAATCATTGTGTAGATATTCAGCACAGTGTCTTCTCAAATCCCTTTGTGAGCTGATTTTCCCAGTGCACAGGATCTTGATGAAAGGAATCAATTAAGCCTGGAAAGCTCCAATGGTATAAATATCCTTAGTAAATAAATTGTTATTGTATTAGATAAAACATGCTGATTTAAAACAGTTGATAAACCCTATCTCCAGTCTGTGGCATATTCTCTGGAAAAACTCCCAGATTTCCTGGGATGAATAATGCATGAGTGTCTCTTTGTGATTGAGTCGAGTGTTGGGGCTGTATCTGAAAATTCTGCTGGTTGATTCTGGGTTTTGCTGCCTCGTAAAGCAGGGGAACGTGGACTGGCTGCTGTGCACAGGGCACAGCATCCCTGGTGGGGCAGGATTTCCCTCTGAATGTGCAGCC
>JAHXMQ010003489.1:1028604-1053158 GCA_020466415.1 Ammodramus savannarum pratensis | reverse complement strand
GAGCACCCTGCAGTGCCCGTGGGTGCTGCCAGAGCTGCAGGGGAGGATGACAGACAGTGGGCAGAGCAGCTTTTGCTGGGTGGAAGAAAATTCTTTTTTGACATTAATTTCTTTTTTTTTTTTTCCCCTGGAGCAGTCAAATATAGAAGCAGGCTGTGCAGTGAGGCTGGGCTGTCTCCATCCTGAGTGGTTCCCATGACATGAGTGGGTGAGGTGTTGGTGAGCTGGGCTGATCCCATGGCTCTCCCTGCTCGAGCAGGAGCTTGGATCAGCCACTGCTCCAGTTTGCATCTAGCCTACATTTCTCTGTGGTACTGTAAAATAGAACTCCCACTTAAAAAAACCAAACTCAACAAGAAAACAAACAAAAAAACTGATTAAATATTCCTGGGGGGAAAAAAGATGTAAAAATGTGTACATGTAGTGAGAGATGGGGAGCCCATAATTCTTGCAGCAGAAATGGATCACCTTACAACTTATCAAAGAAAGAACATCTGAAGCCTATTTAAGCTCTCAAAATAAAGATAAGTTGCATTTCAATGACCAATATGTGTTCAGATAAAATGAATTATTTATACATAGATTTCTTTTACATTTAGTAAAATGATTCCTTAGGAAAAATACTAAAAAAAAAATTTAAAACATACAGACAATCCCCATGAACTTGATGATGCTTTTACTTATTTTTATAGGATACTTTGCAAGTCTTTATGGGGTTTTAGAAGTGCAGATGTTTCTAATAAATACGTACAGTATAAATTCATTGGAAGCCATTGCATATGAGCAGAGGAGATGAGGAGAAGCAGCAGGCAGCTCTGCTGTGGTGTCAGGAGTGAGCCCAGGGCAGAGCAGGATGGGTTAGAGCTGACCAAGGCAGCAGTGACCAAATGGCACTGCCCAAAGCCTGGGCTGGGTTATTGGGGTGTCACACAGAGCACAGAAATGGTTGGAATGTTTTGTCTCTGCTGGGTTCCCACTGAGATTCTTCAACACACCCAGACTGAGGTTAAAACAAAGATCCAAATATTTCAGTTTTGGAAGAACAGTGATTTAAACTAAAGGATTATGATGTAGGGGATGAAGGGGTACCCAGAGTAATTATTTTTCATGTGGGCTCCATTTCCCCTTCTGCTTTGGAGCTGAGGTGTGCAGCTCCTGGTCTGCATTAACATGAATATTTGGTTGCAATCACATTGCCAGGAATCATGTCATAACAGGCAGAAAAGTAAACCAAGTACATTTTACAAGATAAAACGCTGCTGACTTGTGTCAATGTTATTTTCACATATAGTCAATAATTAGAATATTCCCATTAACTGTGAGCTACTGCACCGTGATAGATCCTTTCTAAAAGTGCATCAAAAATCTACTTCATGATTTGTATGCATGCCACTTGTTCCCAACAATAACAAAACCACAGGAGAAATTGTCACTTCATGTGCTATTTCTGTCCCTAAAATTTTAAGCCAGTCTTCCATCATCTTCTTTTTATTTTTTACTGCAGCTTTGAAATCTGTGACGGGTTCACCTTGAGTGCTCTCTTCTGCCTTAACAGCTGATGCTTAACCTTTGTTCTAGATGACTATTCAGTGTCTAATTAGCTCAGTCTTTAAAATAAAAAAACCCAACTCTATCCAGCGTGTTATAAAATCCCTCCTACTCCCTCACCATTCTTCCTCCCCAGCTTCCTCATTTTGGTCTCTGAAATTATTCTGTATTGCTCCTTCTTTTGTATTATCCCTTGCAGAATCCTCTCTGATCTCCTGGTTACCACAATTTTCTTTGTTACTTTATTATACACATGATTATCTTTTCCTGCAATTACAATATCTGGGCTTCTTCTGCTGCTGCTTTCTGTGATTGAGTATCACACTTCTCATTTGTAAGCCGTGGTAATTACCAGCCATTCCTGAGTGTTTCATTTGCTCCCTAATTTTGTTGACTACTTTTCCAGCAATGCAGAGAGCTCCTGTTTGCTCTCACTTCATTAGTCCTGAGGCCTTTCCAGTGTTGAAATCTGTGATTTGTGCTCTGTGATTTGTGTTCCTTGAAGGCTCCTGCTCTAGTCACCCCTTCCCTGTGACATTGTGTAGTCACAGCACCAAATTTCTCTTATTTGGGTGATGTGATGTGATGGGGACCTGCAGGTAAGATGGGATTTGGGAGCTGCCATTCCTTCCTCACCATCCACAGAGTTTTTAGTTTATTTTACCTTGTCTTCATGCTCTTTAGATGATTTGAAATTGGGAACTGGAGGGAAGAATCTCAGGGTCTTGCCCAGTGGTGACTTGTGCCACGTTCCTTTTCCTGAGGCAAAAGGTTAAACCAAGCAGAATCATGGTTGTTGCTCTGCCATATTCTAAATTCTGGGTTTATTTTCTTGATAGTCTACATGTTACAGGTAGTGTTGTAACCAATGCTTGGCTTTGTGCTGTTGCTCTGTTTATAAAGGTTTTGGGATGGAGCAGCAGATTCACAAATAAGATTAACAAAAACTCAGGCCTTGCCCTGGGCTTACTGATTATTTAAAACAGGAAGAGCTCATCTGGTTTAAGGTTCAAGAACTTCTTTAACTAGACTTTTACTGCTCATGGAAGCGCTGTGTTTGTTTCAAGAATGAGACAGTTTAAAATATTTTTCTTCTCTTTTTATTGTGCATATGCAGGAAAGGAAAAGGGATACTCAGTCCTAACCTGGCCCAGTTATACATATATATATATATATAGTGTATATATTTATACATATAGTGCATATATATATATAGTGTGTGTATATATATATATATGCTTTTTTGTTTGCCAGCACCTTTTGTTTCCCTGATCCATTTTCCCAATAGATATTTTCAGCCTCTCTTCTCTAATTGCTTTCTCTCTACTAAAAGAGAAATTCATGAAGAGTTGAAATTTCAAATTCCCAGTAATGAAGTGGATTTGAAAATAGAGAAGAATCAAATTTATTTTCATTTTTCCATCCCATTCTCCCTTGAGTGCTGTGAGGTTTTTATGGGATGTGAGGGGCTGTGTTGTGAGGTTGTACCCTGGGAGGTTTTGTTCCTTACACCCCTCTAGAGTGAAGGTCACAAACAGAGAGTTTTTGGGCTGCCCACAGCTGATATTTGTGCCCACTTAGCATCTTTCTAGGTGGGTTTTTTTGTGCTTATTACAGCAACCTTTGCTCAATTTTCCAGCTGTCATAATCCATTTTTTTTTAGTACGTCTGGAAGTATTTTTTTCCAAATTTAATGCATAAACATTTACAGTTCTCTGTAGTACGTTTCTTGTTCAGTTCATAACTCAGTGGTTGGCAAAACCAGTAGTTTCAGTGGCTTGAACAATGATAAACCATCAGAAACTTGCAGTGTGGCAGTTATTTTCCATGAATTAGTAAGTGAGCACAGAGAGAGAGAGGATGCTCATCCATTATCTGCCTCGTGCTGCTGCGAGCCAGCCCAGCTTTGTGCAGCTCCCATCTCCTGAAATATTGTTATTCTGCTGCTGCCCTGTCTGATTCCTCCTTTCTTCCCCGTGCATAATGATCTGATGGTATCCAGCATTCCATCTCCTGGCTCTGTCTTGCATGCAGAACATGTTTCCCACAATCTGTTCCCTTCTCCCCGAGTGTCTTTCTTGCAGGAATCACTTTCCATTGACACTGAGCAGACAGGGGGAGAGTCCTGCTGGGTGCCCTCGCTGTAACCTGATTTCCTCCCTGTTTGTTCCTTGGGAAATGGTTACCTGCCGTGTTTAAACACACTTTTAGACTGCTGATTCAGAACTAAACAACTTAAAAACCATGCAGCAATGAGATTTGCGGGCCCATTTGGAGCGTTAGGGTTTTGCTGAAAGCGTTTGCAGACAGCAGCAGCCGCAGTTTTTCTTCCAGAGTGGCAGAAAGTTTGGAGCAGAGAAATTAAATTCCTGGTTCCCCTGGCCCTGCCTTAGCACTGCCTCTGTGTGGATGCTTAAATTGAAATAATTATGCCTCTGTCTCCTGCCAGTTGTCTCTTTTTTCAAGCTTCTCTATCTTTTCCTTGACCAGATGGTTTCCAATATTAATTTCAAATACTCCTCAGGATCTGGACACCTCAGTGGTTTATGCAGGGGCTGGGGAGCAGCTGACAGTTCTGGGTCTAGCTCAGGTAGGCACAAGTCTTTCTTCATATAGAAGACAAACAAACAAGCAAAAGGCCCCCTGCTAACTGGCATTTAGCAACCTGTGAGAAATTATTTCAGACTTCCTTACTCAATCCTGAAAGAAATACCCAAGTGATTTGCTGTTGATATTAATCTGCATTTAGGTTAACAGTCACTTCAGGATTTTTCCTTTTTTTTGCAAACCTGGCATGCTGTGGTCTTTGAAATACTGGTGAGTTCATCCCACCATAGAGTAGGGCTGCACTACAGAGCTGCAATAAATTATTTTTGTCGAAATTAGAATTTAATTTAAGATTTTGAAATATCTCAGGATGAAAGGTATGACATAAAATATTGCGTGGTTTATAAATCTCACCTGCTGCAGCTGGAGCATCACAGAAACCCCTGGAAAAGCAGCAGAGTTCAGTGAGATGTAAGAGCTTTGGAAATGTGTTGTTTGGGCAGGATAAACAGAGTACAAGTCCAACAGTGGTGGGCTCTTCTCTGGGTTTGGATTATTTAATGAGTGAGGGTTTGGATTTTATTATCTCTGGGTTTGGATTATGAGCGAGGGTTTGGATTTTATTATCTCTGGGTTTGGATTTTGAGCGAGGGTTTGGAATTTATTGTCTCTGGGTTTGGATTTTATTTAATGGATTTGGCTAATTGGCAATCTCAGGACTGTGCTCCTTGTCCAGGGTGTGAATTCCCATTGGGAATGACCCCTGCCAATGATCAATCCCCTTTGGATCCCACTCACACATCACTCAGGGGTGGCTCTGTGCCCTTCCAGCTTTGTCCTGTCCCAGTCCCCACGAGCAGAGCAGGAGCCAGAGAGGATCCAGAGTGTCAGAGCAGCAGCAGAGGCACAGCCCTCCCTTTAATGCCCACAGCAGGGATTTTCTGATGGGCCTGGCCATGTCTGACCTGGTTGTTCAGCTGGGGAGCAGCCAGTGCTGTATCCAGTGGGGTTTTGGAGCTTTATTTCAAGGGGGTTATTTAGTAAAAATGATGGGTTCTGTAATCCATCCTGTGCTCAGCATCCTGGCATTGCAGTGCCTCACTGCTTGTCTGTCAGTCCTGTGGGGTTTTGGCTCTGGTCCTTGCAGGTATCAGCCCTTCATCATTTCCTTACACTGCCCACCAACATCTCTGTGCTTTTTTAGGGGGGAAACCTCATAAAGTCAATACAGAACACACTGGAAGCAGCAAGAACGACCTGGATACCTTTTGCTTGCAGCAAATTCCTCCCATTAGGCCTTGTTAGGCCGCGTTCCTTGTCCCTGCTCCTCTCCCTCAGCCCAGGGCTGGCACCCCCCAGCAGAGCCCACCCAGCAGCATCCATGGGGCTGCTCAGCCTCCCAGACCTGCCAAGCACCACTTGGCTCAGGCTTCCAGCTCTAATTAGGGCTGTCCACACTGCTGCTGGAGCCTGCAGAGCAGAGCAGGGTGGGGAAATGAGGGAAGCAAACAACGGGCACGGATAAGCAGAATAACATCCCTGCTCCTCTCCCCCTCTCCAGTGGAACCCATTAAATTTTCAGTGTTTTCAGAGCCTTCCCCACGTTTTGGTGCCCTGGTGCTATCTGGGGTTCTAGGCCTCTCTGTGCTTTCGCTGCCTTGCAGAAAATTGAATTCCTGGAAGGGATTTTTGATAGCATTAAAAGCACCAGGGAGGAAATGGGTTTGTGCATCTGTTCTCCACCTCACACGCACTGAAAGGCAGGCAGTTCTCCTCTTTGAAAAGCTGCTTTTTCAGGTGAATGTCTCACTAAGCTCTGCATCTCCTGGGGTGAATATTAGTGCAAATATTGGAGTATTTAGTGCAGGCATTCCATCCATTGTCCTGCCAGGGAGGAGCAGGGGTGCAGCTGCTGGGCAGGGGTCTGTGCAATCCAGGCTCCTCCACACACAGAGACTGAGCCCAGGCCTGTTCAGCTCTGCAGCACTCACAGGGAATGTGTTCTATTCCTAAACACCCAGCAGAAACCCCTGCATTGTTCACCTGTGGCAAAGAAAGGGCTTTGGGGGAGCTCAGGGTGTGAAGAAGCATCTGGGCATGACAGTGAAATAGAAGGGAAATTTTCTTCAATTCTTCTTTTCCTTTACACGTTAAAACCAGAGATTTCTCCATGCAAATTATTGGAATCACCTTGTAGATAATGATATAAAAGTTTACAAGTGATACTATCTGGGTTAAATTGTATATCTCACTGAGGTGTAGCTGAACACTCTGAGCCCCCTCTGAGTTTTTTATGTTTGCCTTGGATTTCATATAATAGTCCCAACATTCAGGATTTGGCCATTTGTGGCTGTTTAAATGGATCCAGATGAATCCTTCCATATGACGCCAAATTTTACCTGCTGGACTTTGAAAGGTGTTTAAATGGATCCAGATGGATCCTTCCAAATGATACCAAATTTTACCTGCTGGAAAGGTGTTTTGCTGCTGGTATATAAATTTCCCTGCTAAAACAGCCTAAGTGCTGTAAGGAGGGGTGAGCAAATTCCCAGGGAAAGGTCATTTTCAGTGTCTGTCTGCAAAAACAGAATGGAGGAAAAAAATCTCCTGTGGTAAAAAGATGGATATTTCAGATTTCTGTGAGAATATTTATTGCCTGTAAGCTCTGTAGAGGTGTTTCTGTGGATTCAGGAAATTATTTATAAACTAGAACTGTGTTTTTGCCTTGGGAAACTCAATCTGGCAAAACATTCAGCAGAGCAGGGAGATTATAAAGAGTGCTCACTAATCAGTTATTTATTGGAATTTTAAAATTCTGTCCTTTTTATTCCTTGGAACTTTGGACACAAATAATTTACATATGGTTGCACTTCATTGTTTTGATATAGGCTAATTTACCCGTGAGGTGTTCACTCACATTTATTTGATGTAGGATAACAATAACACATTGCATCACAAAATGATGTAGGCAGGGCCAGGATTTATAGCAGGCCCTGTAAGTAAATGAGAGTTTGAGTCAGATCTAGAGGAATTGGAAGTTAGTTTTTCATCTCTGCAGTGTGAACACATTCCTGGAAATGGAGAAGCTGAATGTGGCCCTGCCTCAGCCTGATTCCATTTCCCATCCACATCCTGTGGGATGCATCAGGACAAATTCTGCTCGTCCCAGTCCCAGCAGGGTCCCTGTGAGCAGCCAAAAGCACACAGAACGTGCAGATGAAATGCACAGAACGTGCAGATGAAATGCCAGGACTAAACTTTGAAAGCAACGAATGCGAATAAATAAAAATAAAGCCTACCGCCAAACATAAATAAAAGAATAGACAAAAATAAGTAAAAATAGACTTCAAAAACGTGTCAGATAGTACTCTGGTGTTATGCAGTTATCTGGGGATCTAACACATTTTGACAGAGTGTATCAGTCTGTGTACTCAAAGCCAAACATTTTATTAAAACAAAATATATCAGTTTTTAAAACAAGCTATGTGTTCTGTTCCCCAAAGCACCCTTTGAGAAAGATGTTGTTTGAGCAAGAATTTCTCTGCAAGTTGATGAATGATTGGAGCTAATAAAGTGGAAATACAATTTTCAACAGGTTGGGCTTAGTTTGATCACCAGTGCACTCCAGTGCACCCCTTTTATAATGATGCATCTGTCTTCATGTGTCAAATAAATCCATATTTGTGCATTATCCAGAGCTGTGTGCTGGGTTTAATGAACTATTGGAGTAGTATTTCTGTATATCTGTATTTATATTCTCTGGAAATCACAGGGAAAAGCCTCTCAGGATGCATGGACGGGGCCAGGCTTTGTGAGCAGCACCAAGAGTTGTTTTCAGGGAGGGAAAGAGCTCAGTCCCCAAGCAGGGCAATATTCCCCAAGCAAGCTGCTGGTGTGTGTTTGTCTGAGCAGGAAAAGCAAATCATGGAATGGTTTGGGTTGGAATGGCCTGAGAGAGACCTTGTTTTGCTGTAGGATAATTCCCTTTGCAGGGATTCATCTCTGAATGGCCCCAGGACACCTTGAGGGACCTGGGCAGTGCCTCTGCTTTGGATATCTCTGTGAGAGACACCATGGAAACCAAATATTGCTCACTGCCCTCAGTGCTTCTTGCTGCTGAGGTCCCCAGCAGTGTGGCCATGCTGATTCTCAGCTCCTGGTGGGATATTTCATTTCCTTGAGCATCCCTTCCAGAAGTGCCCATGGCGGGGAGGGAGAGCCCAGCACCTGGACCAGGCTCTGCAGAGGCTTCTCACACAGGAGACAGGGACTAGAGGCTGTGAAATAATAAGGAAAAGGCATTTGGAGCAAATCTGGTGCCCAACAAGTGGAGCAGTGGTGCCCTGAGCTGTGCTGGAGGGGTGAGGCACTGTGTACCTGGGCAATGGGCAGCTCTCAGGTGGGACAGAGCAGCCGAGCAAACATCCTGAGCCCTTCTGGACTCTGCTGCTGCCATTGGCTCTGGGCACTGAAAGCACAGATTGGGACCAGAGTA
Source organism: Ammodramus savannarum pratensis (assembly GCA_020466415.1). Classification (NCBI taxonomy): domain Eukaryota; kingdom Metazoa; phylum Chordata; class Aves; order Passeriformes; family Passerellidae; genus Ammodramus; species Ammodramus savannarum. The sequence goes on along the minus strand of JAHXMQ010003489.1, from coordinate 1,044,568 downwards.
ATCTGTGAATCTGTGGGCAGCTGCAGGGATGAATCTGAGTCTCAGAATTCTTCACTCTGCTGCACAGCAGGGACTGGTTGCAGGTGGGCTGGGACTGTGCCTCAGAAACACTGAACCACATCCTTTGGGAAATAAAAGGCACTGCAGGGCTGGCTGTGTCAGTGAGCCTCAAATCAGCATCTTCTCTAAATAAACTGTTCCACTTTAGACACGGAAAACAAAGTTTTGTAAGTGAGAGATGCATGGATCTGAAATATTGCGTCATGTTCCACCTCTAGAACTTCCTCTCCCTTTTATTTTGGGTCTGTGATTGTCTCTCCAGACTGTGTTTGTGTAACACCGTGGGCTGCAGCAGCTGCTGCAGATGCATTTCCCCAGTGTTAATTTTACTGCATAAAATAGGCTCTGGCAATGTGGTGACTAGTTAATTGAACTATATAACCCTTTCTGGAATTTGTGACTCCAAGCCAGTGAACAATATAATTCATCTCAGTTTTTATTAAAGTCCTAGTGAAATGGTGAGGCTGTAGTGGTGTATTAGAATGCAGAGAGTATGGTGTGTTACCAAGAAAGCCACCTCTCCAGTGGGCCTTTAATAAAATAAATGTTTTCTGATGGTGCATTGCTTATTTTTAGCTTATTCCCATTTCAGCTCAGAAATATTGCATCTAGAACAATTCAGAAAACTGTAAAATGTGTTTGGGGAGGAGGAAATGGAGGAGAAGGGAAAAGGTCACACAGAGATTTAAATGTTAGAGCAAAAATTTAGAAATCTACATGATTGTTGCATGGCACGACATTGTGATCAGTGGAGTACAGTGGAAACACTGAATTTAGAAAGAATAAACTGCCTAACAGCATGCTCCCAAACCATTTGTTATTTCCTAATTAAAGCTTGTGAAAGGGCAGTTTATACATGACTATAATAAGCTCAGTGTGGGAGATGTCAGAGCGTAAATCAGGCTCTCTCCAGCACTGCAGCTTTAAACATCTCTAATGACAAGTGCTGGTAGGTAGATGATACAAAAAGACTGTTTTGACAACATGATTGATTGAGATCTTGAAATATATAAGCAAACAAAAAGTGTGAATTCAGCAGGAAACAAAACCTGCGTGCTGCACCACATATCAAGTGTAAAGAGAGTGAGGGGAGGCTTGTGGCAAAGAAACTTGAAAGCCTTACTTGAAAAGAAAAAGTCATACTCAAGCAAACAAGGGATTGCTACTCAAGTCAGGATTTACCTTAAAAATCTCAGAGTGGCTGAATTAAAGGGCGCACCCTGAGGTACCAGTGGGCATCTCTGACTCAGTTTGGGGGCAGAATTTGTCCTGGGGTCACTGCACCCCTCTGACAGCCCTGCTTTCCCCAGGTGTCCCTGTCCTGTGCTGGCCATGCCCAATCTTGGTTCTGACTGCCCATACCCTCACTGGCCAGTCTGGGAACCAAACATTTCACCTTTTTGGGGAGAACAGAGCCCTTTGTGGCAGCCCCCTGAAGTTATTGGCGTTGCTCACTCACATTTAAACTCTGTACCACGGATGCTCACAGGAAGGACTCTCAGATGCATCCCTTGCTGGCCACCAGTGGTTTCCAGCTGCTGGGGATGGGAGCACAACAGGTCAATGTTAAATGGTTAAATGCTTTTCCATGTACTCCCTGCTGGGCAGACATGGCCAAGCACTTTCTGTGTCAAGCTGCTTAGTCCAGCACGTGGCTCCAAAGTGTCACTGGGGACAGAGCAGCAGGAGCAGGACGTTTTAGATGGCTTCCAGTTTGGTTTTGACCTTTGGAAGATTTGAGGAGCAGCCCCAGCAGGGTGGTTGGGTTCTGTGCACTCATCTCCCTTGGCACATTAGCAAAATACCCGTGTAATGAGGGCTCCTGTGCCCCGGGGCTGTGGGGATTCTGTGAAGGTCGCTGGGCTCCCCTGTGCTCTGTTTGCCTCTTCAGGAGCGGGTTTGTCCTTGTTTGGTGATAGCAGAGCCCTGTTCTGCTGCCTTGGCTGGTTGCAGTGGTTTGTGATGTCCAGGGCAGCTCTTTGGGTGCCTCTGTCTGTACCACAGCACGGTTACAGGGCAGGAATGAACAGGAGCATTTTCTGCAGAGCAAAACCAGAGTGTGGCTGCTGGATGCAAGACTTTCATCACCCAGGTCTGTCACATCAGCTACCAGTCACTGATAAAGTTCTTGTCAGGCACTTCAGGTGTGATTTGGGGTTTTTATTCTTTACCCTCCTAAAGCCTCAGCCATGACTTCTTTTCTGCTGACTAGAACTGGATTTCAAAGACAGCAAGGGATACCCCATGGATTTGTTCTTGTTTAGGATGGGTTCAAATCCAGAAGCTTTGAGTTTACAGGAACTTTATATGGGTTAAGCTCTGAAAACATGTTTTGTGAACTAGATCTCACTGGAATCTCTAGATTCCCCTCAGCTATTCCTGAATTCAAACCTGTGTGTCTTAGGCTTGGAAAAATGCATTCTCTGTGGCTACTGGAAAGAGGAATGTTCAGGCAAAGAGAAGCTGGCAGTACCTGGCTCTCCCAAGGGTTTATTTGTCAACCTGCTTCTGATTCCCCAGTGCTGATGTTTTATTTGCATTTACAAAAGGATAGAAGAATAGAAGTTATGCAAATCCAGGTTTATTTAAAGGCTATGACTGAAATACCAATTTGATAAGATATTATCAGCATTTCCATTGCCACAGTGTCTGATCATTCCCTTCCTGCTGCCATCACAGAGAATAGGATCAAGGAGATGTTCACTGAAATAAAGGTGAGCAATTTTATAATAAAAATTGCTTGTTTATGCAACAGTCAAAATCTGGAATTAGCTGAAACGAGTGCTCATGAAGGCAGACATTGTTGGGGTTTCAGTAAGGAGAGGTTTTTACTGCCATGTCCAGCCTAGCATAACTATAGGAGCAAAATGCTGCAGGTGTCAGGGTGGCATTCATAACCATCCATGAGCTGTGGAGCAGTCTGGCCCTGGCTGTGGATGGTGGATGTTTGGTGAGTTTGGTTTTGCCTTTTTCAGTTCCTTGTATCCGTGAAAATCAGTGCTGGGTGCTGCCTGTGGCTCCTGCAGCCTGAGAGTCTGAGAGGCTCTGAGGGGGAAGAGCAGGAGGAATTATCTTTGTTTCTCCTTGTAGCTGTGTTTCTAATGCAGACCTGTGCATCAAAGTGGCACAAACGTGGTCCCCAAACCTCCTGTGCTGTGTCTGGGAGCCCTGAACAATGCTCAGGGAGCTCAGGATGAGCCCTCTGGGGTCCTGAGCATCTCAGAGCTGTTTGTAGGAGGAGGCACCAGGATGGAGGAGAGTTTTGAATCATCCTTTGAAGTTCCACTCCGACAGCTGAAGGAGCCAATTTGATTTTTGTTTCCTTTCCTCCCTCCCTGCCCCAGCACTGCAGCAGCTCTGGGGAAGGCAGCCTGGGCACACAAGCTGCAGACACAGAGCTACAAAGGGCCATTGAACTCTCTGGGTTCTTTGGAGGGGACTGTCTCAGCCCCAGATTAAAACCTGCCCGCTGCTCCCCACTGTTCCACACAGCTCCCTGCACACCTCTGGCTGTCTCTGCTTTGGATCTGTGGCTGAATCCCTCCAGCTGTTGGCTTCAGTGAAAAGAGGGAAGTTGCTGGAGAGTTGGTAACTCCATTGAACCTTCTGTGAGATAATGGCTCTGGGGTGTCCCAAAGCACCCAGACTGTCCTTCAGATACTGCCCATGTTAGGAAAACAGGATTTTCATTAACTGCAGCCACTGATTTTTCTTTTCAAGAGGGAAGCCTTGTTCGTGCTGTGTCATTGTTATTATTAAAGGTTTGACTGTCCTGCACAGTGTATGGCAATAATGTCTCAGTGCAGAAAATCTGCTTTGCTGCTGCGAGATCACTCTGTTCATCCAAGATTTTTTTTTTCCCTTTTCTACCTCCTGTTCTTTTGCCATTGCTTGCCAGTATTCATAAATATGTGTTATCAGCTGAACCTCTCCAAATTTCCCTGGCAGAATGTGCCTTTCTTTTCCAAAGGTCTCTATTTAATGTGAACTGCTCTCCAATCATTTCTAGCACCTGTTCTCTGGTTACATGGTGCATCAACAGCAATTTTAGAATTCTTCAGCAGCGTGACAGCTTGAAATTGTCATTTCTTTATGAACACTAGATGCACTGAAATCATGTTAGTGCAGTTGTCACTCTCCTTTGTAGTCAAACATTAGATATGTTTCTGTGAGTTTCGATGGGTGCTGAACAGTTTTTCAGGAAATGAGAAGGGGTCCTTAGCCCAGGCTGCTTTTCAGTGGTTATCCACAGCAAGGAGAATGCTTTTTGAAGTGGCAGATATGGACACTTCAGCCTAGGACACAGATGATGTGGCCTCATGAAGGACTTTTTGAAGCACTTAACTTCATTATAATAAGTGGAATAACATTATCTCTACCAGCAGGGATTGAAAACAAATAATGTATTGGGGTTTGGTTTGGTTTTGTTTTGGTTTTTTTTGGTTTTTTTTTTTAATATATATAGCACTAAGGAGAGAGAGAGAGATTTTAGCTCAAACTGTAATGAAGTTATAAAATATGTGGCATTGAGCACAGATTGTATTCAAATAATTTGATTGTTTAAACACTCACGTTGGGAGTGGGGGAATGCAGTCAGCTGGTGAAGTGTCTGTGTCCTCATGGGTGGCTCCAGATTTGTGCCAGCATATCCATGGTTTAGATGGCTCAGAGCTTCAGGTATTGATTTTACATCCAAGTGTTATTGGCACATTCTGGATAGTGCTGGAGGTGGCTTTGATTGATTTTAGCTGTTTGTGTCAGTGCTTGAGAGAGTTCCCCAAACTGTCCATCCCCAGTTATGTAAGAACTGCAGAATATTAAATTTACATTGACTGCTGGGCAGCTCCTATCACTGTGAGCAGTTACTTTATCTATTAATTAATACCCCTCTCAGTGTTAAATCTGTCTCCAGCACAGCCAAATAGAACCCAAAAATACCCTAAGAAACCATTTCTTCAGTGTCTTAAGCAGACAGTTCAGCTCTTAATTGGTGAGCCCTCCCAGCTGAGGTGTGGGGGACTTGGTTTAGGATGGTAATGAGAGACAGTTCCTGGTTCTTTCAGTGAAATTTCCCTGCCTCTGGCCCTCTCCTCTCCTCTGACAGGCATGACTGACACAGTCAATACTCATAGTCAGAAAAATCCCAAATATCCATCTCCTTTCCTGGCCTGTCATGCAGGTTCTTGAGCTCTCCCTTTGAAATCCTGGCTGCTGTTTTGTCACTATCTGGATGCTGCCATCTCTATAGCTGATCCTATCATCCACTTCCCCTGCCTTTATCTGCACTCTGTTGATCCAGTCACTCCTCACTGTCTGCCTTGTAAATATGTTAACATTGACATTTGCAATGCCTTGTTTCCCTTTGCTCTGTGCTTATCTCACCTGGATCTCTGCATTAATTCTGCTCCTGCAGCCTCAGCCTCCTCTGCTGCCCCTGCAGATGTGCAGACATCGTCTCACCCCCAGTTCTGTCCTTTTGTTCCTGCTCCCTCCCCACATTGCTCGGGGCTCTCCATCACTGGAAATTGTCTTCTTGTTCCCACAACCTTTTGTTGTGCTATTTCACTTGATCTGCTCATCCCTCTTCCTAATATGACCTTTATTTCCTTATCGGGGCTGTCTCGGAGATAATTAGTTCATATCTGCAACGATCTTTCTTTCTTGTCTGCTGAGTAACTTCTGTGTTTTCATTAAGTTCTGCCAGGAATCCTGCCTAGAAAATCGGGTCCACAGGAATCAGTGAAGACACTCAATTGACTCCGGGATTTTACAGCAAGGCTTAAGCACTCTTTTACTTTTCCCTGATCAATAGCCCAAATAGTGTCACTTCAACTCTTCCCCATTATCAAATTTCCTTTTCTTTTTTTCCTCTTTGCAGTGAATTATAAGATTTTTGAGAAAGATTTCCGTTTCAGTCTATTCATGTATAATAAAGATGCAGTGGTAAATAAATTTTATTTCATCATACAAATGATCTTTGAAGACTGAGGAAGAAATTATTTAATTTTGTTGTTTTAACATTTAAATGGACACAAACTGGAGAGAATGAGGAACAGAAGGAAAATATACATGATTGAACATTAATATTTTACTGTAAAAGAATTAAATATCCTAAGGAAACAATGAAAACTTCTTCCAGATGATAGTTAAAATTTGATGAAATAATAATAAAATTTTAATCTTCCAGTTGAATGAAAACACTCCATATGTTGTTAATGTGCCTAAATTTGAATTGAATTTTGTTGGTTTTTTTTGTCTCAGCCAACTGCTGCACGTAGAGATCAGTTTGCTGCAGATACAGACCAGGCCATCCCTTGTTTGTGTGATCATCTGTAACTTTTATCACACAGTTTTTCTTTTGGATCCTTCTGCTGCCCAAATCCTTGAGGGTAAGTCAGAAGTAGATGGCTGAGCAGAGCAAATTCCTGTGTGAGAAGCACTTGCTTGCTCACAGAACATATTGCACTTAAATACTTGGAGATTAAATACTGATCCTTTCTGAAAAGTAAACCAGTGCATTTAGGACCATTGTAACCATGGAACAGACACCTTATGGATCTTGGAGCATTGTTTTATTTCTTATTTGTATTTTTCCATCTGCCAGTGCAGCTGTGACAGTGGAGCTGAGTGTCATTCTTGCACTTTGTGTTCTGCATCTGCTCCATAGCAGTTTATCTCCAAACCTTTTGTTCTGTGCCATTCCTCACTCTGTCTGTTCTGCACACTCTTGATCTTCCTTCTGTTTATCATCCCTTGCTCTCTGTACATATTATCCTGTACAGTATCCTTGCAACTTCCTTCTTCACATTTGCTGAGACTGTTGAAACTGTCTTTTTGAAATCCTTTGTAACAGGTTCACTTCATGCCCTACACCTTTTATTAAAACTTACCTTTTATTTCTGTTTTCTTGAAGCTGTCATTATTCCTTCTAACAAGCACATTTTTACAGCTAGTACAGTTTCACTTCATCTGGCACCCAGGTCATTCCCTCTGTGTCCACCATCATCAAATCTGCCCATGAGTAGTCATGGCAAATGAATAATGAATGCTCCTTCAGAAGAAACTTCTCATCTGCCTACCCTTTTGTTTTGCATAGAGTGCCCATTTCCCCTGAAACACCCTTTCATTCTGTGTGCAGCACCCACGGGCTGCTGTGATGTTCCTGCAGATCTCTGATGCGCTGAGTTTGTGTTGGAGCTCTGTGCTCCAGCCTGATGTGACTCCCTCTGTGCCTGGCACAGCCTTGTTCTCCCAAGGGATTAAAAAAGGAGCCTTTTTGGAGCTGTCCCTTACCATCCTGGGATGTGTTCCTTACCTGGGATATGTCCCTTACCTGGAATGTGTTCCCTACCTAGGATATGTTCCTTACCTGGGATATGTTCTTTACCTGGGATGTGTTCCTTACCTTGGATGTGTTCCCTGTCTGGGCTATGTCCCTTATCTGGGATGTGTTCCTAATCTGAGGAATACTCCCTACCTGGGCTGTGTTCCCTACCTCTGCTGTGTCCCTTACCTGGAGTGTGCTCCCTGCCTTGGCTATGTTCCTTACCAGGATATGTTCTTTACGTGGGATGTGTCTCTTACCAAGGATGTGTTCCCTGTCTGGACTGTGTTCCTCACCTGGGATGTGCTCTTTACCAGTGCTGTGTCCCTTACCTGGGCTGAGTTCCCTACCTGGGCTGTGTCCCTTACCTTGGATGTGTTCCTTACCTGGGATATGTCCCTCCCCTGATGTGTTCCCTACCTGGGATGTGTCCCTTACCTTGGATGTGTCCCTTACCTTGGATGTGTTCCTTACCTGGGATGTGTTCCTTACCTGGGATGAGTTTCCTTCCCTGAGTGTTCCCTGCCTGGACTGTGTTCCTCACCTGGTCTATGTTCCCTACCTGGGCTCTGTCCCTTACCTGGGATGAGTCCCTTACCCTGGTCTATGTTCCCTACCTGGGCTCTGTCCCTTACCTGGGCTGTGTTCCCACCACCCCTCTCCTGTGATCAGGCACTCACAGCACCCTTGTCTTTAGGAGCTCCCCATGTGTGTGCCCTGAGCTGCTCCCAGCAGAGCTTTAGTGGGGACAGCAGTGATGCTGCACAGGCAGGAGGGCACCAAAGGTGCCAGGACACAGCTCCACAGGCTGGCACAGGGCATTTGAGGAGCTGGGCAGGGCCCTGGGGCTGGGGCTTTGCAGAGATCCCAGTTCCTCAGCACTCAGCAGGCACAGGGCCGTCCCTTCCTGCTCATTTATGCGTGAGGTATCTCTGTGCATCTCTGCAAAGGAATCTTCTGAGAAAATAATGCATGTGGCAAAAAGCCAGCCAGGGGAGCAGCCAGAGGAGCAGTAACTGAAGTGCTTTGATTCCAGGCATGAATATTCTAAGCAGACAGATACATGTCAACTTTACCTGCTACCTTTAGCACGCGCGTTTTGTTTAAACTCGGAGCTGTGCACAAAACATGAGATGCTTTTGACACTCCTGCTGCCCACATTACTCTGACAACTCATCCGTGGAAGCTTTCTCAGAGCCTAGGGGTGTTGTACTTCAGTGTGTTCATTCCTCTCAACCTCTCCTGGTTTGTTTTTTTTAAACAAGTTTAATGAAACACATATTTAATTAGCAGCACACTACTGAATAAATACAAACAGATATGCCCCTGCACACAGCGCTATTGAAGAAGAATATCAGTGTGAATTTAAAAATTAAAGCCAACCTTACAAAAGGCAAATATGTTGAATAAATAATGGCTGCTGCTATTTACAAAGCACACAAACCAAGAAGGGAACCTCCCTTGTTAAAAAGGAGAAGATTGGGGAAAAACACAGAAAAGCTGAAAGTATTTGCCATAGGATTTTATTTCTTTCATTCTCCTCCTTTGGGACATGGTCTAGTTCTTCCTGTTCCTCTGGTGGATGTGTCGAGGAGCCTGCAGTGCAGGGCTGAGCCTGGGTGCTGATGGAGAGGAGGAGGAGGCAGAGCTGCCTCCAGCCTGGGCCGCAGTGCTGCCTTCACTTGGGCAGGTTCCTGTTCTCAGGGTGGCTGTTTAGACATCCCAGAATCTTTGAGGCTCTTTGGTGAAGCAGAAAGTGCAGGCTGGAGCTATTTTTGTATCCCATTAATACCTTTGTTCCTTTTATTTTCACCTATTTTCAGTATGTTCTGTTCCTGTTCTGTCTGTGGTGATGCTGTGCACTGAAGGGTGTTTGATTTTTAGGTATGACTAAGTTTCACTGGTAGATCAGAAAAATTCTTCACAGGGCCAAATTTGGATGTATTTATCAAATGAAACCAGTCCTGTTTTCTCAGCACAGATAAAACAATTATCACTCTCTAACATAGGGGCTATAGTTTCTAAAGGATTTTAGAAAACTCCAGAGGTAAACATGCAACAGAAGTACCAACTGTTTGCTGAGATTTATAGGAGTAATTTGTTATCATGCTTATTTTCTGCTACAATACTGAGGTTGGGAGCAATGATAAATGCATAATTCAAGGGCTTGCATAATGCACCCTTAAGTATTTAAAGATATTCCTGTAGGATCCTGACCATCCATTTCTAAGTTCTTAGTCAAACTGTGTATTTCAGATCACCTTTTTTTTTTTTTTTTTAATCTTGAATTTTAAAAAGGTTCCCTTTCAGTATAATTATGATCTGTACTCTGCCAGCTTGTGTCTAACCAAACTCTTTGCCTTGGGGATTTGAGGACGTTGAATAAGTAGTGCTGTGGAGCAGCAACAGATTTTCTCTTAAGATTCAAAGACAGAAATAAAGAACAAACTAATGATCAAGAAGCAGTCTCCCACAGACCTCGAGTATTCTGTAATGATATACAGACATATTCCTGCTTCTCAAAACAAAAATATATCCAAGACTGAACCCAGCACTCATCTTCTAAAAGTGCTGCTTATTATTCACTGTTAGCAGATAAATGAAAAGCTGTGTTTGTACCAGGTACATATCTCATACATTCAAGCATATATTCAGTATTTATTCCCATCACCCATTTTCCTCTGGGGAAGCAGGAGAAGATTTCCATGACAAGCTAAGGATCAGCAGAGGTTGTTCACACAGCAATATTGCAGAGCAAGGCCAGTCTGCAGCTCAGGGGTGGGCTGAGCCTTTTACTGCCACACCAGGAGCCCCAGACTGCAGCTGCTTTACCTGTACCTGCCTTACCTGCATCTGCTTTACCTGCAGCTCCTTTACCTGTACCTGCCTTACCTGCATCTCCTTTACCTGCAGCTGCTTGACCTGTACCTGCTTTACCTACACCTGCCTTACTTGCAGCTCTTTCACCTACAGCTCCTTTATGTGCAGCTCCTTTACCTACACCTGCCTTACCTGCATCTCCTTTACCTGCTGCTGCCTTTACCTGCATCTCCTTTACCTGCATCTCCTTTTCCTGCAGCTCCTTTACCTGTACCTGCCTTATCTGCTGCTGCCTTTACCTGCTGCTCCTTTACCTACATCTCCTTTAAATGCAGCTCCTTTACCTGCACCTGCTTTTCCTGCATCTCCTTTACCTGTAGCGCCTTTACCTGCTGCTCCTTTGCCTGCATGTCTTTTACCTGCAGCTTCTTTTCCTGCATCTCCTTTATGTGCAGCTGCTTTCCCTTCACCACCTTTCCCTTCACCTCCTCTTCCTGCATCTCCTTTCCCTTCACCTCCTTTTTCTGCATCTCCTTTCCCTGCAGGGCAGAGCTGGAGAGCAGGGCTCCACTCTGCAGCAGTCCCTTGGTAAATAATGACTCCATCATTCCAAACCACCCCACTTTTCCTTCCCCTGGCCCATCTCTGTGTGCTGGCCATGAGGCCACACGGTCTGGGCTGTCCCTGTCCCAGCTGTGCTGGCTGTGTCCCCTCCCTGGGCAGCACTAAAGGCCTTGGCTGTGTGTGAGCACTGCCCAGGGACAGCAAAGCCAGCCCTGAGTTACCAGCACAGCCTCATAATGTCTCTGAAGAAATTAACTTCATTACAGTCAAATCCAGCACAACACCCCTGGGCTTTGTTCCCTCATTCCCTGGACCTGCAGGATCCAAAGGAGCAGCTCCTCCATAGGATGGTGGCTCTGATGGCTGCTGCTGCTGGCTTTGGATGCAGGGAGCAGAGTTCTGGAAAAAGAGCTGTTTCTGTAGGGAATAAATTCATGTAAAGATAGAAATTAGAGGAGAAATTCTTTCCTTAGTGCAAGATCAAAGGGAAGGACATGGACATAAAATTTATCTTTGATTGCTGATTCTGAGCTGACTCTATCCTAAATCAGGTCTGAAGATTGGTGATCAGGAATGATTTCCCTTGTCCTTTCCTTATTTGTTGGGTTTTATTTGAGATTGTGTGTGTGTGTGCATGTGTGTGTTTATGATCTGGGTTTTGGTTAGTTTTGGGGGGTTTTAATAGAAAAATTTCTTGAAATATAAGCAAAAACCTTGTTGTAGATTTTTGGGAGCACTGTGCTCTTGCTGCATTTTGCCTTCAGGAACTGTAGAGTCAGACCAGAGCTGAAGACTGGAAAATCCCACCTGCACAATTGCTTAATGCAGAAGTGCTTTGGAACGATGTAATAGAGTCACTGGGGGAGTGCAGCTCATCCTCAGGATCATAGCAGTGCAGGAATTCATCCATGAGGCTGTATCTTTATTAAGCTCAGCTCCACACTATTAAGAAGCCTTGAGATTGCCTGTCCTTTTAATGGACTGTAAGTTCACTTCCAAAATGATGCTATAAAATGATTCAAAGTGTGTCTGCCCAAAATACAGAAACTCTCATCCTGTGCATTCACCAAAGCAGCCAGAGTGCCTTGTGAAGAAAATAAAATAAGAGAATGTTTTATTATTTCTTAGATGTGGCATAGTCAAAGGGCATGCACATAAAAATAAAAGTGTTGGAAAGAAATATGACAAAAATACTCTTGTAAAAGCTCCTTGAGGAATATCAGATGGATCCAGCGATTCAAATGTGAGCAGCATTTTCACATTGGTGGTCCATTAGTCCATCTTTCCCAATGAACCTGAAGATCAGACATTGCAGTGCAGTCTGGACACGCTTTCCCCTCATCTTCTGTTACTAAGCAACTTGGGTGAAAATGGAAAGATGAACTCACTGGTATTGATGTGGTGAGTAGGAGCACATCCAGGCTGCAAAACAGGATGTTGCCTTGGAAGAGAGAAAAATGACATTTCCCAATAACAATGAAAGCCCGAATTAAGCCAAGCTGTGATGCACACCTCTTTGCTGTTCCCCTGGATTTTCTTTAAAAACACGAGACAAACCTAAGGAGAATTCCAGCTGAACACTCCTGCATTTCCTTCCAGCAGAGGTTGGATGGGAGCTGGCTCAGTGTGTGCATCACCAAAGGCAATGTGTGGCAGCCTGTCACCTGCCCAGGGCTGCCCCATTCTGCTGCCAGAGCAGAGCCCTCACCCCAAACTGAGCAGGTTATTCACTTTATGTGCTCACCAGGGAAAAATCATCATTAGAGCAAATCACTGCTCCAAAAGGCTGTGGTGAGAGTAGAGGGTGAACTCACTGCTGTGGCTGCACAAGAATGGGAAGAGTGCAATGGCTCAGTGTAGGTTTGCAAAGTTTTTGAGATGTGGTAGAATGCTGCAGGTCTGGAGTCAGCCTGGAAGGCAGGCTCAGAGAATTGGGAGGTAAATACAAGCATTCCCTGCAGCGCTTTGTAGTTTCACTTTAGAAGGACTGGGGAGAAACAGAAAGATACTAAATGAATTGAGAACTTTAATCAAAAGGACTAAAAAAGAGATAAGCTGACTAGAGGAAAAAAAAATGCAGGTTAGCAAACAAAGAACAAAGAGAGTGTTTGAATACAATTACCAAGAAATAAGGAATAGAAATAGGGCACTCATGCAGACAGAGAGCAGGGAGGGAAGGGTGAGCAAGACAGGATTTTTGAAGATCCATATGGAGTTGTGCAGAAGGTAGCGGAGGGAAAAAGGATGCAGAAGTTCATCTGTCTCTGAGAACCTAATTGAAGTGAAGGATGGAAATTGGGTCAGAAAAAAATAACAAAACCCTCCTTCTCTTCCTCCCAATTTTCCTTCTCTTCCTTTAATATTTATGTGTGTTATTAAAGAAACATTTCTGGAAGGCACTAAGAGCAGAAGCTGTGAGTATCCCTGCAGAGAATACCTTGCTACAGCAAAATGTTCAACATTTGAGGCTGATTCCCTCCAAACACAGGAGCAGGGACTGGGAGCTGCAGATGGCAGTGGGCAGGTGTGACCGTGTTCACAGGGGTTCTTGGATGAGGGAAGAGATGAGGATCTCACTCCATGTTTCAGAAGGCTGATTTATTATTTTATTATATATATTACATTAAAACTATACTAAAAGAATAGAAGAAAAGGTTTCATCAGAAGGCTGGCTAAGCTAAGTATAGAAAGGAATGATAACAAAGGTTTGTGGCTCGGACAGAGAATCTGAGCCAGCTGTGATTGGCCATTAATTAGAAACAACCACATGAGCCCAATCCCAGATGCATCTGTTGCATCCCACAGCAGCAGATAACCATTGTTTGCATTTTGTTCCTGAGGCCTCTCAGGAGGAAAATCCTAAGGAAAGGATTGTTCATGAAAAGATGTCTGTGACAGGCAGGTGTGTGGGAAAGGCCAAGCTCAGAGAAGTGACAGAGCAGCCAGGGCAGTAAAGGGGACACAGAGAGGGCAGGAGCAGGAGCAGTGCCAGGGCTGGGGACACTGCAGAATGCCATCAGCCAGGTCTGACACCATTTGCTGTGGTGCCACACCTTCAGAGCGGCTCAAGCAGCCCTGCAATGCCTTGAGGCTGTCTCTGAAGATGACAAACGTTTCCTTTGGCAGTGCTGGCCGAGGCAGTTTGGATCCCTGTCCTTGTCACCCGGCCCTGGTGACACCAAGGTGTTCAGGGCAGGTGCTGGCACACCTTGGGCAGCTCAGAGCACCAGGGAATGGTCCTGGGGCAGCACAGGCTGGGGCTGGGAGCTGCCAGGGCAGCAGGAGATGGTCAGGGTCCCCAGGGAAAGAGAAATGGAGTTTGGCTCATTTAATTTGCATGGGGGTGGCAAACAGACACAGATATAGTGATATATGTGAGGCTTGGAATTTAATCATGTTCTGGTGCTGGTACCCTGAGTAGGGTTAGAGAAAAGTGGCTTGGAAGTCTGATTTGGGTCTTTAGTGACTTAAATGTCACCAGTAAAGTGGCACCAATAAAGCCTCAGTTGCTCCAAGAGGGACCTGCTTTTCCACCATGGAGTTTGTCTCTGTTGGCATGCTGGATGTTGATGGACTTAAACACATTTATTTCATTGTAAACACATTATTTCATTGTAAACACATCTATTTCATTCTAAAACACGTCTGTTTCATGGTCATTTTGGTGAAGCAGCTTGGTTTACCCGGCACTGTTCTTTCATATTAAATAGCAGAGTTTAATTTTAATATAGCTCAAGAAGGTGGTCTTGTTGCTCAGAACATCAAACACAGAGAGGTTTGACTTGCAAAAACCTTGGAGGTTTCTCTGTGTCTCGTTGCAGATGCAGGAGCAGGAAGGTGGGTGACAGAAGTGTCTCTGATTCCTAGAGCACCAAATACAAGCATTGCCCCCCAAATAAGCTGAGAATAATCTCTTTTGACATGGGACCTGAATGCTGAAACAGCTGGGGTTTCTGAACAAGAAACTCTTGATTATTCTTTGGATCTTTTTTCTTCCAGTGGGATTTGCAGAAAGAGAATTTTGTCTGTGCTTTTGCTGCAGGACTGCCTTGTTCTGAATATGCATCTGGCTCCCACAAGTGGCTCTGTGTCCCAGAGGAAAGAGCTCAGGGAAGCCCAAAGCAGCAGGGAGCTTTGGGGTCAGTACTTTATGCTGTGCTTTTTGATATACCTAATTTGAGAGGCAGCAATGTTTGCTTCCTCGCCAAGGATAAGTGCATGCTTCACACAATGGGCAATTCTCAGTTGTGCCTCTTTCTCTGCAATGGCTCTTAAGACATCAATACTTTGGTATCCTGAAGCTGAGTTATAAGATGCTGCAGGGTTATTTGTTAATAAAATGTGCAGCACAGTGTCTTAGAGCAGGTGAATTTCTGACACAGAGCTACGTGACTTAGCTCTTGATCCCATGATGGAAACTTGGATGGTTTTCCTGCTTTCATAAACCCACCCTTGAAACAGCAGAAAGATGCAAACACTCCATTTCTTACTCACCAGGTAGGCTTCATTCCCATGCAGGCTTTCTGCCAACAATTAGAGGTTGCAGTTGGCCAGACAGAATTTTAATTGTGTCCTTTTTGGTCACCTAGGAAAACTGGTGGTAACACCAAGGAAAGTGAACAAATTCCTGGCAAAACTGAAACATCCAGTACTTCACAAGCCAGTGCATAAAGTAGTATATAAAGTGACAACACCTAAAAGCTGCAACAATCCCCTGAGGGTGCCCCATTTCCAGCTTGGAAAAGAATAATGGTTAAGATCTATTAAATACCAAATTACTGAATTCATTGCAAGTGGTGGAAAGCTGCATTAATGGAGAGAGGTAGCTGTTGTGAAATGCCATGGTTACAGGGAGAGAGCATGTTTGTTTGTTTGCTTTTCTGTGTAATCAAACACACCAAGTTGGGTGAAACAAACAGATTAAGGAGCGAGAAATGAACAATGGGGTGATTAACAGGCTGACAGCAGGCCCACTCCTCTGGACCAGGCACACTCGTGCTCTGCAGGTGTCAGAGGATCTGATTCAGGCTCCAGATGATTCCTCATCACTGCTCCAACCTGCTGAATCAATTAGCTCCTCATTAGTGGTTTCACCATGGTGTTCATCTCTCAGAGAGGCTGTGCAGGGTTTTTAAGGGACACTGATGGTCCCTGCCCAAAGTGCAGCCTGGGGTGGTGGTGGCTGTGCCAGGCAGG
>JAHXMQ010003489.1:990546-1004306 GCA_020466415.1 Ammodramus savannarum pratensis | reverse complement strand
TAATAGCACAATTAGGACAGAAGTAATCAGTGTTGATCTGAGGAGTGAATGGGCAATGTGGCACTTTGCAGGGTGGATTTATGGGTCTGTCTGTACCAATAAAGTACAAATGGAGTCAATTACTGCCATGCAGGGAATCTGCCATAATATACAGAGTTTTTCAGCTCCTGGGAATTGGCCTCAGCCTCCTGCATGCTGGAGCTCCCCTGAATTTCAGCAATTTTGGTCCATGCAACTAATCAAGTTTGCCTCAGCCCAGGATTTAATCTGCAGTAAAGACTGGATTTAGAGCAAAGGCTTTCTCAAAGCAAAGTTCTTGCAGAGAGTTTGAGGTGATCAAAATTTCCCCTTGCCTACTTTTTGGTTCCTTAATCCCCAATTAATTTTTAGACCTAAACACACATGCAACTTTTTCAAAGGACGTTCAAAGGGTGCTCTGAGTCACTGCAATCAGCTCTGAAGCACAAAATACCCCTCGGTTGACATTCTGAGATCATGAGCTGTGCTTATGTGTATTTCACTGTTCACATGGTAACAGAATCAAAAGAAAATCATAATGAAATACAATGGTTGGATTCAGAAATAGGTTACAAAAACATTCTTTTGAGCAGTCCTAACAATGGAGAAGAGATGAATTTACATTGGGCCAAATTTGTCATTGCTGCAGTGCCAATTAACTCTCTGAAGCTGCGCCTTGCAATAACTCAATAATTAGGTAAAATTCCTTCAGTGAGACTTGTGCCACCCCCACCCTCCTTCCAATGCTAACCTGAAATTATTTGGCTGAGAAAAACGAGGAGCTGGTATTTGCATTAACTCTTTGCATGCCTTCAATTTTAAACTCATTAAATATTTAGTGTAAATTTGCATTAGCAATTGATATTGAAGCTGGATTTATCAGAAAAGATGAGCCTCTGATGGCTTAAAACAGAAACAGCTTCTGTTAAGGATGAGAAGAAAGGGATGAAAATGACTTAATTCTGTAGTTCTAAGCTGTCCTTTGTCTTAAAAGGTAAGAAAAGAATTACCATGGAAACGTGCTATCTTCTCCTCCTAGAAAAAAGAGTTTGACTTAATTACTATGAACCTGTACTATCTTATCTTAAAATAATATTCCAGGGCTTCTTCCCAAGCAGTGTATTTATATGTGACAGAAAGAACCCAGGAAAACGCTATCAGAAGGGAAAGCAGCATTTGTCTGTGTTTAAATCGTAGCTCTCACTCTGTAGCAAACATTTTTATTGCTGTTGTGAAATTCACACCTCTCAGGAGGAAACCTTCTTATAGGATCTGCTGCTTTCTCCCAGCTCCTATACGTGCATGGAAGCAACTGTGGCAAATCTCTTTTAACTGGCAACAATAAAGAACAGTAATTGCACACTTTAATTTAAAATTACAAGAGTGTTCCTTCCTTTTCTGGAGGGAAACCTCTTCTGTGGGCCACTTTCCAGAACTAAACGCCTCATTGTCAGAGGAGGGGAGCGTGGGGATTTGGGGAGTTTATGGGATTTATGGGATTTGTGGGATTTGTGGTGGTGGGGATGGGGGCATGGCAGAGCTCTGAGGGCTCTCCCCACTCACTGCTCCTCGAGTTCTCTGTGAGCTCAGGAGCTTGGATGTGAGCATGTTCACACTGGTTTTGGATTGGGGAAGAGATGAGGATCTGACTCCATGTTTCAGAAGGCTGATTTATTATTTTATCACATATATTACATTAAAACTATACTAAAAGAATAGAAGAAAAGGTTCTCATCAGAAGGCTGGCTAAGAATAGAAAAGGAAAGAATGATAACAAAGGTTTGTAGCTTGGGCTCTCAGCCTCAGCCAGCTGACTGGGATTGGCCATTAATTAGAAACAACCACATGCACACACATCTGTGAGACTTTCTCATCAAACTTCCATCCTTCCCAGCAGTGGGTGACCCAGGGAAACTGGAGCCAAGCCCACACTGGGTGTGTGGAGCATCTCCCTCTGCCCTGAGTCCCACAGAGCTGCTCAGCCCCAAAATGCTCCTTCCCTCACGGAGCTGGCCCAGGCAGGGTGCAGCCTGCTCCAGTGGGTGCTGCAGGAACAGGTTGTGCCATTATTTATCTCTGCAATAATCCTTGTTTCTCACATCACATCTGTGAGGCTCCCAGCCTCCTCCTGCAGACAGACTGCCAAGAGTTCTGTCTGTGGGAGTTTGCAGCTCCCCAGAAAAAAGGCAAACAGAGAAGTTTCAGTCTGAAGTAATTTATTTTAGTGGAAGAAAAGCATTAAAAACCAACAAAAACAAAGTTTCCATGAAAGGCTAAAGGAAATGCTTTCCCTGAAGTTCTGTACAATGATTGTAGAACTGATTGGCTGATGTCTCTGCACCCCTGGAAATGTGTGAGATTTAATTGTTTCATGGCAGTTGTTTTCAGAACATACATTTGTGGCAATCATAGATGTGTTCAGCTGCACTAGGATTAGTTAAGTCCTTTTTCCATCTGCACTTTTGGTGCCTTTGCATTATAGCAGCAATCTAGAAGTTTCTCAGGATAAATTGCCATTTACCAACACACTTAACCTAAGATGATTTAAAGTGTCATTATCTCCTGGCTTAGCCTGGCCATGATTTTACCCGTGTTTATACAGGGACAGGAAGATGTAGACAGAGAGAGAATTTGGGGAAATTGGGTTGTATACAATGAAATAATTGTAGTATGGGTTCAAAAAATGCAAACCATTAAACAGTGAATGTGCCCCACAGGGAATGTGCTCCCCTGTGCCCTTCTCTTCACGCCCCAGGAAAATTGATGGAGCCCCTTTCACATCTGGGCATCAAAGCTTCAGAAGCTTCAACTTCCAACGTGTTAATTCAGCTGCTTTTAATAATGCTCCCAACACACCAAGATCAGCTCCAACTTTACTGAGGGAAAACTGCATTTTCTGGTGTCTGCTAAGCCGTGTGTCATGAGTTTCTGTAATAACTACCAGGGATTAGGTTAATAGCATTACAGCTGGGAGTGTTACTCGTGGCTTTGTGAGAGACCTGTTTACAATTTACGGGGTTGGAGTGATTAGCAGTGCAGATGCAGGCTCTGCTGGGTACAAAAGCTTCTGTTGGCTGGAAAGCACAGTGGATTCGTATTTCTGGGAGGAAAATACAGTATTTCACAGTGAAAAAGTGTTGCTGGGTGTGGAGAATCTTGGCCTCGTTAGGGAGCTATTCACAGATAGAAGAGATCCTTAAATGAGATGGAAATAGGCACTGATGGCACAGCACCAGGATATCCCAATTCCCTGGGATGGCATTCCAGGAATCAGGGGGTGAGCTGGTTCTGGGAGCACCTGGGAGGAAAATCCCTGAGATCCCACGAGTCTGAGAGCCTGGCAGCCTCTGCAGGGCCTGGGGGTGTTTTTGGGACAGAACCTGAGGCCACCCTTCCCTCAGCCAGCCCACACAGGAGCAATGCTCTGGTGCCTGATGGTGGTGCAGAACTTGTACAGATAATCTCAATTTCCACTGAGATTTATCATTTATCTGTACACATGTGCAGACACCTCTGTTCTGCTCTGGACATCCCCACACCTGCACTAGGGTCCCCCTCCATGGGGTCTTTCCTCCAGAGACTTCTTTCATGAAGATGGTGCTTTAGACACCACCATGCCATTCACTGAACTGTTACTAGTTGTCTGTTACTGCTGAAAATTCAGATTTCCTGATCTAAAACTTTGACTCCAATTCAATTGGAGGTTGGAGCCAGGTGGTCTTTAGGATTCCTTCAACCCAAGCCATTCTGTGATTCTCTGATTCTAGATGAGATTGGTGCATAGTTGACAAGCTGATGATACCAAACAGTGAATTCTGGCAGTTTTCATACCAATCTGCCTCCCTGAAGTTGCTGGCACTGGTGTCCATGGCCCTGCTAGCTGTGCCCAACAGCACCAGGGCCAGCTAATGCTGTCCTTCCCTTGCAGGGCTTTGTCAGATCTCATTTTTGGTGCTGAGGGGTTTCCAGGGATGGACATTTTCCCTCAGTGTCTATAAAATGGAGAATTACTGATTCACACTGACTGTTTTCAAAGCATGGCAAGCAGTGATCAGACTCTGGCCACAATGGTGAAGAGCCCTGTGTCTCATTTCATTCCCTTGCTGCTGCATTTTTCTTAAAGCTATCTCACTAGCTACAGCTTTCTATAGATAAACAGGCCCCGTGCTGGAGAATTTCACACTCACAGTGAAGCCTGCAAAATTTGCATTTGTCAAATTTTACAATGAGGTGGAAAAATGTCACTCTTTACCAGGAACAAACTTTGAGGCGTAATTGCTTATAAGCAAAGCAGATTTCAAATTTCTTTGGTCATGAGCTCAATCCCACTCTGGTTTTGCTGAGTGCAGCCCCCCAAAAGTGTTTGCTGGCATTTGCTCGGGGTTTGATGCCATCTGAAAATGTTGATGGTACATGATGTGACTAACAGGATGGCAAAGCTCCTGAATCATGCTCACCAGCCTGTCTGCTCCCAGATTTCAGCATTTTAATGTCAGCCTGAAATGTTCCAGTCACCAGGGCAGGTGTGCAGTGCTGCTCCCTCCAACCATCCTGCCCTGCACACTGAGCATTTATGAGATAAATTGGGTCCTTCTGAAGAAGTTTAGCCTAAAGAGTGTCCTGAATTTATCCCCCAGGGCAGCAGAGGACTGCATTAGCTGGAAATTCAGCCCAGCTCTCCAGGAGGATTCCTGCCCCTGCTGCTGGAAGCTCCCATGCCAAATGGCAGCTATGATTAAAAGCCTGACAGGCAGTGACCCCGAGCTTGCTCTTGTAGCACAGGACTTTAAAAATGCTTCAGTGAACCTCAGAGGAAAATCAGATCACAGGAGAGGCTCCTGCAAATTTGCCTAGAGGAACTGAGCTGTTTGGTTTTGTTTTGTTTCTAATTCTCTGCAGAGCGTTATTTCTTCATGGAAAAGGAGAGATAAAGGCAGTGTTGTCCCAGGGAAAGGTGGCAGAGGCACAGGAGAGGCTGCTGGAGGGATGGAGGGGAATTACAAGAGCTTTTTATTTGCTGGGGTGTGTTGTGAGGGCTGCAGTGCTGATGCTTCTCGTGCCATATGGTGGAACAGCTGATGGTTAAATGCTGATGCTGAAACATGATGCTGACACAGCAGATGCTAAAACGTGATTGTGGCAAAGATGATAGCAACACACTGAAGGTGAAACACCAGTGCAGAAAGGGGTGCTGATAAAAGAGAAACTTCTGCTGTTGGTCTGCTGGAAATTGCATTTCTGGAGCTGGCAGACACTGCAGCAGCCCAGGCAGGGTGTGGAAGGCCAGACTGGAGATGTGTGGGACAGAGAACTCTCAGCTGTTTGTTACTGGGACAGAGCAAGGCAAATGTGCTCTTTGCTCTACAGGGAAGGGCCCAAACCCTTTAGGAAGAAGCAAACCCACTGTGAAAATCAGTTTCCAGCCCTCCAGTGCCCCCAGCAGAGCCTGGGATCAGCTCCATGCTGCTCTCCCAGCCATGAGAGGGGCTGGCTGCAAGCAGCAGGTTTCCAGCTGGTCACAGAGGAATAATGAGGTCATCCAGCACACACAGCCTGCTTGCTTGCTTGTCTCCCTTAGCATTTATGTATTTTTTATGGTTCTAAACACCGAGAACAGGAGTTTTAAACATTTAGTTGCAACAAAATGTGGTCCAGTGTTTTTTTTTTTAGCAGGAAAGGCCATTCTGGGGTGTGCTTGCCTAAGCTTCTGAAGGATGGCTTTGACCTTATTAGCAGATATGCACCGTGATCTTGTGAGGCACAGAAATGGCATTTTGTTTATTAAGTACCCGAGTTGCTCTAGAAAACTGAGGTAATTTAAACAACTGGAAGAGGGCCAAATAACTTAAGTGGCAATATAAAAGTTGCAGGATGTATTTTCAGCATTAGATATTCTCCAGCCCGATGGTCTGTGCCCTCAGAAAAGCCAGGGTGAATTGGTGCCAAAATGCTGCTCAGGAAAAGCTGCTCCTGTTTCCTGTTCTGCATCATAGATGGCTGACAGAATGGAGATTGGATTGTGGAATATGAAATTCACACTATGAAAAGGCTTTGTAATTATTTCAGTGGGCATTTACCTGTGGAAGGTGGTGGCTGGGGACAGTGTGACCAGGAGTGTGTGGTAACTGGGGAAGGAGGGGGCATGGTCATCATCTCCCAAAAATCTGAGCATGGCCAGCCTGGGACACTGGATTAAATGGGAGTTTCCTTTCACAGTCACACTGTAATATCCTGTCAGAGTCACATTGTAGTTTCCTGTCAGAGTCACACTGTGATTTCCCTTCAGAGTCACATTGTAATTTCCTGTCAGCCACATTGTAATTTCCTGTCAGAGTTACACTGTAGTTCCCTTTCAGAGTCACACTGTAGTTTCCTGTCAGAGTCCTGTTGTAGTTTCCTTTCAGAATCACACTGTAGTTTCCTGTAAGTCACATTGTAGTTTCCTTTCAGAGTCAGATTGTAATTTCCTTTCAGAGTTACACTGTAGTTTCCTGTCAGTCCCATACTGTAGTTCCCTTTCACAATCACACTCTAGTTTCTTGTCAGTCTCACACTGTAATTTCCTTTCAGAGTCCCAGGGTGTGTTTGCTGGTTTGTTTGCAGCTCACTGTGGTCTGTGGGAGGCTGCAGGGACAGGGACTTGTCTCACAGTCTGTGGAAGCATCTGCTGCAGGCTGGAGGGACACTGACGGGACAAAATAATAATTTTTGCTCTAGTTCAAGGTTAGGGACTCAGAATCCTTTGGGAGTCTTGGTTTTAAGGAAGGAGACTCAGCAATGGTGCCCCAGGCTCTGCCTCAGCACACCTGGCCCTCGGAGGGATGTCTGCAGGTCTGTCACTGAGCACCCCTGGGTTTCAGGAAATCAAATGCCAGCTGTGAGGAGGAGAGCAGCTTTACAGGCTGCTGCTCTTCCCTTCTGAAGTAATGAGCTCCATCAGATAATGTCAGTGGTGGGAGTGGGTTGATAAAGCAAGACACAGGACTTGGGCTGCTCTCAGCTCCACTCAGGTGTGTGGGAAACAGAAAACACTGATCTCTCCTCAGTGAGAAACTTTCATTGTTGCACACTAAAACATGAATGACTAATTGGTTATTTTACAGTAAACTGTAGTTTATTTGGGTGGGCATTCACATCCAGCTCATAGCTCTCCTGGTTCCAGGTTTGCAGTCCTCTCCTGGACCAAACCTTGGTTTGAGTTCCCCTGGGAGGAATGGCTGCTTTTCATTGCTTAATCAAAGTGACAAAAACACCCAAAAATGTTCATTATGGAATATGATCTAGGGTCTGCCAACATTTGAGTGCAGGAGAGGAGCTCCAGCCTCCAGTCAGGTGCTGGCAATGAGTCTGAAGTCTCTAGCACAGAGCCTGGGGAAGGGAACATAATGGTTGTCCCTGGGAAAGTTCATTGCAGTGTGAAAGCTTATGGTTATCAGCTCCAGAAATGTTTTTGAAAAGTAATTTGCACCCCAGTGGTTTGGGAAGAGGTTCAGTGTTTGGTACCTAATAAAGATAGCTGGCATGGAAGGGATGTTATTTTAATTATAACATGGTGATGACATTTTCAGGAAGGGATCCCACAGAGTTCTGACTGCAGACATTTCCATACTCCCAGCACTTTAACAGCTGCCAAAGGGTTTCCATTAATAGGTTATTTGGATACAGTATAGACAGGCTTATGCTGTGCTATCGCTGCTCCACAGCCCTGCTCCACTTCCTTGGGTTTCTGGGAGAGATGAGGCAGATCTGGCCAGAGTCTCAGCACAGAAACAGGACAGCCCTGGGTGACAGCAGGGAGGGTGAGAGTGAGAGCCACAGCCTGGGAGAGCATCCCCTGCCACCCCTCCATCCTCAGAGCATTTGGGGACAGCTTCAGTGGCTCCTGTGGGATCTGGCTGAGCCCTCCTGGAGCTGGGGCTGTGCTGGGGGCTGCAAACTCCACTCTAGTTTGGAATGGCATCTCTGTGACTGCTGCTGTTTCTGGAAATCCACCATTTGTGCTTGCTGCTGTTGGCTGTGCTGCTGTCACTCACTGCCTGTGGCCTTGGTGGCCCTGGGGACAGCTGAGGGTCCTGACCCCTCATCCCTGCCCTGGGGGTGCACCCGAGGGACTGACACTGCTGGGCTGGGATCCTGGGATTCTGAGAAATTCTGGAGTTCTGGGATCCTGGATTTCTGGTATTATGGAATTATAGGATTCCAGAATTCTGGGATTCTGCGATTCCGGGATTCTGCGATTCCAGGATTGTAGGATTATGGAATTCTAGGATCTTGGAATTCTAGAATTCTGGGATTCTGGGCTTCTGGAGTTCTGGAATTCTGCAATTCCAGGATTCTGGGATCTTGGCATTCTGGAATTCTGGGATTCCGGAATTCTGCATCCAAACCAGTGCAAAGGGAGACTCAGGCCCAGCCACCCAACCTTGCCCAGCCACCTCTCCTGAGTTTTTCTGGTGCTTCCTCAGCCCAGCCTGGGTCAGGGAGTGGTTCAGGAGCACCTGGGGCTGGCAGGGCCTGCAGGGATCCCTGCTCAGCCCAGCTGCTCCCTCACACTGCTCAGGAGCTTTGGCAGCATTTCCACCCCAGTCAGACTGTGGGGCTCTGTTTGATATGTGCTAGACTCTAAGCAACAAATCTTTATGCAAAATAAAAAAAAAAAAAACACCCTGAAAATAACTCTGTGTAAATCATCATCAATTTTTTTATTATTCATTAAAATAACATTAATCATAAACCTCTTTGGTATTCATGTGGATGTAATATGTAGTTCCAAAGGAATTATGGATTAAAGGGGACTTAAGCTGAGAACACTCAGTTCTCTATGAACATGCTGTGTTCATTATGTTAGATTTAGTGTGAACTATTTTCTTCAGTATTATTAGAAGGGAGTAATGGTTGAGTTTCGCATTTATTTGAAAGTGATTAAAGCAAAATTTTCACCTTGAATAAAACAGCAGCAACATATTAACAATTTTTATCATGCCCACAAAAGAAATCTCTTCTCAAAAGATTGGAAATAATCCTCTGAAATCTACCTGCAGCTGATTATATTAACCCATGTGAAATACACGTTTCCACCTCCGTGGAATTATTTTTTTTTTTTAACTTTATACTGTTGGGGTTGTTAATATCTCTGCTACTCACATGCACCTAGGGGTAATGTTGGGATCACTGCACATTCACTCTTCTGGTTCTGACTTCTGAAGGCCCTACATAAATATTCTAAGACTCATTACTGATGTAAAAACTAACTGGTTTATTGAACATTGCATGTCTGGCCTCATGTCTGCATAGTACTAATTAAAAATCATGAACTTCTTTACCAGCAGGAAGCTTTGTAAAATGCGGTGTGGATTTTTGGAGGATTTAATCCTGTTTCTGTCTGTACAAACCAGAGGGCATTTTCCAGGTATTATTTACAGAAATGGGTGTTTCTGTAATATTTCAAGGGAGTTTCAAGGTGTTTTTTACAGAAATAACTCCACGATGAGGATGCTGGGTTGGATTCTGCCCAACCTCCCATTTTTCACCCCGGTACAAGGCAGATTAGCTGTAGGCATGAGAGGTGTGGTGATGGGAATGAGCTCAGCCAGGGATGGTGAGGGGATGGATCACTGCAGACCTTGCTCCTGCCCCTGGAGCTGCCTTTTTGTGGTATCATTTACATCCCAAAGTGTTCACCTCCCCTGAAGGACACAGAGTCCTGCCTGGAGACCAGCCCGTGTCTCAGCTCCAGCCCTTCCTGAGGTGGAGATTTACATCAGGACACATCCAGGGCCACACTTCATCAGGCAGGGATGTCCTTTCGTGTGGTATTAGCCAGGAGTGTGTAATCCTAATTAAGAAATAAGTTAATCCTAATGTCAACTGGCATAAATCCTGTGAGGAGGAGTGTTTGCATTTACCAGGGGCTGCAGTGCATCTGCTCAGCTTTGCTCTCCCTGCTGTCCTTGTTCCTGTGCAGCCTCTGGGGTCAGGAGAACCATTAGAGTTTGGTTTGGGTTGGAGGAGATCTTTCAAAGTCACACAGTCCCATTTTTACAGCCCAGGTTGCTCAAGCTCCATCCAGCCTGACCTTGAGCACCTTGAGGAGCTGATCCCACTGTCCCTGTGAATGCTCCAGTTTGCTGGGGTGTCACAAAATGTCCTTGGACTGCCTGGACACTGCTTAGACCCCTCACCTGTCCTTTTCATCCCCACTGCAGCTTTTTGTGAGTTCTGGTAACTCCTGAGGGTTTGTTTATGCTCTTCTGGAAGCTGAAGTGCCAGAACTCCCAGCCCCTGCTCCTTTAGTGAGGTGTTTGAATTGCCACAGCTGTGGCTGCGGGGGTCAGCTTGGCTCCACACCATTATGCAGAAATGGAATTACAAAAAGGCAGAATTAAGCCCAGTGAAAAGGCAAATGATCCCTTCCCCCTGTTCTGAGCCCCACTTAGAAACCTGCCATGGGCCTTTTTCCACCCCTGAATTCCTGTGCACACACACCTAGAGGAGAACTGCACATTCTTCAGAGGGAATTTGGATTTGTGGTTTCAGAAGTGGTGTTCTTGAGGACAAATCCAGGTTCCAAGCCATGATCCACTCCCTGTGTTATTGGATAAACCCACCTGGCTTCAGAGGCAGGGAGCCTGTGCTCCGCAGGATGGGATTTCATGTTGGAGGGTACAGGTGAGGAAAGAGCAGCCCCAGGAATGGCTGTGGGCAGCATGTGGAGCCAGGGCACCCTCAGGGAGAAAACTGGGGAGAAAAAGCAGGGAAAAAATCCCTTAAAAATCCCTTTTCCTTCATGGCACACTGAAGTCTGGATTCTGTAAATATGCTTTTATGTAGAATAAAGATGGCTGTGTAAGGAAAGCTATAGCATTAAACACCTTCAAATAGTGCCTTCTTAAGTCTGTAGGAAACTTTTATCTGCAGGAGTCACAGCTCTCCTGCTAGAAATCAAGCCCTTTATCTCCTTTTGTATGAGGAGTGGTGCAGGGGAGAGCAGAGTTTCTGCTGGCTCGTGTGCCATGCATCATTGTGCTTCTGCACCTCTCTGCTATTAATAATGAAAGAGTCCCCACAACACAAATACAAGGCAAGGTGGTTAGTAGTGTCATTTTTGGTCTAAAAAAAAAAAAAAGTAAGAACTGAGAGATGAAGAGAGCTGGTCAGGAGCTGCACCAGAAATTGGAAACTGAGCTAAGGTTCCTCATGGGTGTTATGCTGATCCCCCAGCCAGTTTCAAAACTTCACATTTCTTTTATTACTATCTTGCCCTGAAGAGTTTTTCTCCTTGTCCTATTTCTCTCCTCTTTCTTTCCCTGCTGTCAGTGCAGCACAGAGATCCATGTAAGCACAGCTCCTGTGCACCAAGAGCCCTGCAGGGCCTCAGGACACGCTGTGTTTCCACATGTGATGGTGCTCTGCAAGACAAAACTCACATTGCTGTTCCTGAAAATAGTGAGAGAAAACACAGTGCCACAATTGCATCAGTCCACGTTGCTGAACGTGTCTGTCTGTCTGTCTGTGCTCCTCTCAGGACATCTGGCTGTTCTCTTCCTGGTGTTTCCTTCTTGCCTCAGCACCAGATGCTGCTCAAAAGCCGCTTGGTGTTTGTGCAAAGAGAAAGGAAACACAGAAAGGAAGGAGGATTCCCACTGCAGGTGTCTCAGGAGTGTGGGAGGCTGCCAAGGGAGCAGCCCCATGCCCAGGGTGGTGCTGCTGCTGTGGAAACTTCCTGCAAAACTCAGGGATAATGCAAACTGTCCTTTTCTGGGGGATAAGAAGGCTGGCAGCGTTAATTTTCAGCTGAATTAGCTCTTTGATAAGGGTCCAGGAGAAGTTCTTGAAGCAGTGATGAAATCAGAGCAGGTGATGCTGCTGGGCTGTTCTGCAGCCCCTGGCCCTGCTCCGAGAGGGATCCTCAGCTCTGGCTGCTCTCATAATTTAGGCTTTAATCAGGTGTTCCCATCCCTTGCTCGTGTATGAGGTGGGTGGGGAGGGAGAGGAGCCCCCTCAGCTCTGTTCAGAGCCAGCTCAGGCTGCTCTGCAGGGTCCTGAGCTCAGAGCTGAGCAGGAGCTGTGAGCTCTGTACCTGCAGCTGAGCAGGAGATGTGAGCTCTGCACTGCACTCAAGTGTGCCCCAGTTTGTGCCCCAGGAGCTCGGCTCTCTCTGCAAGGTTTGGGCTGGGGTTTCTCCTGGAGTAACTAGAGAGGCTCCCATGCCCACGAGTTGTGTGCTCAGCCCTGTGCCTCCCTCCCAGCAGCAGCAGAACCTTTCAAGTGCTGCTCTCCATGCCTGGAGCAGATGTGCTCAGCAGCAAAGGGAGCAGCTCTGCTTTCAGGCTCTAACCAGGGTGCAGCACCAGAGCTCTGATTATCAGCAGAGGAGAGAACTCACAGAGGGAGCGAGGAGCTCTCAGAGCCAGAGGATCCCAGCACATCATCACAAAGAAGCATCCTCAGAGAAGGAGCTTTGCTTTCAGGGCATGGTGGGAATTTGCTGTAGGGAAAAGGGAATCTGGGCAGTGATTGTGCTGGGAAGGGAGGAGGGGAAGAGCTGCAGCCCCTGATGCCAGGCAGGGCTGGGCTCTGCAGCTCCTGAGCTCGTGGCACGAGGGGGTGGCCAGTGCCTGGTGGGGAAAGGGCTGTCATGAATAAACATCTTCATTTGAAACCACTCTAGGCTTCTGCTTTTGCATTTCATTTCCAAAAGCAGTTATCCAATTTTCAGTTTAGGCCCTCTGAAGTGTAGAAAAATAGAAGTATGCTGCAGAAGAGGGGCAGGAAAAAACTTCAGGAATTGCTAAAGCGATGCACAAAGAGAGAGAGAAAATGACCTTTGGTTGGGCATCCAACAGCGCAAAGAAATTCTAAAGTAGTTTACTTTGAAGTACATTTCAGTCAGAGGGATTTTCTAGCAGTAAAATCAGGCACTTAGCAGGGATTGCATATAATTTCCACTCTATGCCAGTGTAAAGCTTCAAACATAATGATTTTTTTTTCCATTCAACACCAATAACGAAAGCCCTTGGTCATTAATAATGACTCATTCCTCACCTGTGCTATTTGAACTACATTTGTCATCTGTTACTAGCTTTTAAAATAACTTAACCCGACTCTTCTTTTTGCCTTGCCTTTCAGTTTCTGAGCCATTTTCTCTACAAATGACACATTTTAGAGTTTGACATTTACATAGGACACTGATGTTGGAAGTGCTTTTAGTTTGCATTTATCTTAATTTCAGGTGTTGCACGCTGCTGTGTTTTACCACATTGTTCAGCCCAGTCCTCCTGCAGGAATGGGAGGGCAGCAGGGTTGGGACTGGCAGGGTGGGTGTGGGAGCTGCAGCACCAGCACTGCCAGGTACAGGGTGGGATAACCCACCCAGGAGGCAGCCAGGCTGTCAGACAGGCTCAGGGGGTGTTCAACACCAAACCTGGGGCTGGCACCTGTGAAATGACCTGGTCCAGAGTGCAGCTGGGGCAGCAGAGAGGAGCTGCTGGTGCCCAGTGCCAGGGAGGAGCCACAGTGTGACCGTGCTCACAGGAAGAGAAAAGAAACAAGGATCTGACTCCATGTTTCACAAGGCTTGATTTATTATTTTATGGTATATATTATATTAAAACTATACTAAAAGAATAGAAGGAAAATTTTCAGCAGAAGGCTAGCTAAGAATAGAAAGGAAAGATAACAGATAACAAAAGCTTCTGTCTCACACAGAGAGTCCAATCCAACTGACTGTGATTGGCCATTAA
>JAHXMQ010003489.1:977009-988911 GCA_020466415.1 Ammodramus savannarum pratensis | reverse complement strand
TTTTCCTTTTCCTTTTCCTTTTCCTTTTCCTTTCCTTTTTCCCATTTTCTCTCCTCTGTGCTGTGCCAGTCTCCAGCCCCTTCCATTTGTGACAAATGCCAGCACACACCTTAACCCATGATCAAGGCCGTCAATTTAGAAGACCTGAAGGTGGAAGATTTGTGTTGTTATTTGTTGTTCTCTGTGCCTCTTCCCCTAACATCTGACAGGCTGGTATTAATGCAGGTGAAACTTTAAGAACTTTAGGAACCTTAATCCATGGATCTCAAAACACTTTCTAGATGCTGACTGGCACAACTGGTTTTCTAGTAAACTGGGGGAAAGGGAGTGACTTTAAACTGGCAGAGAGCAGAATTAGACTGGACATTTGGAACAAATCCTTCCCTGGCAGAGGTGCCCAGAGCAGCTGTGGCTGCCCCTGGATCCCTGGCAGTGCCCAAGGCCAGGCTGGATGGGTTTGGAGCAGCCTGGGACAGGGGATGTGTCCCTGCCATGGCACTGGGTGAGCTTTGGGGTCCCTTCCAACCCAAACTCTTCTGTGAGTACATTAAAATAAGGACAATGAACCTTTAGGTATTTGGAGTCTAACCATGAACTCTTGCATTTCCCAGCCACCAGAGATGCAGGGGTTCAAATGAAAGGAATGGAGTACAGATTTTTTAGCAGTCTTTCTGTATTGCTTTATCCATCATTATTGTCTTAAAGACATGCAAACCTAATGCTGGGGGCAGGGAACACGATTTGTATGAGGGCAAAATCCCTGGGTTTTGTTTTCTCCATGTATCTAGTGCTTCAGGGCACCCAGAGTTAATGAAGCCACATAAAAATGAAATGGTTTAAAACAAACTTCTCTGTGAAAAAGTTTCTTTTATTTTCCTTTGTAAAGTTTGGACGTGTACCTGTTTTGTTCTGTGTTTTCCTCAGATAGTGAATCAGCGGGGCTTGAAAAGAACTGGATCTGTAGAGCTGTCAGCAGAATCTATAAAAGAGACTCTCTGGGAATCCCATCCAGCTCTCCACTTGCAGGCACACAGACGAGGAAAATAACACATCAAACCTCTATTCCTTAAATATTTCATACATAACGTCCAATGTTCCAGCCCTCTCCAGAATGCAGAGAGTGGAACTTCCTTTAGTGTTTTATGCATGATACTTTACAAACATCTGAAGGAAGTTTATGCCTTGCATGAGCTACCTGTAGCAAACCCTCTCACAGACCATGTGTGATTCTGTTTCCTTAAAGGCAGAGGAGGGTAAAGCCTCTCTCTGGAACTCCTGATCTGCACAGGGCAGAGCTTGTGCTCAGGGCTGAGATAAATTCCAGTGGCAAAACCACGACCAAATCTCAGATGGATCTGTGATTTACAAGAACTGATCGAGCAAACAAATATTCTAAGCCTTCAGGAGGAAGAGTAGATTGAAAATGAATTGGATGTAAGGTTAATGACTTGGCAAAAAATCCAAATGTCATCTAGGAAGGCTGGCATCCTGCCTCTGGTGTAATTACAAGTCCACAGTGATCATGCATGTGAATGGCTGGAGCCAGACACAAGTTTGAAATATGGGATTCCTTGCTCAAGAACTGGTGGAGAACAGAAAAACATAACCCTGCATTTCAGCTAAATTGGCAGCATAAATCCAGATTAAATCTTTCTGTATTTCTTAATTAACTGCAAAGTTGCTTTATGCAAATAGTTTGATGTACATATTTGTGTGTGATTGGCACAGAGATCAACCATGTCAGCTTTAAGTAAACATGAGCATACCAACTCAAACAGCAAGATGTTTGCCCAGAAAGACAGCATCACTCTTGCAAACAGAAATTCATTTCTTCATCTCCCCTCAGCACATCTTGTTTTCTAAGTGTCTTCCTTCACGAGGAGCCCTGCAGAGCCAGGTCTCACTGCACCAAACAGTTCTGTACGGATGCAATCAGGTGCATTGTGAAGCACTTCTATTCCACTTACTGCTACAAAGATCCCTGCAAGGGAAAGTCTTTGAGATCTGGCAGCCCCAGACAAAAAACAAACTATTGCAATTGTTCCTCAGTTAGCAGGCAAGATCTGCTCCTTGGCCTTCTTATTTCCATGATTTGAATTAATCTGATGTGTCTGAGGGATGCTGGAGAGACACCAATGCAGCTCCAAGTCCATGGACAGTAGAAGTGAATTAAAGCTGTCTTTTCCTTTTCTCACTGTAAAACCTTGGGGCTGGATATTAGTAAGAATTTTTTCACAGAAAGAATACCAAAGTACTGGAATGCTCTTCCCAGGGAGGTGGTGGAATCACCATCTCTGGGTGTGTTTATAAATAGACTGGACATGGCACTGGGTGCTATGGTCTGGTTGAGGTGTTAGGGCACAGGTTGGACTCAATGATCTCAGAGGTCTCTTCCAACCTCATCATTCTGTGATTCTGTGATTGTGTCAGGTGTGTTGGGCAGTGTGGGGCTGCCTGTGACTCTGCAATACTCTGCTTTCCCGAAGAAGAGTCAGATCTGATTTCTGAGCTGCCCCAGCACGTGTAGGACAGGAGGGGTGAGGGTGGCAGAGCACCCCTGTGGCCTCGGGGTGGCTTGGAGCAGCTTCAGAGCCCTCAGGAGGCACAGGAAGCACCTGAGAGCAGCAGCAGAGCTAATTAAGGCGTTAATTTCCCTTGTACTTGTGCCTAGACCACAGTAGCTACTTGGAGCAGGCAAGAATTGGCAGAGGCTCTCAGTCACTGGAGGCTTTGATGAGATCCAAGCTCCAACTTCTGAAGGAGTGAATGATGCAGGGAGTGCTAGGAAAGGTGCAAAGAGTTCCTGCCAAGCACCTTTTATCATCCCCTGCTCTCTGCTCTCACTGTCTGTGCCCGTGGCTGGGTCAGGAGCCCGGTGGGGATTCTGTGGGCAGACATCACAGAGCCCACAGGACAGAACCTCTGTTCTTGGAACAGAACCTCAAACATCTCTCAGAAATGGTTCTGTGCTGTGCAGGCTGCTGCAGCACTAATCACTGCTCTGGGGAACAGTGAGCAGATGAGAGTGTGCAGCGTTTCAGGGATGGATTCCCTCCTTTGTGTCTGACTTCCAAGCCTGCCCATCCATCCCTTTGCAGCAAGGCTTGCAGGAGTGGAGCAGCCAGGGAGAGGTGAGGGATCACTGGCTGCTGAAGCTCTTTCAGCTTTCTTTCCAAAGCCCCGAGGGAGGCTGAGGGGAAGGTGATGAGAGATCAAAAGCAATAATGGAGGAGCATTTGCAGGGGTGATATTTTAAAAGATGAATTGTTTGGATAGAGATTTTTTTTTTTCCCTTTCCTAATATCCAGCTGCTGAACTGAAATCTAAATGTACCTGGTCAGCACTGAGCACTGCAAACCCACAGCCCAGACACCACAGACACTCCTTGCCTTTTCTTTTATGACCCTATCCAGAGCAGGAATGCTCCCCATAAACAAGCACAGCCTTGCCAGCCTCTCTCACACACACAGAGCCACTTTCAAACCCCTTTATAGATTTAAGAATACAGCATCCAAGAGCTTTAAGACACTATTGCTTCAGAAGGAAGGGAAAGCTGCCATCTGTCTCTCCCTTGCTTCTCACTCCAAACAGCAGGAGAATACTTCTTCCTGACCCAGCTCTTCCCATCTTTTACCCCCTAAAGCATTAGTTAGAATTAAATGTCAGTGTGTTGTTCCCGTGGGAAAAATGAGGTAATTTATTTACATGCCTGTGTAGTGGAACAGCATGTTAGGGAAGGCAGCTAAGGCAGGGCACAGTCCCTGTCCTCCCTGGAAGAATAGGCTGCTTATTGAGCACTGAGAGGGAGCAAAATACAAATCTGCATTCCCCTTCTCATGCAGCTTTGGGGAGGTGAAGGGTTTGATGTTTTAGAGTGGGTTTGTCAGCTGGCTGGCAATGTGTTAAAGATGCTGGAGTGCAGAGAGCAGAGCTGTGGTGACTTTTCCCCTAATCAAACAGCGTGGCAGGGAGAAAAGATGCAATTCTGAGCCTTTGGAGCCAGCAGAGCTGTGCTTTCACCTGGAGCTGAGAGCAGGACACTCCCTGCGCTGAATTCTGTGTACATTTGTACAAAACTCCAGCATTTATACAAGACCCAGCCAGACAGGGGCTCTGCACTGCTGGGGTGCTGCTGCACAACAGGGATTGTGTCCATCAAACCCATTCCTGTGCTATCCCCAGTTAGGGACTCTTGTAGTTACACATGACCCAGCCAGACAGGGGCTCTGCACTGCTGGGGTGCTGCTGCACAACAGGGATTGTGTCCATCACACCCATTCCTGTGCTTTCCCCACTTAGAAACTCTTGTAGTTACACAGTGAAGGCTTTTATTGCTGTGAAAATCGAGTACCCACACAAAACAGCTTGGATTTCCACTGGACTAAGGGAGGTGAATTTAAGAGGGAAAACAGCTGTTTGTCTCATGATATCTGTCATGGGTTCTTTCTCTGGTTTCTGCAACTGCACCAGTGGCTGTTCTGATTGTAGGATCAGTCTTTTGGGGAATTCTTACCTGTGGTGTTGGAGACAACCACACCCAGGTCTTTGGCAATTCCCACCTCAAGCTTTACCCTCTAAATGTCAAAATTTCAAAACAAAATCTTTAAAACCTGAAGGTGGGCTGAGGGGAGATCAGGGGGCAAAGGCTCTCCTGAAACCTGTCTCCTTTGCAGTGCAGTAGAGCTAATTGTGTGGATGAGAATTATCTTTAAATTCAGGAGCTTGGTGGGCTCGAATTTAATATAAACAAGCAGCAAACTTGGGCTTGCGGAGAGCTGCCAGTATTCTCCTGGTGCATGGAAAGGACAGGAATTGTTCTTTTCATACATCATTTACAAGTAACCGCAGTGACTCCACAAAGTCGGTACAAGTCCCTAACACAAAGCAGGGAGAAGTACAAAGGAAAGAACAGGCTATTTTGTTGCTGGTTTTAAATAGAAGTTCTCTGTAGGCAGAGTTCAGCTGCATGTGGAATCAAAGGGCCGATACCGAGGAATGTTTTTCACCTTCTGGAATTTGAATGTCTGGCTTTAGTGTCAATTATCGGCACTCTGTATTGACTGAACAATGCCTCCTATGAAGATAGCATGGTAATTTGATATTTGCTTATGAAAAGCCCTTTTCTAAAGCAGTGGCACTGCAATTTTCAGCCGTTTTCACAGGGGCCTTTTGCCAGAACTTCAAAGAACTCTGTTCTTGAACAAACAGCCATTTGGAATAAACCTGTGTTTTCTATAAACCAGGGAGAGGAAATTTTCACCGAGAGGTGAAAATGAGCGGAGCAAATCCTCAGACCTTTTGTGCTCAGTCCTGCACCAAGCTCCCTCCTTGCTCCCCTCTCACATGCCAGAGCCACACTTTCCTCAGCAGCCAGCCCCAAGCACTGCTGCTCCTGCAGCTCAGGAATTATTTTCAGATCAGCCCAAAGCCAGTTTTCACACCTATCCCTGCTGTTTATTTGCTGCAGTGGTGACAGGTCCATCCAGTGATGGAGGAAATACGTGGTTACTCCTTCCATGAGCTGCGTGGGAGGCTCCAGCTCTCCTACCAAATGTCTCCATTACCCCTTTTGGATGTGGCATTCCAGGTGGACAGCAAGGCAGAGGAGAGATGCTCTGATCTCCCCCAAACTGCCCCAAGCTTGGTGCAGTGTGATGGAGAGGGATCAGTGAGCAGAGCTGTCCCTGCAGCTGAGCATTGGGCCAAGCAGGGCTCTGAGAGGGACAGGTACAGAGCTGAGCAAGGGGGAGATAAAAGGGATGGTGGAGAAGAGAGAATAATGGCAGGATGTGACATGCAAAACTCTGCAGCTGTAGCAGAGGAGGGCTTAGAAAAAATCCTTTGTGCTTGTTAAGATTTTTGTAAATCCCACTCTGCTTGAACATGGGATCGTCCTTCAGAGGGCAGGATGGCTGGCAGAGGAGGAGGAGGTGTTCAGAAAAGTGACTTTTACATTAATTCCTTGGATAGAAAGAAACCTGCTTGCAAAGCTATATTTTTAAAGATCTTCTTATAGGCCTTATCAGCCAGAGCTCTATCTACAAGATGTGGAAGCTGTAAGGATTTTTAATCCTTTGTAGCCCAAGATTCATTGTCAAGTGCCCACATGGAGTTTAAGGATCATTTATCCATTTCCCACCGTGTTGCTCTGTTATCCCCTGGATGCTCCTGTCCTGGTGGAACTGTCTCCCCACAAAGTGTTGTTTTCTGCCTCCTGTCCTCCTCACAGTGTTGTTTTCTGTCTCCCTGGGCAGCTGGGTGAGCTGGAGCAATCCCAACAGGTCACAGCATGGGAGAGTCCCCTCTGCCCCCTCTGTCCCCTCTGCCCTGGCACCTCTCCTGTGTCACTGCCACTTTGTCACTCAATGCTCATCAAGGTTGCCTGGGATGCTCACACACAAGCTCATTATGCAGCTGATATTAGCAATCATTCCAAGAATCAGCCTGGCCCTGGCAGTCAAGTGGTGCTAAAGTGCCCTGATGGGCTGAATTCAAGGCCACCTCATTTCTGTTCTGAATCTCTGAGACATTTAATGCTGGCTGTATTAAAACCTTAACTCTGCACGCCACTAATCTTGGAACAAGCTGCTCAGGCAACCCTGACCCTGTGGTTTTCCAGATTTTCTGGTTTCATCTTAGTTAAAGCTTTATTGCTGCAGCCCAACAGTGTGAGGTACATCTAAGCTCCCTGCATATCAAAAAGGATCTGCACAAATTGCCAAGGAAAGAAGCGTTCAAGGGGCAGACTTTAAAAGGCATTTAGATGGTGGAGGGGCACACAGAGGGAGGAAATGATCAGAGGAATTACAAACTGACACATGTTTTGGAATTCTTGGTCTTAAAATTCTGCCTGGAGCTCCTTAATTACGGAACAGGTCCACAAGGAAAACTGTAACCTATTTCCCTTTGTTCAACTCTTTCTGGTTGGAAGGATTTATTAAGCCAATGTCAATATTCTTCCCATCAATTTTGGAATGTCTGACTCTTTGTTGAAACAAGCTATTAGCAGCAATAAAAAGACACAGGACTAGAATAATTTGTCTGGAGTTCTCTTGTGTGAAATATTCACAGCGGTGTGAAGAAGCCAGCAAGTAATATTATATTCACAGCTTACTTGGGCTCACAGGTGGCAGCAAAATCAATTAACCATTCCTATCCATAGGAATTTATTGACTTCCACCCATTTTAGAAAGAAATGCAACTTTCAGTTGGTAAAGCCACCAAAGGCTGGTGTCACCCAGATCTGGGATGTGTTGCAAGATGTTCTTTCCCCACCAACCTGGCCATTCTTTGCCATGGTGCAGATCCTCCAGCAGAGCTGCAAATCTCCCTTTCTCCAGCAGCTGCTCATCTGTGCTCTCATTTGAATTTTCTCAGACTCCTGTTGGCACTGCCCCTTACCCTGAGTGCTTCCTCACAAAATTCAAGTCAGCAAAATTTGCAGTGGCTGGTGTGCATTTCATGGTAGCACAGGCAGTGGGAAAGCGTGTTTTTGCAGATAAGACACCCCAATATTCTCACTGGGCTCAGCACCACCCTGCTCTGAGCCTGGGAAGGACAGAGAGGGACAGGCCAAGCTCTGAGAGCAGGGGGATCAGTGCACACAAATGCAGGCAATCATTCACTGAGGGCTCAGCCAAACGAGCTGTCCCTTACCTTTAGTTCCTACATAGATGTTGATGCTACTAATTAAGCTGTAGGTTTAGGTCTGCAAAGTAATGAAGCTCTTCCAGCTGCTGATGTCAAATATCTGACTGTTTGCTGATACTTGGAATAAAAGCAGGTAGCAGAGATGCTGCAGTAATTGACTGGCTGCCTGCAAGAGCAATTCAGGGCGAGTGCTGGAGAGGCTGTGCTGGTTTGGAAGCTCACAAAGGCATTATTTTCCAGAGGCTGGTGGCTGCAATGCTTTCCTGAGAGCCTGAGAGGCTGCCAGGGCTGCTCTCTCTGGGTGTAGCATGTTCTGAGCCTACAGCTGGCTGTTCAGGAGGGAGCAGATTGTGCGTGTCTCTCCTGCATTGTCTAATTAAAACACCTTGCATACATATGTCAGTGTTCCCACTGAGTCTTATGGTATTTAGTTACCTGGGTTTCATTTTGTTCCACGTAGACTGGGATAGGTTTGTGTTTCTAAGCTTTTGTAGCTTACAAAGTTTTAATTGAGTGTATAATGAGTGTTGTATTCAGGTAATTATTTGAACCCTATGGCAGTGACAAACCCAAACGTAGCACGCTCTGCTGTTCTGCTTTGTGTTAAATATTGCTGATTGAGTGTTTTGAAGACCTCAAGCTGTATTTTGGGCTACATGTTTTGATCCTGGACTACACCTGAGTGGAAATATCTGAGGGTTCCAGAGAAAGCTGGCGGTGTTCTCAGGGTCCTGTCCTCTTCTCCTCCCTCAGAGTCTGAGCCAAAGCCATCCTTGCAGGGCATTGAGCACCAGCAATGAGGGTCAAACCCAGTGCTGAGCACTTGTTTCTGCAGGGTAACACCACTAACCTGGCTCTGCTGCCCACATTCCAGCCTCTGCATTCAGCTGCTTCCTTGAGTTCCTCTGATATTTTTATTATCACATCTTCCCCCTCCCTGATCTCTGCTGCTGCCATGGGACATTCCCTTGCTTGCTTCAGCAGAAGTCACAGATTCCCCAGCTCTGCTTTTAACTTAATTTCCTGCATTTTGGAAAAAAACACATTACTGCTAAAAGATGCTCACATTGCCTTAATCATAGGTTAGGTTAGAATCTGGATCAACAGATAGGAATGAAACCATATATTTGCATTTCTGGGAGGATAACATGGCTTTTTGCTAACTACTAAATCCAATTGGGAGCTGCCAAAGTATCTGAAATTAATGGCTATAGCAAAGTAAGTTATTGAAGTGCTGTGCAATAAAAAGATTTACAAGTCCTTGTATAAGAAGGATTTCAGCAGGGTTGACATGGTCTGTATCTACTGCTTAAAGGCAGATAAAATAACAGAAAAATAGGAGTGACACAAAGGTGCCCTCCCAGTGGCTCTGGGGGTGAAGGGATGCAACAAGAAATCAGTACTGGATAAATCAGTACCACAACACTGATAGGTTAACAGGGGTTTCAGAAAGGTGCTGAGGAGATCACCTGGTTCAAACCCAGACCACGAGGCAGGTTCTGCCCTGATACAAATCTCTTATTTAACACCCCAACCTTGGCTGCTAGAATCTGGCCCTGTCTCAGTGACAACTTCAATTCATTGCTGCCCACTGGTAGAAAAATCATGAGTGGACACAATATCTATCCAAATTCTGCTTATTTTATAGTCACAAACCAATTAAAATTGATTATTTTTCATAGTCCTCCATCCAAAGAGCTTTCCCTTGGGTGAAAGGAACTGTTTTTTCAGTTGTTAGCTGTTACAGTCAGTACCTGTTCCATGACTCAGGAGAAGTATGAATTTGCTGGATTATTGAAGGCTTGCCTAGACTTTTTGAAAGCTGCTGCTCTCAGGAAGAGGCTGTGTGCACCAGGAAGCTCTGCAGCACTTTTGCCAGCTGCTTCTGGCTCCCATCACTCGTGTTCTGGGCTGTGCCCAGAAGACTGAATTTTCCTTAAAGACATCAGAAAGTTTGGTTTGCTGCTAAGCTCCTTACTCAGCCCAAAGCTGAGTGGTCACAAGGAATTTTGTGATCCATGATCTGTTCTGCATAGGGGTGTGCTTGAGCACAGAATTGAATTTTGGGATCTGAGAGGGAAGAACAAGAAACAGGAAGGAGCAGAAGAGTGAGATGTGTCATACCCAGGCCTGCAGCCAAGTTCTGCACCAGCAGTATAAATAGCTGAGGCTGAGCTGTGCATTAATCTCAGGGCCAGCTATCTAACACATTGAGGCTGAGCAATCTCAGAGTCCCTGAGCTGGAGGGAACACATGAGAATCACCAGCTCCAGAGAATGCCACCCTGAGAACGCCACCATGTGCCTCAGATGCTGTCCAAATGCTTCTCCTTCATCCAGCTTCTCCCATCCTTCATCCAGCTCTTCTCATCCTTCATCCAACTTCTCCCATCCTTCATCCAGCTCTTCTCATCCTTCATCCAGCTCTTCTCATCCTTCATCCAGCTCTTCTCATCCTTCACCCAACTCTTCTCACCCTTTATAAATAGAAACTCTCCACCTCAAGACCAAGACCTGTATTTCTCATGTGTGCTAGAGAGTTAGAAAAGTCTGACTGAATTTGGTCTAAACTGAAGTTTACTGAATTTTAAAAGTCAGGCTGAATTTAGTTCAGCTTCAAATGACTTAAAGACTTGGTGCAGTTACTGCATTTTTTCCCAAACAATGCATTCCTTTAGCTTGTAAACACGAGCTGCAGCAAAGCTGCCACTGGAGCACAATGCAGGAAGTAGACCTTGATCAATATTTCAATCAGCCACCTCTGGGTGACTGAGAATTGCTAGTTAGAGCATCTCCCAGGTAAATAAAACCTACTTGTTTTTGTTTTTTTGAAGGAACAGCTGTTAGGAAGTTTACTTATTTGGGGATTTCTTTATTTACATAATCAATAGCATTCTTTTTTTTGTTTTAATGATGTAGTCAGTGAATTCAGTCCCAGCTTTCCAAAAGCCCAGGGTCCTGTTTGACTCTGATTGCTGAAGGGAATGCTGGATGTTTATGCATCAGACCCGAGCTGGCATTAAATGAGTGCAGCCCCATCAATGATCCCAGGGCTGAGCTGAGTGATCCACACCACGAGATAATCACACCCACACTCCTGCAGGGAACGCTGCTCTGAGGATTTTTATTCCTTTTGCTGCTCAGAAAACCTCATCTGAGGAGAACCAGGAGCTTCGGTTCCCTGGCCCTGCCTCATTGCTGTAGCTCAACTTTGGGTGTTTGAGTGCAGAACCTGCTGGGTGATGGATGTGGCACTGACAGTGAGCTCCTCTCACCTGCCAGGGAGCACTGGGGGTACCTGCAGCCCCCATAACCTGTCAGGTACCACTGGGTGATGCCTGCATCCCCTTTACACCTGCCAGGTACCACTGGGTGATGCCTGCAGCCCCTCACAGCTCTCAGGTACCACTGGGTGATGCCTGCAGCCCCCCACAGCTCTCAGGTACCACTGGGTGATGCCTGCAGCCCTCACAGCTCTCAGGTACCCCTCAGTGATGCCTGCAGCCCTCACAGCTCTCAGGTACCCCTCAGTGATGCCTGCAGCCCCCCACAGCTCTCAGGTACCACTGGGTGATGCCTGCATCCCCTCACAGCTCTCAGGTACCACTCCCAGCCCCTGTGGGAGCTGCTGGTGCTGCCCCGAGAGCCCAGCAGTGCCCTCACAGTGCCCTCCTTCATTTATTGAATCCCTCTGGCTCTCGAGTTGAGCAGCACAGTTAATCGGCTGGTTTGCCACTGTGGCTTTATCCTCACAAGAGTAATTGACTGCCTTGTCCTGTGCCATGTGCCAAGCTGGAACTGCAGGCAGGCTGCAGCTCCTCTCCCAAGGACCAGCCTGGGGTCCTGCTGGGCACAGTGGGATGGCAGTGCCCATCCTGGGCATGTGTCTCAGCACTGGGGATTTATTTCCTTCCAGAAAGGTCCTGTGGGCCTTTTTCAGTCAGTTGTGATGAACACAGGGGTGCTGGGGCTGGGTCAGGTCTGTGGGCAGGGGTCCCTCACACGGTGCCCACCCAAGGGATGGCAAACACCAACAGCACCCTGAGAGCAGAGCTGTGAGCTGCCCATGGGGCTGGGGGTGACCAGGAAGGCTCTGAGCAGTGCCAGCCCTGGCAAGGGGGAGCTGGCACAGCCCTGCAGAGCCCATCATCTGTAGAGCCTTCAGCAGAAGTGGCACAGGAGGGACAGGGCAGGGCTGGCACAGAGTTTGTGCCCTATGGTGCCCGGGCAGGGGCTGGCACAGAGTTTGTGCC
>JAHXMQ010003489.1:877232-888302 GCA_020466415.1 Ammodramus savannarum pratensis | reverse complement strand
AGATGCTCTGTGGCATCATTCACTACCACGTGCAATCACCAGATGTTTTCCATACCCTCTGAGTCTCCCAACCTTGTACGACCTTGGGCACATCTTCCCTGGTCCTCAGTTTGCCATCTGCTAACTGGGGCATGATAATGTGCTACAGGTTTTAGAGCCAAATGGGATAAGCAATCATCTGAGTTGGAGTGCTGTGTAATAGAGGCCACTGGACTTCCCTGAATTCTCTTTTCAATCAAAGCAAAGCTCTTGGAAAATGTATCCTGCTTTGATTTGCTCATAGCCAGACTCTGAGGATGCAAAGGAAATGTGATAAACGGTGCCAACGTTAATTACCATCACAGACAGATATGTCTGTGTTCATCTCCCTGGATGGACTCTGCATTTGCTGAGCACAAGTGGCCAGCAGAAAGGTTTGCTGCTCAGATAGCTCAGAGCACGACCAAAGCACCTTCCCTTTCCTGCTGAACTGTGCTAATAACACACTCTAATAGTAATATTTATCAAACGTTCCAGTGCCTGCCTTCAGCCATATGGTTCCTCCTGATCTTGCCAAGGTGCCCTCAGTGGGTTTGGCACCAGGGAAGGGATGCCAGCGCTGAGCTCTGCCCGTCCCTGTGTTCTGCTCCATCCCCATGGCACCATCTCCATTAACCTTGATGGGCTCTCCTGCAGCGCCAATAACAGTGCCTGGGGGGATCACACAGCCTGTGCCCAGGGAGAAACTTCTCTTCTCTGACACCTGTGAGCAATCTGGAGCCATTAGCCATCTCACTCCAATACTAATGATGCTCCCTTCAGTCATTATCACTTATTTTTTTTTGTAAAACCCTCGGTAAAGCCGAATCTAACAGGTCATTAAAAGCCCAGGGAAGCCCTGATTGACTTGATCCCAATTGTTCCTTATGTCTGACAAGATTTTCCCTATTGAGCATTTGACTTGCATTTTATGTTGCCTCATTAAACTGTGCTAGACTTTAATCAAGGTCAAATAGGGGCAAACCTGCCTTTCCAGAATCCAAACATCCCGCACCCAGGTGCTGATCTGCAGCTTGTCTTGCTGCATGGGCTCTCCCCGAGGATGGAGCCCAGTGGATTTCCATAACGTGGGGCACGACCTGCGCCCCACAGGGCCCATGGAATAACCAGGACACGTGCTTGCTTATCCCTCATTAAAGTCTCCCTCAAATCCCACCCCAACGAGGAATCAGCGAAGGGAGAACGCTGTGTCACAGCATGAATAAAACATATTCTAATTTTATCAACACCTAGAGTCCCGCTCTTTAAAATCCTGAGGTTTTTTTTTTTTCCTTTATAAGGTATATGATGAACAGCCGATTACATTTTTGATGTCTTTTAATGATCATAATTAAGTATGATCCATCATTGTAATTCCACCACTAAATCAAGGTAGATCACCATAACAGTCATGATAAATCACGCTCTTTGCACAACTCTTCCTGAGGATGAACCAGAAAATGAAGTTAGAGGACTCCAGACCCTCTCTGCTCCATCAGCAGGACACAGAGCAGCAAGAGCATCCCTGTGGCACTGGGATGGGATGAGGGAAAACACTCAGATTCCCTTGGATCCATGGGCTGCAGGGCTCTGTGCGCCAGCCCTGCTGTCCTACATCTCTTGGTCATCCCTTCTGCTCATTTTCCCTCCTCAAAGTCCAGGGTCAGTGTTTCTTGTTTAAAGGAAGGTGGTATCTACAGCAAAGAGCTCCTTGGGATATTCCCTGGGCAAAGCCTTTTGTTAAATAGGGCATTGCTTTCAAATAGGAATAAATGTAAAGTCCCACCAACCTTGGCTAAAGCCAAAGTGCTCACCACTGGAGGTCAGCTGTGACCCCTTAGCCCTGCCCATATTTATCAACACTCCAAATTACACTGGAGGTCAGCTATGACCCCTTAGCCCTGCCCATATTTATCAACACTCCAATTTACCATCTAAGGAAGCTTTAGGGACCGTTAAGGCTTCCACATCCCTTCAGGTGTCTCATCACATGTTCCTTAACAGCAAAACCTTGATAGAATGAACAAAATTAATTTCCCTTGGCCAAATTCAAGCTTGAGGGTCTGAACAAAAGCCTTTTCCAGACTTTTGTCTGCAATTTCAGTTCTGTTAGACACTGTTCTGCAGTGTTACATGCCACAGATGGCTGCCTACCCAAGAAGTGTGATAAGAGCTCCTGGGAGTATAAAAAGCAAAAATCTTATGTAAGTTTCTCAGCCCAAAAGTTGAGCAAATAAGTGCTAAAGTATCTTGTTGACTGCTCTAGAAGTCTCTGGAGGAAAAATAAATAGTGGCA
Organism: Ammodramus savannarum pratensis; assembly: GCA_020466415.1. Classification (NCBI taxonomy): domain Eukaryota; kingdom Metazoa; phylum Chordata; class Aves; order Passeriformes; family Passerellidae; genus Ammodramus; species Ammodramus savannarum. The sequence goes on along the minus strand of JAHXMQ010003489.1, from coordinate 885,988 downwards.
CTAATATAGAATATTGATTTTTCCATGTAGTTTTGTGTGATGGAGCATGCTACAAGTTCAGCAACCCAAGCTCTTAAGAAGTCATATAAGAGATGTACAGTACTCATCATCCAACAAATGGGGAAGCTGAGTTTTGTAGGTGTCAGATGTTGTTGTACAGGATGCCAGAGACCAACTTTTTCCAGGCACTAGGTATGGATTCCTTCTAAAGAGCACAAAGAGAACAGAACAAGGTCCCTGGAGAGGACAGTAAAATGGTAAATTTCCCTCATCAGAGTCCAAATGAAAAGTACAGTAAAGGCCATACATCACAGTGAGATTCCCCACTCTCCTGCACGCTAGCAGAGGGCTCCCATCACTCTCAGGCTCCTTTCTCACATTTATTTTAATCAAGTTTCTGTCATTTTCAGGTCCGGGTGCAGCAGGATCAGCTCGACCTGCCTTTGGCTCTGTGTCAGGGGTGTCACATTATCCATCCCTGTTACCCTGGCACTGCTTGATAGCCAGCAAGGTCATTTCATCTCTGATAATTCCCCCAAAGGGGATATGAAGCTAGAGTGATTACAGAGTCATATACCTTCTTGCAGAATACCTCATCTTTGTTCCTAGATTATCTAAATGATAAATGGAAATTGGCCAGGGAAAATCACTTAGAAATGAATCGTGGTCATAAGCCATAGGAAACACGTTCGGTTTCCAGAAAGACAAAATAAAAAATCATCAAAGCTTATTGTCTTTACTAGATACAGCCTAAAAGCAGATGTTTAAAGTATTGTAGATTTCATAGCACATACTCTAACACCACGAGGCAGAGTTGTGCTTTTATGGGGGTATATCAGCACACGAATGGCCCAATAATCTGAAATAACCTGTCCAAACCTGGAGCTGGTGTCTGATGATCTAGAGAGAAGGCATGTGTACAGCCAGGCTCTGTGAGCCAGAGGCACTCACATGCTAATCTTAGCCTGTGCCAAGCTAAGAGGAAGCAGAGATGCTCCTACATAGCTGAAAAAAATAACCTGAGAGCTTGGATCTGAGCTCTTTCCAACCGAGGATGACAATACAGTAATTCTAAAAATGTATCATAATTTTTCTTCCCTCTGTCATCTGAAGTTTTGCTTTTGTTGCCATGCTTTGAAATACAAGTAAATACCTCTCACAACCATCCCTCAGTGTTATCAGCTGGAGAAGGCAGCACGGGGATGCCAGTGAGGATGGCAGGTTCACCCCTCACCAGGCAGCCTTGGGCTACCCAGCCCAGCCCAGCTGTCCCAGACCTCCTGACTGCAAAATATAAAATTGCAATAATGCTGTGTGCCTCTCTGATGCTTAATTAACGGCAGGGAAGGTCCCTGCCCTGTCAGAATGCCAGAGCCTGGTTGCTGACGAGGGGAGCAGATGACAGCAGGCAGGTTGTGGCCGTGCTCCATGGACACGCTGCTCCTGCCCACCCAGCCCCTGGCTAATGTTTGTAATGTTTAAATCATGAGGTCTTTGATGCAGAGGAGCTCCTTGCTCAGGATCCACCAGCACAGAGAGGGATCCTGGCTTGTGGGAGTACAAATATTACCGATGTAAGCGCTCCCTGCTCAGCACAGGTTGGGTTTGTGGGCTTGTACTGAAATCCACCTGCTTCTCCCCCTGCTCTGGGCTTCCTCTGTATTGACAGCTTAATCACCTTTGTGTCTGCTGCTTATCTTGGAGGATTTGCTATGAATTGCCTGTGCTTGCTTCCACTGTGACAATATCTGCTTTGCTAATTAACCGCCTGCTGGACACGGTTACAAGCCACAATAAATATTTTCTGTCCAAGGGAGTAATCAGGATGCTGCCACCTGACCTGAGGGAGTTTTCACATCCTTTGATTTTGGGGTGGTTTTTTTTTTCCTTTTCTTTTTTATTTTGGTCTCAAAACTCTCTGAGGTGTCTCAGTGCAAATGCAACAGATGTTTCACACCCTGACTCAATGACCCATTCTACATAAAACATTAAAACTTCAGGCACGGGTGTTTCTATCAAATGAAAAGTCCATATACTCCTTTCAGCCTGGTACAAAAGATGAAAAAACAAAGGTTAGCCCAGGGAAGCTTAAGTCTCCAAAAACCATCAAATCCTTGGAGACTGCCAACAATATTGGTAATTACTGCTCAAAGCAAAGCTGAGTTGGCATGGAGACCACCAAGAGCTGGGTCTTTAAGAGATCAGCTCCTATTCAACACATATATTAAGTGCTGTATTAAGCACCTACTGAACCCCAGAAAAAAATATAATCACAGAATTATTTCTAAATGGACTTTTTAGTTTTTCACGTCAAAAAAAGGGGGCCGTGAATAGAAAGGGCAAAAATCAGCGTGGAGAAACATTTACCTCAGCCTCTCTAGGTACCATTAATCACCCTTTCTGGAAAGCCTGGTACAAAAGCCATTAAAATTTAAGACAGGAAAATCACTGCCATTCCTGCAGCTACAGCTATTGCTGCTGCTACTACTCTTAATTAAGGTCTGAGAGCAGTTAAACATTTAAATATGATAAGGCTTAGAGGTGAGCTGACTTGCCAAATGGGGAAAGAAAACATTGTCAAACAGAATCAGGGAGAGGAGCCCAGGCAGGAGAACGAGAGGGACAGGGAAATGCAGGATGCGCTGCCAAGTGCCTGCTCTGGGAGCAGAGGCTCCTTCTGAGGAGAAGCCAAAGCCAGCGTGGTCTCAGGCACTAAACTGAGCACAAATGCTGATTCTGAGGAGACTGCTCTGCTCAGGGACCCTGAGACATGACTCAGAGGAGGTGTTTGGTTTTTTGGAGGGCCACCTAACACAAGAAAGCAAGGAGATGCTGAGCACAACCCCGAACATCCTTCCCTGGAGAAAAGCCCAGGTCAAGAGCCAGTACAAAATGAAGGATGGGAGCCACAGCCAGATGAGTCACATTCCCAGCTGCAGAAAGCCTGTCCTGGCAGACCTCTGGGTGATGGAGGGGGTTTGCAGCCTTGCTGAGCACAAACCACTCGACATAACTTGTGCTCAGAAGCGGCTCTGGGCATTTCCCGTGAAGTTATTGTCGTATTGTATAATCCACATTTGCTTTATGATGACACAGTGCCTTCCCTGCTGGATATTTTACTTTTCAAGCAGCAAGACAATAAACTACAGTCCCTGACAAGAAATGTTTTCATTGCCATTGTTTTGGAAACACATGTTTTCTCATTCACTATCAGCACCACCTAAATCAAAAGAGGTGACTTTCACAATAAATCAGATAAGAATGGCTCAAAAACTGATATCTGCCAGCTTGTTTTCTGCCTTAATGGTGCTCCTGAGGCAGGCTGGGATGTGTTTTCCCTGAGAGCCCAGGGAGAGGTGTGGGAGGATGGCAGGGCACAGACATGGGCACAGGCAGTGGCACCACAGCGATGCCCAGGCTGCCGTGGGTGAGCTCTGAGCACCTCTCACACGGTGATGGATGGCACTGCAGAAAGTGCAGCACTGTGGGAAGTGTGCAGGGAAATACAGGAGCCATTAACCATGTCCCAGCCCCAAAATGAGGGGCTGAACAGCTCTCCTGGAAGTCATTGTGAGCCCATAGTACAAGAACAGCCACTGGTGAGTGCCTTAGGGAGCAGGACAGACTTTGGCTGCCAAAATCAGGATGCAGATGCTGAATAAAATCCAGTGCTGTGGTTTTGATGATCACAATTCATGGCTTAGGGTCCTCTTCTCTTCCCCTACAGTATCCTGGGACACAGAGGATAAACACAAACAAGCAACAGGAAGATCTTTGGCACCTAAGCAGATGTTTGCCCAGCTGGGGATAAGCACAGGTTGTGTCAGCAGCTGGGAGCTGCGCTGCACACTTGCACTCTGCATGCAGGGATGAACAATAACCCTGCAATGTTGCTGCTCTTGGATGTTGGAGAGGTTTCTGGAGGATGGGAGAAGGGTAAATGGAGGAGCTGTGCGCTGCAATTCCTCATCCCAGCCTGCCTCAGCTGGTGAAGCACCACGCTGAAGTGAGGCATTAGCAAAGATGCCTGAGAGGAGCAGGTGGGTGGTGATTAGAGTTATTTCTTCTCTTGCCCTGGGTGAATCTCTTCTGTGCTAAAAGAATGTTTCTCTCACACAGGCAGATAACTTATTCTCTCCATTGTCTGCTGTGCTCATTTTCCTCCGCAGACAGTGGGTGCAGTTTCTCTGCTCAAGGCAAGGACATTCCTTGCCCTCAGACCCTCACTGCTCATGAGGCACCTGCCCCAGACACAGCTTCCCCTTGGAGCCCTCACCACCTCACACCCACAGCCTGTCTGCATTTTTAGAAGTTGTGCATCATGTCCTTTGCATTCTGTATTCATTTACATCACCAGGGCTCGTGTCTGCCCTCTCATTATCTCAGACCCCATTAACGTGACATCCTCCAGGATCCTGAGGCACTAAAGCTCACGGTGAGTGTTGCTGCCAAAGCCTGCTCCTTCCCTGACCCCATCACCCTTTGTGCAGCTTTCCCAGAGCCCACACAGAATCTGTATCCTTGCATCCTTCCACAGCTAACCTCCATTCCCAGTCCCACCATTTCACCCTGATGGTGCAAACCTCTGCTGTTCTATTGCCTGGCAAACCTTTTCTTCCTCTTCTGACCCTTCAGGATAACACAGAGTCTGTAAACCTTCACCTTGCTGTGCTCTCAAGCATTCCTTAAGATGCCAGTTTGGGCTGTAGAAATGCAGACATCAATTACACCGTTCATGTGTGCAAACAGGATTTTAAAGGATGTCTTGCATGTCCAGACTGTGGTCTCATTATCTTCTATTTTTCCATCTCAATGTCTGCATTTCTGTTTGTCTTGTCTCTTAAATGAAAAGTTGTGTAAGGTGGAGACTAACTCTTTGTACAGAAACTTGTACACCATGCTCCAGCCTATAGAATCTGTGCTAGATGCTGCAGGAATAACACGGAAATGTCTCCTTCCCTTGGCAGTTTCCCAGTGCACTGCAGGGATGGTGTTTCCCTCAGATGTTTTCTGCTGGTTTCTCCTCCCCTTCCACCCTTGCCTGTTCCTTGCCTGGTGCCCACTCTCCAGTACAAACCCCTTCCCTTCCCAGCTTTCACCTGTCCCCAGTTTTTGTCTCCCTGTGGAGGTTTTGTCCCTCAGCCTTTCCACATTCAATCCCCTCCTTCCATCACTCAGGGATACCAAAACCCCACTTTTCTTCTGCCATCTCTGGTCTCTAGTTCTGCTCTGTCTCCCTGCTGCATCCCTGCTTCCCTGGGCTCTCCTGCCTCCCTGCTCAGTCTTTGCACTGATAATCCACATTGCACTGCTCCCTGCTCATATCTTGAAACACAGGCACATCTCTCACAGATGGAAATAAAAATATATGAAAAGAGGAATGAGAGATAAGACAAGGCCCATTGCCTGTCTCATCCAGCACACTTCCACCGGCACCAGCTGTTCCAGACAAGAGTATTAAAATCCCCTGAGCAGCCTCAGGATTCAAACTCCCCCAACAGGAACATTCAACTGTAATCCCTAATAGTTACAGATCATTTTGTGTCTTAAGGCACAAGTTTTATGTGTCTGTATTAAAACATTATAATTCAAGACATGGATATCTCATAACCCAGATGTGGGAAGCAGAGCAGGACTTGCTGCTTTTCCAAACCATGACTCAGTGCCAGGAGGGGGACCAGGGCCTGCCCTGCTGTGATGGAGCACAGGGGGACACAGTGGCATTCTGGTGGCTTTATTCAGGTCACAGGACATGGTGTCCCAGACAGAATGTGCCCAGCACAGGAAGGACACAGCCCTGCTGGAATGAGTCCCACAAAGGTGCTCAGGGGGCTCAGCCTGGAGAGGAGAAGGCTCTGGGGAGAGCTGGGAGCCCTGAAGGGCCTGAAGGAGCTCTCAGAGAGCTGAGAGGGGCTTTGGACAGGGGAATGGAGTGACAGGACAGGGGGGATGGCTTCAGGCTGAAAGAGGGAGGGTTTAGGCATTAGATTATTAATTAGATATTAGAGAGAAAATCCCCACGGCGAGGATGGAGAGGCAGGGGCACGGGGGGCTCAGAGATGATGTGGATTCCCCATCCCTGGAGAGGCTCAAGGCTGGACTGGATGCTCTGAGCAGCATCCTATGGATTCCCCATCCCCGGGCTGGGCTGGATTGGATGTTCTGGGCAGCCTGGGATGGTGAAGGTGTCCCTGCCCAGGGCAGGGGGTTTGCAGTGCTTGATCTCTCAGATCCCTCCCAAACCATTCTGTGACTCTGTACCCTACCCCAGGCATCCCTGCTATGTGCAAAAGGACCCAAGAACTTCCACAAATTCATCTGGAACCCTGCTATGTGCAAAAGGAACCCAAGAACTTCCACAAATTCACCTGGAACCCTGCTTTGTGCAAAAGGAACCCAAGAACCTCCACAAATTGAGGCTTTTGCCAAAGACCTGCACCATCCCCTGGCACAGCACAGCACAGGCAGCATTTGCCATCCCTGAGAGCTGGTTCCTCCCAGCCAGGCCATGCAGCATCCACAAGGATCCCACAGGGCCAGCAGGAGCTGTGCTCTAATTCAGGTTGTGATTCTGGGCTCAGCTTTCAGGCTGCAGCAAACTCCAGCCCATGCCTTACAGAGCTCATTAACAAAAAAAAAGAAAAAAAAAAAAAAGAGCCAACCTTTGCACAGTTCTAATTTTCATTTCAACACCTCCAGGCTTACTAGAAAGCTGTGTTTGTACCGGCAGAGACCTTAATTTGTATACAGCAACAAAACAAAAATTCCAAATTAAACATATGAATTCAATTGCCGAAAACCAGCCTTTTACTGAGGGTTCAAATGTAATGACACAATCATTTAGAACAGCCCCATGTGGGTGTGTGCCTCCCGAGAGCCGTCAGAGGAAAATAAACCACATTAAAATACAATTCCTCCAGCAGCTTCTGAGATGCAATCAAACCTTGCAGCGGGGATTTTTCACAAGACAGGGTTCTAGCTCAATAAAATCTATAGGTGGGGTGGTCCCAAACGGCTCGTGTGCAATTTTTATTCATCTCTAAAGGTGGAAATAATCTTTCTGTGTGGCCGTGTGCACACAGAATCCTCACCATCAGAACTGCTGAGTGCATCATGCTTGGATCCTTGAGCCTGCAGAGCCCGTGTAAAACCAGAAACTGAGAATGTGGGGCAAAGAGTGAGGCACAGGCACTGATGCCACCTTTCTACCTTATCTAGCTGCTCCATGGGGAGCATCAAAACCTGATTATTTCCCCCTGGTGTGGTGATCAGGGGGATGCAGCTGATGGAACCCATGGGAGCCCTCAAAGTGCTGCTGGCACCAAGGGGTCATGGTGCAAAAACCAAAACTTCCCTTGAAATAACAACTGTTCCACAGAAACAAAGCTAAAAAGGGGATAAATGGCCAGAGCTTGCAGTGGAGAAGGTTATTTGCACTCAGGACTGCCCAGCATATTTCTGTTTGAAATGGGAAATGCTCTGCTTTGGTCTGCAGCTTCTGAGCCTGCTCAAGTGGAAGCAATAAATAAAGAGCACAGATGTGGACATAGCTGTGAAAGGGCTCCCATCCAAGAAGCCATTACCTGGGCTGGGATTCCCTACCCCCAGGAAAGAGGCACCTAAGGAGGCTGTAAAATCAGGAATGTCACGCAGGAAAAATGAAGGGGACAATTAATCACTGTTTCCCACAATACAAGTAGGAGACATCGCTGTCTGGAGATGATCTGCAGCTGATTGAGCAGAAACTGAGGAGAGCCCTTTGTCCCATGCTGCAGAGCTGAGCCAAAGTCCAGCAGGCCCCCAAATGCCACAGGGCTGATGGTCACTGATGTCCAAGGGGTGCAAGGTCTTTTTATATCAAATAAAAACATACCAGGGAAGATTCTCTGGGCACACATGGGTGTAGGCTTAGCCAAGCCTCCAGCAGACAGGACATGCATGACAGCCCCTCCATAAATCCCATTTATTCACAGCTCATTCAGTGCAGGGACCTTGGAGGCGCTCTGTGAAATGCTGATCTCTGCTCCTGGTCTCTCCCATCCCTGGGTGTGACCAGAGGCCATGACCCACCCCACACTCCTGCAGGCTCTGAGCAGCCTGCTCCAGCATCGATCAGACTAACGGAGAGGAAAGTATTAGTGGGATTATGCTCTGAAAACAAATCCTAAGTACCCATCACATTCAGTATCTTGTGGCTTATCCAGTGAGAGCTGCAGCACAGATCTGGGAGAGCCTGGGTGTGTTCCCAGAGCATCTTGGTGGATTTTGCAATCGGATCCACGCTCACCAGCACACATGACTCACTCCCAGGGCCTTGGGAAGCATGAAGCAGAAAAACATCCATAAAGCATTAGATCACAATCCCAGCGACAGCACTGCCGATTACTAGGGGGGCACAGAAAAGGCTCATATTAAAGACTTTTAGCAGCATGAGCATTTTGCAGCATTTAAAATGCTTTGAAGATTAAGTCTGTGTCAGAAGATACCCTTGCTCAGAGAAAGCCAACCTTGGGCCAGCATTATATGATACAGCCGTGTGGCCGTCCGGATTTTGACTTCAATCATTTCCATTGATTCACAGGCCCTTTAAAATGCTTAAGTTACTACATTGGATTTAAATTTCAGATCAATGCTGTCTGTGCAGAGCTGCTGTGCCTGGAGCACGGCTGAGCGGATGTGGAGGTGCAAGGGGCTCTGCTGGGGCTGGAACCTCTGTGACCTGGGCACCTCTGGGAGCTCCCTGTGCTCACTGTGCT
>JAHXMQ010003489.1:813994-839270 GCA_020466415.1 Ammodramus savannarum pratensis | reverse complement strand
TGGTGGTGGCACCTGGGGATGGTGATGGGGCACCTGGGGATGGTGATGGGGCACCTGGGGGACCCCACTGCCCACCCCAGGCCATGGGGAAGCTGGGTCCCCTCCTGGCAGAGGTGTGGGTGATGATGGGGCCACGTGGAGCCATTGCCCTGTGAAGCCAAGAGCAGATGACAGATGGGCAAGGCAGGTTCTGTCTCTCAGCAAACACACAGGAGAAATTCCCCCCCTTCAAATAAAAACCTCCCAGAGCTGACAAAACCAGGTAAGATCAGAATAAACTCAGCTGAACAGTTGCAGAACACCCAGTTACTCCAACAGCCCCGAGCCAGCCCCTCTCCTCTTTGCTTGTGTTATAATAAAACACACATCTGGGGAAAAAAAACAGAAATAAATGACAGCAGTAACAGTACACAGGCAGGAAACACAGCGGGAACAGAAACAACATATCCCTGAAAAATGGGCTCAGAATCCAGAAGAGGGGAGCAAACCCCCAGTCTGCTTTCTGGAGGGGTGCAGGACATCATGTTAGCATGTGGGATGGGAGCTGAATGAGGTAGTCATCACACCAGTGAGGGAAGCATCACAAATTTCATCAGACAACTGTTTTTTGTTGATTCTTTCCCAATTCCTGGCCCTAGCAAGTGGCAGGGGGAACAGGCTGACTCTGGACCTGTCTCAGACCAGCTGTGGCTTCAGGCAAGATCAATCTGCCCTGAAGAAATAAATGGCTGGAGTTTAATTTTATTTTGAGGATGATAACAACTGGAACTTGTTTTCTTGTTGGTTTTCATTTAAATAAATCAAGTAACAAATACTTTATCATGATATGTAGACCTAGAAAGACTCTTTCTCTAGAAACCACTAATTTCAACTTGCTGGTACAGCAAACATTGGCAAGAGCTATATATTTTTCCTTCCAGAATCGATTTTAAATTCTAGGAAACATTATTGAGGGTAGGAAAAATCTGTTCAGTGAAGGGTTAATAATAATAGCAATAATAATAATAATAATATACTAACTGAAATCCTCCTACCTTACTCATACCTCACTGAGGAATCATCACTGCAAGAGAGCAGAGAGCTGTGGAATCCCTTCCCTCTCTCCCTTCTACAAAATGGCTATTAAAGTAGCTCAATTTTCAAATCAATTTTACATGAGTAGATTTGTACCCACACAAAAAAGTCCTTAATTATGAGAAAAAATAAAGAATTGCTTTAATTTTTTCTCCATTAAGAAGGCACATTAATTGAATTAGTAGCGTTGTTACGTATCACCTGTCTGCCCCTAAATTAACATCACTATTGCTCATTCCATACTTATTTATGATGCAGGGATAGAAAGAAATCAGAAGGGTCTAAAATCCATGCCATGATGTCATACCTACACACACCCTCGTGGTGCAATCATGGCTGGGAAACGCTGACTGGGAAGTGTGTGTGTCTAATTGAGAAGGTAATTTAGATCTCTTAAAATAATTCCATCTCTTTGACTTGGAAATGACTGGAGGCGAGGGATATCTAAATCTGGGAACTGGAAAAAAACCAAAATAGCCAACTTCTGGAAAAAAAACCTTTCCATGCATTGCCTTGAAATTATGCAAAAGAAACGGGTAAGGGGAAAAGTTCAGCACAGTGCATCCGACAATTGCAATCCAGGCAGGATTTTCCCAAAAACGGCTTCCCACAATGCCCTGACATTTTCCTGCAGGAGCCGGGGGAGGCTGCAGGCAATGGTGGGGGCTGGAAGAAGCGCTTGCTCCATCGGGGCTGCAAACTGCAGCTTCCCCAAGGTTTAACTAAGATGATTGTGATTTTATTTTATTTTTATTCCTTTTTTTTAAGCCTGAAAGCCTTTTGCCATCACTAGACATACAGTAATTTGCAATATCAAATACAGTAATAGTACAGATAAGTATGTGACAGCAAAAGGATTCGTAAATGCAGGGGTGTCCATAGCAAAACACCAACACCTTAAAAGACAAACAACCTCGTGCTGGGTGAATTTGAACTGAAACTCACCCGACTGTCACTCTGAACAGTCCCACACAAGAAACAGCCGCTACTCCGTCCAGACTACAAAACCGCCGGGGTGGTTGCTAAAGGTGTCCGAATGGGGAATTGGCCACTCAATTCTCTCTGGGAATGGAAATTTATCTTCGTTTTGAGATACAAAAATATATAAACTCCGAGGAGGGGGTACCGAGCGCTCCTGAGGACTGGGGGGGCCTGGCCTGTGCCCCCGCCACCCATCGCCTCCCGGCCAAGGCCAGCACGGCTCCTCGCTCGGGCTGCACACCCTGCCGCCCTCGAGACACGTGGGATTGTCACATCAACGATAGCTCCATTTATAAACAATACATTTAGGGAAAGCTTTTAAATAGACAATCTGTGAACCATTGGTAAGCGATAAAAACAATCTGCGCTGGGAGTGTGCGGTCCCTCATCCTCATCCTCATCCTCATCCTCCCGTGGCCGAGCGCTGCTCAGAGGACGATGTCCCTTAGCCTCATCCTCATCCTCCTGCCGCTCAGAGGACGATGTCCTTTAGTCTGCGGGCGCCGGGCGAGTCCTTTTCCCGGCTGGCCTGCAGGAGCGGGTTGCCCTCCTGCCCGCTGCTCTCGCTGTCCGCGCCCCGCGGCTCGGCCTCGCTGGGCCGGGAAGGGCCACTGTTCCCAAAGGGCTCCCGGCCGCCGGCGCCGTGCCCGGGCCCGTAGGGCGCCGCCGGCTTGCCGGACAAGGGGCTCTTCAGGTGCAGGGGCGAGGTGACGGGGCTGACGGCCTCGCAGCCGTTGCCGGCCTCGCGCACGGCGCCGCTCACCTTGGGGCTGCAGCAGGCGGCCGAGTCCACCGTTCTTTTGCCTTTGGGGTTGGCCAGGCGCTCCTCGGCCGGGGGCTCGCCGCCCTCCTTGCCGAAGGTGGCGAAGGTCCTTTTGGCGCCGCAGTCCGCGTAAGGCTCCGCGTCCACGGCCGTGGCCTCGATGGACAGCGCGATGACGTTCCTGCCGTGCTCGGGGGACTTGGCGCGGCTGGGCACGGCGCCGCGCGGCATCCAGCACCTGTCCGAGTGGCCCAGGATGCGGCACTCCTCCCGGCAGTGGAAGCCCTCGCTCTGCTCTGCAGGAGAAAGCACAAGGCACGGTGAGTGGGGGGCCCACAGCCTCCAGCCTGCCCGGGCTGGGCGCTGCAGAGGGGATCCCACCCCAAGCAGCGCTGCCTGAACCCCAAACACCCTTCAGAGGCTCTACAGACTGTAGTTTAATTTCCAATAGGTTGTGTGTCACCTGTCAGCACCAGCACAGCAGCCTGGAGAAGGAGTGACGGCAGCAAATCCATCACAACAGGGCTGTCGGTGTGTCAAGCCCTCAGAGCCAGCGGTTCCTGGGTTTAGTGGCCAGAGTTAAAAGCCACCATGTTTTAAGCTTGGTTTGACGTGACATTTAAGCTTGACTTTTTGCAAGGAGGGGAAGGGAACAGAGGGAGGAAAGAAAAGGGGGAGGAGGGAAGGTTCTCTGTGGTTCTGCTGTATATGTGAGTTTTAACTTGTTGCTTAATCCCCACTGACCTCTCACACAACAGAGGCTTTATAAATCTCCAAGATTGTCCACTCCACTGAAGATTAAATGTGTCATTCCCAGTGCCGGGGCTTCATTCATACAGGAGCAATAAAGATTCCTCCTCTCGACTTCGGGCTGTCGTCCCAGCACCACTTTACAGTGCTGAAATACGGACTGGTGGTTTAACCCTTCCCAAGGACCCTCCCAGAGCAGGTCCAAGGGCTCCCAGGCCAGAGCAGACCCTGGTGCCCGGGGCCTGCGTGCATTCCTGCACTATCAGTCAGCCCCAGAGGGCTGCACAGCTTCACCTCCACATCACAGACGGACAAACCGAGGCTCGGGGAAGCAGCCAGGCTCAGCCAAGTGCAAAGCTGGAAATGAAATTCAGCAGTTTCACCGTGCCCAGCCTTTGCTGAGCATCCGACCGTGGCTCCCGCCTCACACCGCAGGATCCTGGCTGCTTTTCAGTCTCAGCTTCTCCTTCATTTGATAAGAGCCTGTAATTGCAGCTGCCCTCATAAAGCACAGCCTTTCCCCACGCAGAGACGTGGCTGCTTCCTCCCATAACCCACACAGCAGCACTAAAGCTCCAATGCCATCACCCCCAGGAGCCCAACTCGGCCAGGGCTGGGCTGATGGATGGAAGGTGCAGGCTCAGCCCAGATTTGCTTCCCTCCGTCTGCAAACCATTCCTTCTGCTGCTCTGTACATCTGTGTGCATAACCTCCGCTCCTCAGACACATTGGTATTTCCACCACATGCGAGCACTAGGGCGGCTGATAAAAATTCTCAGCACATAACACAATGCACCAAAATATGAGCAGCTTAACACTTACAGAGAATAAACGAGTAAAAGGCAGACCTCAAAAAAAAAGGAAGAAAAAAATTAAAAAAAAAACACCAAGAAAGGGTTTTTTTAAAGAAAGAGAAGAAGCCAATTAATTGAAAAATATATGGGTAAAACATCAGCTTTTTCTCTACATCAGAGCAGCGAGGCAGTGATGTGGAGCAGGGGGCTGGGTGGAGGGGAGGAGGGCTGGGTTTTGGCAGCTGCCTTTACAGCAGCTTGAGAGAAGGATGCCCTGAGCCCTACACACTGAACAACCAGCACTGTGCTCTACAAGCCCATGATCTTATACTTTGATTCTGCTAATTTCAAGTACTTGAGCAAAATAGAAAAAAAAAAAAGAAAAATTGCCCAGAAAATATTGCTGTCTCCCTATTTATCCACAGCTTAACTTCAAAAGGGTGCTACAGGCATACAAAGTTGTGTAGTCTGGCTGTGATAGCAGAGGACTTGGTGATGGCTGGAGGGGCTACAGAAATATCTCGGATTCTCATCCCGATGAGACACTGATTTATTGTGCTGTGTGACCTTGGGCGTGTTGCTGGAGCACACATCACTTCAGTCTCTCCACAAACATGAAAAGCTGGATCTGTGAGCGTGCTGGGCTGGCTGGTCCAGCACAGGGGAGATGCTGCTCCTCACCTTCCCTGCCCAGCAGCACAGCTCAGCCCCCAATCCAAGGCACTGCCCCAGCCAAGGCAAACCTCACTCCAGAGGGAGCACAGGCAGGTTGCTCTTGCCTTGACCCATTTATTCCATTTTACAGCTAGAAACAATTGGAGGGCTTCCCTGATTACTGCAAGTGGATATTCCTCAAAGCCTAGAAAGGCACCTGTGCTTTAACAACAGCTCACTAAAGGGCCTGGTGCCCCTCTGCCAGGGAGATGATCAGTTTTGGACATTGCAGTGCTTGTCTAGAACCTGCAGCAGCTGAAATGCAGGGAGGAAAGGAGCTGAGAAGCATTACATTACATCATACTGTTTCAATCTTTTGTATGAGGAAGGGAATGTTAACAAGTCTCAAAGAGGCCAGGCTGACAGGCAGAGGGGCACAGGTCACCACCATCCACAGACCTGAGACCACAGGTGGTTCCATGGCACGTTCTGTCACTCTGCTCTGTGCTCAGCACTCATGTCAGCTTTGAGACCTGCCCTGCAGCCAGAGCCATCCTGCTCTGGGGGACAATGTGTGTGCAGGCTGCCCAGAGCAGCCCTGGCCTGCAGCAGGCACAGGGACCAGCACAGAGCCCCCAGCAGCAGCAGCCTCTTCACTGGCACAGCGGGCACACCAGCTACCCACCCGTCCATCACTGCCTCAGCCCCCAGCTGGGATAAAATACTGTTCTAATGCCTTGAGCAAGGCCTGTTGGCACACAGAAACACCATTCCTCTGCTGTCCCAGATCCAAAGGTGTGCACAGCAGGGTCTGAGCCTCTCCAGCTGACCCAGGGCTGATCCCTGCATCCTGCTCCTGCCCCAAGCAGAGCAGGCAGGGAGTGCTGGGCACGCTCCTGGTGCTGCCCTTTGCAGCTCAGTCTGACTCACCCAGCTCTGATGGCACCCAGGACAGCCATTCACGTCCACATTCACATCACTGTACTGCTCTGTCTTGTTCTTCACCACTTTAACAATCAGAAATAGAACAACAGGAAATTCTTTTACAGCCCCAGACCTGCCCTAGTCAATACAGCTGCTGCTGTCTGCAGTGACAAAATGTTCTTGGTGCACGGAGCAAAGCCCAGGTAATAACCACCAGAAACACGACAGGGTGAGTGCCTGGCAGGCAAAGCAGGCAGCTCCCACCCCTGTGCTCATGGCAGGGCTGAGCAGGCTGAAACTGAAACTGCTGCTGACCAGAGCTGGAGATGGGCAAAGGGAGGGGAGCAACAGAGGGGCAAAGAGGGGTGAGACCCCTGAGCTCTAGCACTGCTCTGTGTGGGTGTGAGCACCTTGTGTGAGCTCTGGCACTGCTCTGTGTGGGTGTGAGCACCTTATCCTGACACACAGCCCCCAAGGGCATCAGGGCACCAGGCTGGCAAGGACCTGCCAGCTGGCATGGGCTGGGGAGCACCATGGCCAGGGACTGAGAACATCACAGCTCAGGGATGGAGACCACCATGGCCCAGGGCATGACCTGGGCTGCACTCTCTAAGGAGCTGAGGACACTGCACACATCGAGGGGATAGTTCTGTTGCCGGTCAGGCTGTGGGGCACCCATGTGGCACTCAGCTGGCCCAGAGACACGCTGAACAGCTTGCCTGAGGGCAAGTACCCTGCATGGGAGCTGCTGTACCAGAGATGTGTTTATATACCTGTGTTTCAGCCAGACTGCCCTCACCCAGCACAAACCCAGAACCAAAGGGCAGGGTCACTTTTAAAACATTCCCCAGGTACAAAACATCCTGACAGAAGCCTTTTCATCAAGAGGTGAGCAGTTATCCTGACGTCAGACTTGGCAGGAAAAATGTCATTACTAAACATAAGCTCTTGCATAGCAAATATGAACTCACATAAAATCCACAGCCACCTCTGGAATAAACACGTTCCTCAACAAGTCAAGCAAAATCCACGTTAAGCTCCAGATTTCAAATCAGAGCTCTACTTGGAACTCACAAGACCAGCATGAAGGCAACTGCTGCAGGTAGACCTGGTGGGAGAGGTAAAAATCCCCACCCAGCCAAGACCCTTGGCACTGCCCAATGCCAACGTGCAAGAGCAGGGACAGGGGATGGATGCCCAGCCGGCAGAGCCCAGCAGGAGCTGGCAGAGGACTCGTGGTGGGCACTGCAGCACGAGCCCCCAGCTCCACACAGCACGGGCTGTTCCCTCATCACAGGGGGACTGAGGAATGCCCATGGTGAGCAAAGCCCCCATTCCCTGTCCCACACCAGGTACCTGCAGCACAGCAAGGCCGAGCGGGTGCGCGAGGTGCCCGCGCAGCTCCCAGCAATTGAATTATCTCCAGCGGAATTGCAATGCTGGCCAAAGAGACAAAGTTAAATCGTAGCAAGGTGCAAGTGCCTGGGAATGTAATATTCCTGATAAATGGCCAGATGACATGTGCTGTTACACAATCTAAGGTGCAATTTGGGCGATGACAATAGTCCCTGGAGTTTCCATTTCCAAACAGGCGCTCGGTTCAATGCAATCCATGTCAGAGCAGCTTTGCTGGGGTGATAACTCGAGCTCGTTTGTGCTGCTACAGGGGAGCAGGGAACAGGAGCAGGAGCTGACTGAGAACCAGAAACAAGGGGAGAGAAGGAGGGACTGAGGGTACCTGTATTGGGCAGTACCTATACCTGGGCAGTGCCAGTACCTGGGCAGTACCTGTATTGGGCAGTGCCAGTACCTGGGCAGTACGCATACCTGGGCAATGTCCATACCTGGGCAGTGCCAGTACCTGGGCAATGTCCATCCCTGGGCAGCACCCATCCCTGAGTACAACCCAAACCTGGGTACAACCCATCCCTGGGCAGTGCCACAGGTCCCCTCGTGCTGAAGCCCAGCTCTGGCTCCACATCTCGGTGTTCCTTCAGCAACCCTGTGATTATACTGTAATCACGATGACACTGCTCCTGGGTACAGCAAACAGCACGATCATTAAAAAATTCATTTCAAAATCTTCCTGGAAGCTAATAAATTTTACAGCAGTTTCAATCCTTTCTCATTGCAACAAAGAAAAGCTTAGTTCCAGATAAATTAGAAGTAAATTGATTGCCTTAGGGGAATCTATTCAAATATCACTTTTCCATGTTAGAAATCTCTTCCTGAAACAAGAAGAGGAGAACCAGGGAGAGCCAGCACGGGAGCAATGTGGAAAAGCAAATCATTAAATCTCAGTTCATGAAACTGAGGGGCGGGGGGGGAATCAAACTTAAAATAAAATGCAAATGTCTCACTGGGGTGCGGGCCCAACATTTGTGACAGAATTTATGAATAATAAATATGAATAAATAGTAAACACGAAGGGATCAAACACTGTTGTGGCTGTTTACTCATGGTTAGCCATCTTTCATGGACAAAGCGCAGCTGCATTATTCAACACTCCTCTTCCAGCTACTTCGGGGTTTCTTTTCAACTCCAGCACCTTCATCTCCTCAGGACCCAGCACCCTCAGCACACCAGAGGAGCCCACACCCTGCACCCCAACAGGAGTGGCTGTTTCAGGCTCAGGGGCAGTGATCCTCTGCTTCACACTCCAGATAAAATAATAAGCTCCAGCAAAATACAAACAGTCCCCAGCCGTGGTTCATCATTCCCTTGTAAATTAAGACTCTGCACCTCTCCCTTATCTCCTCTAATAGCATAACATCAGGAAACCAGAGGTGGGGAATAGTGTATTATATTTTTGACCTGTGGGCTTCACAGAGCCTTCCTTGCCTTTCCTAATAAGAAATCTCCAGTCAATGCAGCAATGTAATCCTGGCGTGGCTTCCCCTGCACAATGCTCAGAGGATACTAATAACCAGGGACAGTGACAAATGCTCTTTACTGCAACAAGAAGCCTTTCTTTTCCTCTCTTTCACCATTATTCAGGATTTATGCAAGCTAAAAATGCTGTATTTTTAATCCTGGATTGCCTGTCCCAACACTGAAGGTCAACAGTGCTTGGACAAAGCACAGGAATTATTTTAATGAAACAAGGGCTGTCATTTAGATTAATTTATTGAGCAATTGCTGCCAAGGACCCCCCATAAGCTGCATGCAGCTCATGGGCAGTGCTGCTGGGATGGTCAGCAGAGGTGTGCAAGGGGGCTCTGCAGACACAGGCAGCTCCCAGGAAATGCTGAGGATTCCCTGATTTACAGAGCCAAGAGCTGCCCGTTCCCCTCTTGCCCTGCTCTGTACACCATGAATATCTGCAGAAGTGTCCCTGCTTTATCAATGAGGACTGGGGGACAGGCACACATGGGTGAGCTCCCAGGAAATGCTGAGGATTCCCTCATTTACACAGCTGGCCCATTCCCCTCTTGCCCTGCTCTGTACCACCATGAATATCTGCAGAAGTGTCCCTGCTTTGTGAATGAGGACTGAGTGTGGGTGCGCCGTGCAGTCAGACCCAGGAGGAATTCTGGGCTGGAATGCAATTTAATGCTGGCTGCTCCCCTTTATCCAGGACCACAGGCCAATCCCCACCTCATTCACAAGGAAAAATTAATTCCCTTTCAGAAGGCCGGCGGAACACACCGTTTAAACTCCAATTAATCCTTTTCTTAAGTGGTCTGTGGAGCTCTGCTGGCCCCTGAGCAGCGGGATGTGGATTCCACCTCTGAAACTCCAGCACTCCTTCCTCCATCCAGGGCTCATTAGCATCCTAACAGGTCTGGGATGTGGATCCAGCCTGGAGAGAGGAGAGCACTCTGATGGACCTCCTCCATCTCCAGCCATTAGTGCTCCACCACTCTCGGGCATGGCTCCATCAGTGCTGAGGCAGCTCCTGCACGGGCACAGACACAACCCCTGACTTCATTACTGCAATTCAATTTCATTAGCACTGGATACAGAGGGATTGTCCTAAATACACTCTTCCTTAGACTTTTTTCATGTTAATGCAGCCATTTGAGTATATTATACCCTGCAGAGATGGAAACATTTCTAGTCTGTTTAAACACATTTCCCACAATTGGGAGCAAAACTTTGTCGCAGTTTATGCCTCTGACACCAGCTGCCTCCCATTTAATGGGACTTTAGTCACTGAAACAAATTAATCCAAAGGTTACTGTTCTCTGCTATTGTCATAGACGAAGCAAATTCACATTTTCTGTGAGGGTAAGGCAGGACCAGCCACATTCCAACGGCAGCAATAAATCAAATTATTACTCAGTCCTATTCAAAATCAGGCGCCGGTCAGAAAACGGCAACTCAACCATCCTGATAAAAATCCAACAAAACAGAAATTACAGTTGGGGGAGATAAGATGCAATTCCTGGGTGCCTGTACTGGGCCAGCTCCTTGCCCAGATCCTGTCAGGGCACATCCCTGCCCTCTGCTTGGGGGCTCATGGTTAATGTCTGATTTCAACCAGTACTCCATGGTTAATATCTGACTTCAACCAGTACTCCATGGTTAATGAATGATTTCAACCAGTACTCCATGGTTAATATCTGATTTCAACCAGCACCTCCCTCAGCCAGGACAAAACAGAACAAGCCATCCTGATGCTCCTCCTGCAGGATGTGAAGGCCAGAGTGCTGTGGGGAGGATGCTGCTCCCTCCTTCCCTGCCAGGCTCCTGGTGGCTCCACACAACAAGTGAGAAATAAAGGAGCCGAGGTTATAAGCACTGATACATAATTTACTCCTATTATCAAGATTAAACACATCTTTGCATGCTTAGCATAAAACAACCGCCTTTCCCCAGATTTCTCAAGGACATGCATAAACTTCATTATTATCTAAATAATCAAAAGAGTATTTCAATAGAATATTTAACTGTCTGCCTACTGGAAACTCACAGCCTTAATCTAACACTGATCCTCTGTTGTCCTTCATGTAAACATTGTTGGGATGTCAGCCAAAGCCTAGGGAAGCGAGCTTCATCTTGGTGGATGGGAATCTCTCGTGTCAGATACAGTCAGCCTGACTAATGAGAGCCACAGCTTGCCAAAACCTACAGCCTCGCTGTCTGTTCCAGCCGTTGAGCGCGCTCAGAAACCCAGTGGCACCAGCCCAGCAGTCTACAGATCCCAATCAGCTATCAATAGCTTAAGTGTAAGTGATTGTGTATGAAGCACGAGCCAAATGTGTTTCCTTTTGCAGTTTTAGGACCTTCAGTATTGTTATTGCACCAGTAATGCTTGCACGGAATTAATCATAGACGTACCCACAAGGCAAAACACGATGAGAAGCTCTTTGTGCTCTCCCAAAGTGTGCAGCTCTGAGGAGTGCAGGGAGCTGGAAGGCTGCCCAGCACAATGGGGCGTTCCCCACCACCAAGGGAGAGCTGGGGAATTTTACACTTCTCCTAAAACACCGAAATGTTGGTTGCTGGCCATGTCTCATCATGACATTGACCTCTCACGCCTCCACCCTGGAGCTCAGCGTTTTCCCCTCCCTGGTGCTCTACTTTAGGTCTCTTTCAGATGAACACAGGGTTTTTCCATGCTGGTGGATCTTTACTCTGCAGCACAGGGGTGGAGCACGATGAGATGTTTGCCTAGGGCGGTGGGTGCACCAGAAAATCCCACAGAGACAGGGACAGATCTGCAAAGCTGCTCTGCATTGTCCATCCTGACCCAGCACCTGGCTCACAGGGACCTTCCTGCTCTCTCTGCATGGCCATGGAGCTGCAGAGAGGGCTCAAAGCAGGCTCCAGCTCCACACCAAGGAGGGATAACAGCAATGCCAGGGAAATGCCAGCTGTGGGTTACACTGCCCCAGGGCCAACACAAGACATGACAGAATTGCCAGAGTCTGAGAATCTGATCCATTTAATTAGATGAAACTTTGTTCTGGCAATTAAGTTTACCTTCATTAATGCAAAGGGCAGATAAACATGCATGTAAAACTACTCTAAGGTCAACAGTTAAATCTAAAACCTCATTATAAGCTTGGGGAAATGTCTTTACCTGTGAGTCATGGACAAGCTCCATTCCAGCAATCCAGCTGGGGTCTCATCCTGCCCCACCCCGTTCTGTTGGCCCCACAGCCACGGGGGTGAGATGGAGAACAAGCCCTGCAGTGTGTCTGGGGCTGTCAGAGCCACAGGGAGACTGCTCAACAACGGGAATGGAAAATGACTGCATGTCCATGCCTTGCACAGGCACTGCAAGGAAAGCACTCAGCCCCACAGCTCCAGACAAGCTGCTGCCAGCCCATGGGCACTGGGCAGTGATCCTGGGTCCCACCTGGGGCTGATCATCCCACACACCCCTTGCTGTATCTCCAATGCAGGGCTGGGATGCCCTGGCTCCCCAGGACGGGTGCTCAGCTCTGCCCCAGCTCCTGCCAGTGCAGCCTCTGAGCATTTCTGGTTCCTGAGGCACATCCTGCAGCACTGCCCCAGGTCAGGCTGGATCGTGCTGGCTCCTGGCCCCAGCTCGCAGGGCTGTCAGCTAAATTGCACCACAGCACCGTTACTCAGTGAGGGTGTGACACACAGACAGAGCCCAGCTGCATTTTCAAAACCTAAGCACTTTGCAACACTGACAGGCAGGAAAAAAACAACCACCAAGCCACAGCCCTCTTCGTCCGAGCAGGTTTTATCTGGAAATACCCAAAGCTAGTCAGTGTGAGACCCCACAAAGTCATTCCTGCTGAACCACCTTCCTGACCAAGCCTTTTAAGCGTCTCTGGGAAATACAGAGCCATGGTACCAGCCCCAGTCAGGGTCACCAGTCCCCACCACATCCCTTCTGCACAGGGATAAGGCAGGGCTGCAGTGATGGATGGAATTGGTGCTTCAGACAGCACAAGGAGAAGTGTCAGGTTCATTCACGGGCTGTAGCTGCAGAGAGGACACTGGGGATGAGCCACTGGCCAGCTCCTGTCCCACCAGATGCACCAGGGGTGAGGGGCTCACCCCAAACGTGTGCCCCTCCCCAATTGTGCCCTGAGCAGCAGCAGGAAAGGGACAGCTCAGTCCTGCACAGAGGGAAAGGAGCAGCTCAGTCCTGCACACAGGGAAGGGGCAGCTCAGAACTGCACAGAGGGAAGGAGCAGCTCAGTCCTGCAGCAGCTCAGCCCTGCAGTCCCTCTCCACAGGGACCCACCCTGGCTGCCTGCAGCACTCCCTGCAACGCTGCCTCGCTGCTCCAGCACTCACACATGCAGCCTGCATTAGAATTAGAAAACCATTAAACCTCGGAAAGGAAAAACTTTGACAGGATGCGTAATGTACTAAGGGTAATTAATTAAATTGGATGAGGCACTGGGGGACGGGAGAAGAGTGGATGGAGACTGCTGTTGGAAAAGGGGTGGTAATGCACTGATGTTCAGTGTGTGCCATTAAAAAGCAGCCTTGGAAGAGGCGAGGATGAGCGACAGGGGCCTGCAGAGATGGCACCAGCCAGCTGGGCACCTCGGATGAGCAGCAAAAGAGGTGGTAGCGTGAAATGTGGCCAGTTAGAGCCCTAAAAAAAACATAATGATGGTGGAAAAGGCACAAGAGAGATGGAAGAGCAGAAATAGCAGCATGTGGCTAAACAGCAGTGCTCTAGCAGTGACAGCCTGCTCCAGAGAGCTGCTCTCACCACCCCACAGGGCACAGACACCAGCCCACCTTCCCCTGCCAGCTCCAGGCTCCTTGGGGCCGACAGGGGATTCATCCTGGACAGCATCTGGCTCTCTGTGGGATCATTCTTCAGCTATTTGTGACTCCAGGTGCAGCTCCTGAGCGTGGGCAGCACCCTGCTGCATCCATCCATCCCTCCATCATCCATCCATCCATCCATCATCCATCCCTCCATGGATCCATCCATCCATCCATCCATCCATCCATCCATCCATCCATCCATCCCCTGGGGTGGGTGGCAGCAGCAGCCAGAGATGGGGCAGGCTGGGAGCATCAAAGGCAGCCCCAGCCAGCACAGCAGGCACCACAAGATGAGACAGGCACAGCCTGGCTGTTCAGCAGGACAAAGTTTTAACAGGCTTAACAACAGCATCAGCACTGATCATTAGGCAATTACAAGTGCTGAAAGTTGACAAAGCACCAGGACCAAATGAATTATCTCCCCAAATCCTGCAGGCAGGAGCAGGGAAAAGAGAAAAGTCATTGTCAACAGCCTCTGATAGCTCGCTGGGTGCAGAGCAGTAACTAAAAACTAAAGGGCTGTTCATTTACTGGCTGCTTTGAGAGATGAAAGGGAAAGGGCAGGAAATGAGATCTACAGAAATATTCTCATCACTCAGGGGTGGTGGGAGGGAAGGTCCTGGAAACACGGATCTAGCCAGGATTGCTCAGCGCCTGGGGACATCTGATTCAGAGGAAGGGACTGCTGTGTTTGGGAAGAGAAGGCAGATTTTGGCTGGGGGAATTGGCTTCTGAATCATCCCCACGTTCCTTGCTCAGCTCTGCACATTCCTGCACAGCCCCCAGCCCGGTCAGGGACAGCCCTGAGCTCTTCCCCAGGATTAAATAAAATCCCAAACAAACCCCAAAGTGCTGCAGGGACACGCAGGGCTCAGCCCAGGCAGGACCTGGTGAAAAGCAGGGCAGGCTCAGCCTGTCACCCCGTGCTCCTCAAGCACTCTGAGTGACGAGGCACGCTTTTCTGAAAAACATGCAAATGTGATTTAAAGACTCTAAGTGATACAGAATATATCACATCCCTTGGGAACCTGTTCCAGGGGGTAATTATTCTAATTCCTAAAATCATGCATCTCATTTGCAGCTGGAATTTTCCAAGGCAAATCTCCATCTCCCAGGGCTCTGTGCTGCTCACTGAGTCAGGGAGGTGCTCAGCAGCAGAGATCTCCTGTTCCCTCAGTCTGGTTCTGAGCACAGGCTGGGATGGCCAATGCCTCCAGCCAGGCTCAGAGCACATCCCTGAGGATTCCATCTCCATCTCCCTCGGGTCCCATTTCAAGCCCAGTGGTCTCAGCTGAACGAATCCTGGTGGATTCAAAAGGCTTTGAGTGATCTCCCAAATCTCCAGACACGCGTTTGGAGGGGGAAAGGCAATTTGTTCACCTATCCCAGAAGCTCCTGAGCAGTGTCCAGTGAGCCAGGGGACATGTTTGCACTGACAGGGCATCTCCTGTCCACCTGCCTGCCATAGCTCGTGGTCCTTGCAGGGCAAGGCTAATAAAGAAGGGCTTGTGTGGATTTTTACAGTGAATTAATTCAACATATCCACCCTGTAACAATGGAGGAAGACTGACAAAGCACAGGTCAGGCAATGAGGGAATTGCAGGTAGAACTGTTAATTTTAATTACTTGTCTTCATTAAGATGAGGTTTCTGGATCCTACAGTGATGACTAAGGGGTCAAAATTTTTTGCATGAGTGAACAGACTTCCGCTAAAGGGTGGAACAGACACAGAACTGGGTTTGGATTTTACAGGGCCTTTTCCACCACATGAGGCAGAGAAGTCCCAGAACCCAGCACATACCAGAGGGGAGCAATCAGCAGGTGCACGATAAACATTTCCATGAGGCACAGAAGTGCCCAGAAAGAGCCCAGCAAGGTGGAAGCAAGTGACAAACGAGGTAAAACACAAGTTGTACCCGAGCTGTCTGTGTCTGCTGGCACTCACATGAGCTGCAATACAAGCATCAGGGCTACCCGTGCTCCTGACAGCACTGAGAGGAAACAAAAGTTTGGAACAAGCCAAACACATTCAATTTGCCTGAATAATTCAGGCTGCTGAGTTATCATGTGCCTTGTGGCCTGTCAGGAGACAGGCTGCCCTGCACAGGAGGGCTCTGCAAATCAGTGGGACCCACTCTCACCTGAGAGTGGCTGCAGAAGCTGTCAGAACAATGCAGGACACAGCAGTCATCTGAGAGTGCTGCAGGGAGCCTGCCAGGACACACAGCAGGGCATCCTGCTCACTCAGCTCCCACGGAACCAGCAAAAATAATAAATACAGGGCTGCAGGAGAGCTGGTTGGGAGCAAATGATCCCTACGGTCCCTTCCAACCCAAACCACTGTGTGATGATGATGATGATGATGATGATGATGATGATGATGGGCTGGGAAACACAGAGAGTAAAAAACAAACCAAAGTCCAGTATACTGGACTATATATATATATATATATAGTAACTATACAGTAGTTAGTATATATAGTTATATATAGTTAGTATATATAACTATATATATAAATAGTAACTATATAGTAGTTAGTATATATAGTTATATATATATAGTTAGTATATATAACTATGTATATAAATAGTAACTATATAGTAGTTAGTATATATAGTTATATATACATATAGTTAGTATATATAACTATATATATAAATAGTAACTATATAGTAGTTAGTATACATAGTTATATATAGTTGGTATACATAGTTACTACATATACATATATATATATATATATATATATATATATATATACACACACATATATATATATAGTAAATTTCCAGGACACACAGAGCATACCTGACCCTCCAATAATGCAGTATTTACACCCTCCAATAATGCAGCTCCTGCTCACAAAACTCCTTCTCTGACAGTTCCTGAATTACTCCTGTGCACAGTTTAACTTGAGGTTTCCAGCCCAACTCCTGCCCCTGACGGTCCCTCCCCAAGCTGTGCCCAGCCCAGGGTCACAGGGAGCTGAGCTGAGGCAGTTCCTGTCCTGGGGCAGTGGCTCAGAGCCCTGTGGCTCCTGAGGAGCTGCCAGAACCAGAACCAGCCCCAGCAGGAGGGCAGAGCCCCACTCACACAGCTCCTGCTCTGCTCAGCTCCTCACTGACGCTGACACTTCCAAAGCAGGCAGAGGAAATCAAGTGCTCGACCTATTTTGGTTTGCAGGAGATGAGGACACCCACCTCCCTTGGCTTCTCACGAACACTCCCAGCCGACGCTCTCACTCTTTCATTTCTCACATGAAACAGAGCAGGAACAGCCACAAACCTGCTCTGCCTCCAGCACAGCCAAGATTCTCCCCACAAGTGCCAGAACTCCTCACCTTCCATCCATCCCCAGCAGCTGCAGGTGCTCAGCACCCATGGGAGGTGGCACCCCTGTCCCCGGGCACAGGGACCCTGCTGCCACTGTCCCCACAGTGCCAGGGGGCTCTGCAGCCCTCCCTGGCGTGCCAGGCAGCATCTGTGGTGAAATCTCACCCAATGATCCAAGATAGCTCCCTCCAGCTGGGACTGATTGAATATAGCCCGGGCACCGGATGATGTGGGAAATCAGTCGTAGCTGAGCACAAATTGCATGCACAGAGGTAATTACTGCAGCACAAGGTTGGTAGCACCACTACCCACATGACAGCGTGTCTCAGCAGTTTTCATTTCCTATTGCTTCCATTCAGAGAGGGGGCTTTTCATCTTTTTTTCCCTTTTTTTTTTTTTTTTTTTTCCCTGTGGTTCAATTTAAACTCTTTTTCCTGCAGGGACTGACGCTCAGCCAGGATTTCTTTGGGATGAAGCTGTGGTTTCACTACAGCCAGCCATCCCATACACCTAAAATTCCCCTGTTTGTGACACCCAGACCTCGAGGCTGGCCCAGTGCCCTGCCCAGGTGTGGCTGTCACCCAAGGTGAGGTGACACAGTGTCACCTGCTGTCACCTGCTGCCACAGCCAGCTGTGGATGCTGCTAATGAAACACAACCTGCTGGCAGCCAGCGAAGCCAGCTAGGAAGCAAGTTGTTCTTCACACTTGGAAAAGGGTGAAATACAACAAGGAAAATGGAACAAAAAGGGGTTTCTGCTGGAAAATAAAAACACTGAGGGAGCTAATGCTGAGAGTGGGGAAACCGATCACTGCCATTAGAGATACTCAGCAAAAACAGGGGCCACCTTATGAGTGCTGTGATTATACACATCATGACTAACACACATCTATAATAATACTTGTATAAAGAAATTATTTCCCAAACAGACACAGGGGTTAAATGCAGGAGGGAAGGGGAAATGACTGAGCAAAGGCAACACACACCCAGGCAGAGCCTGGCACAGCCCACGCTCCTGCTGCCCACCCACCCACTCCCCACGTACCTGCATGCACCAGGAGGAAAGGCTGCCAAACTCATTAATAACTCTGTGACCCATTTAAAACCATCCAGCCTCACATTCATGTATGCTGCATGAGAAATCAAATACAGCACTCCGAGTTTTGAGTGGCAGCACTTCCCTCAAGACAGATAAAAGCTGCGAGTTCTCTGTGCTGTTTGGTGCCAATTATTGCAGAGTTTTGACTTATATATTATTACATAGATCATTTAGTAAAACAACCTACACACAAACCCAGGAGTGTGTCTCTGCAGGATGTGGAGCAGCTCAGACACTCACCCATATCACATTTTGGAGACGGGTGGGCTCCTTCCCCTGCACCCAGGGGAGACTCAGTCCCTGCCCTGCAGCTCTCTGCAGCACACAGCCTGATTAGCAGAGGTCCAAACAATTTACAGTTATCACACACATAAATGTAACTGCACCAGGTTTTGGAGGGTAAAACAATAAGCACCCAAATTGTGGCACTCCTCAGGAGAGGCTGGCACACACCTGAGCCCCCAGGTACCCGGGCAGGGCTCACCTGTGCCCCACCTGTGCCCAGGGGCTGCCCCCAGGTGCTGCCCCTGCCCCTGCAGAGCCCGGGGTCACCACGCTGCTGGTGCTGATTGTGCCTTTAATAAAGGGCCCTGTATTTTCCAGAGGCTGCAAAATTGATGCGGGTTGCCATGGCAAGCACACACTTTCCCATTTAGCAGGATAATAGGCAGCTTTGTATAATTCACTGATTTCTGATGATTTCTCACCCCAAGTGCAAGTCGCTCAAGTTATATAAGTCACCTGTTGTTTAGTCAATCTGGCAATTTTAATTAGAATAAATTTTTATGATTCGTCTTTGCAACACTCAGAGCAGCTCTGCCACCAGAATGCCGAGATGTCTGTAAATTATACAGGCCCCAATCACATCTCTTTTTTTGCTGTTTTAATTACAGAAACATTGCAGCATTAATCATGTAAGCCTCTGTAAAACAAGTAACAGCCATCCCCTATCATAATTAAAAAGAAAGGCCAAGCAAACAGCAGGTCTGGAGTTTACCATATTTTCTCTGAAAATTATATTTTAACTTAAGAGTTCCACAAACACTGGTTTTATTTGGCTCTAATTAGTGCTGCGAAGGAAACACCGAAAGGTTAATAAGAGATGTGAGTTTGTAATGCAAGTTTCCCAGTGCCAGCCCCAGCAGTTCAGTCTGTTTCCAGAGTCATTAACAATGCAGATTGATTGCAGGAGGAGATGGGGAAGTGCTGGCTTGCTGCGTTAGCAGAAGGTTTGGGTTTATTCATGTACCTTCCCCACTGCTCAATCTGATGGCCACTACCTTGACCACTCTGTGGGAAGGAAAGGGTTAAAGGCTTCCTCAGAAGTTACTGGCAGAGGGGCCAAAGAGACCTTGGGAGCCTTTTTGACTTGTTTGCAAGGCAAAGGGAAGCTGCAAGCTTGCCTGAATTCTTTATTTATCTTCAAATATCTTAAAATCCAAGTATTGGGCAGTGGTTCTGGAAAAGGAGGCTTTGGGTTAAAAGCATCCCATCTTCATCTGAGACAAAGATCTTCTCTGCAAAGGTTCTCCTTGGGCTGGAGTTTAGGAACAGTTAACAAAACCAAGCAGAAATAGAAGCTGAAATTCTCTAATCTGAAATACTCTTCCTCATATCTCCCATAAATTGCTCTCCAGTCACCCAGTAAAAATATGGGTAAGCAATGACTGAATTTGACAAAATCTCATTAAAAAGTACAATAAAACAGTAGAAACTCTCCAAATTTCTGAGCTGATCATTCATCCATTGCAAACCTACACAACAGGGCATGGATTCAAGTTTTAATTTTCCTCTCCAAGTTGCCAAAATGTTCACATCTGCTGAGTGTTCTCTGTGCTTAGGGGGAAAGAACTTGAGGATCTAAAGGTTATAACTCCTGTGACCCTGAATGGAGCAACTTCAGTGCTGAAGACTCCACAAGAACCATCTCTGAAGGAGCCTCAAAGCTGAAGGAAGAGTGCCAGGAACGTGGGATGCAGGACAATGCTTCCCATGCAAACAAAGGAGGCTGCACATCTGTTTGTTATTTAGTTCTGCTCTTGCAGAGGGGGATTGGCTTCACTTACAGGAGATGATTTCAGTGTCACCCCTGCTCTGCCCCCCAGAACCCTCAGCAAGGACTGCTCCAAGCTGTGCTCAATGAGGGCAGCACAGGGATGTGTCTGTGCCAAACAGCAATTCCATGGATGGATCAACCCTCCTGAAGGGTTAATCTGTGCATGGACCCCTGCCCTGCCCTGCTGCAGCACAGGGGCGAAGGCAGCTGAGCCCAAAGTGGGGCCACCTGTCCCTCTGTCCAGGGATGTGATGTGGGATGGTGTCCACATCACCATCATGTCATTCTGTGGTGCTGCCCACATCCCCCTCTGAAGGAGCTGAGTCACATTCAGTGCTCCCACAAAAGACATCCTGCCCTCCACAACCCCAGTTAGGAAATGTGAGCAGGAGCTCGGGGAGGATGGACAGAGCATGGACAAATCACCAGTGACCTCTGCACAGAGCTGAACTCAGATGTTCAACACAAAATCATTAAAAGTGTGGGAATCACAAGACAACGAACTCCTCTGCCCCAAGAGCAGCTCACCCACTGGTCAGGAAAATCCTCCTCAGGGCTTTCAGGGTGCTGTGAGGAGCTGATTGCTCCCTCCAGGCTGGGCACTGCAGGAGCACCACTGAGCTCACTGCTTCACCAGAGCTGGGCAATAATACAGAAATCACAGGAGCTGGGATAACTGACACTGCCCTGAAAGAAAGCTCACAGCATTCATCCATCTTAAGGGATGTGCTGTCACTCACACACTAATGTCATACTTTACGTCTTGTGCTGCATGTATGAATACAAGAAATTAGGTGCTGTTATTAATTTGTAGAAGCTTCCAGAGGAATGCAGCCCCCAAAGCCCTAGAATTTGTCACTGAGGTCTTTATGTGCTCTACAGAAAGGCTTTTCTGCAGAGTGAAAGGGGGTTGTAGGCAGAACGACTGCTGGAAATCAGCTTACAAAAAATCAACAGTTTCTAATACCTGTGTTTGCCTCCAGTTAATACCATTAGTCATGTTCTCAATTCACAACTGAAATACACCCAGACACTATGGAGATGAGCATAAGAACCAATTGGAATATTCCAGATAAAAGCTGATCCCCTAAATGATGATACTTCTGAATAATTTGGGATGCAACCAGCAGGAAAAGTTCCAGTGAATATCCGGGCCCATTTCTCCTTCACATCCAAATCTTATTTCTAAACTGTGTGATAGTATAAAGAAGACTTAACATAACTATTTAAATATAACCCATTTCTATTCAAAGGACCCTACATCTTGCTGGGTTTATGGGACTCAGCCACAATTAAATCTCCCCTGTGAGCAAAGTTACACAGATGTGGAAATGAGTGCGGGATCAGGTCTTTCCAGATGACATTTCACGTGAACCTTTACTGCTGATCTGGCACCAGAAAAGTGGAAGTGATGCTTTTAGAAGCAATTCTCTGTAGAGATCCATTACTGACATTGCTTAAAACCCTCTCATTTTGATTTAAAGCTTTTTCACTATTTTATGTCGGTGGTGACTATTTCTAACACTGCCATTTTCTGATTAGCGTGTGCTTATTATTTTCATATTTTCTATTTTTGTACTAAACAGTGAATCACTGCTTCATTGGACCAATGATTTTCTTTCTGTAATTGATGGCTAAAACACTGGCCAGCACTGGGAATTAAGATAAGTGTGAAATCTGTTGCTTCTAACATTAAAAACTTATATTGGAAATATCTCCTTTCTGATTTCTATGCTGGCTCCCACGACTTAGAGAGTACGAGAATGGCTCTTGCTCAAGGCAAGGTGAAAAAGGCAGTAGAATACATTGAAGCATATCTAGGTGCCTGTGCACATCCACACAAAGAAAACAAGCCAAACCTGCACAAACACTGTGATTGGGAGAGGGCAAAGGGATATAAAGAAAAAAGTACCAGTATGAGGAAAACCAAGGGAGGAATAACTACCTGAATCACAAAAGAGAGTATCCAGCCTCAAAGATGCTAATTCAGGTCCTGAGGGATCTAATCAGCCTCTTTGTTGAAGTAAAGATAAAACTTTCTGACAGCAAACGCTTTCTGATAAAATGGAATTTTCAATTACCCTGTGAACATCTGGTCCAGGGAAAAACCACCACCACAGTCTGCAGGGCTGGGGAACATTTCCCACCGAGCTCTGCCCGTGGTGCTGGGGGGAACAGGGTCAGGAGCTCCCACCAGTGCTCACCCCACACTGTCCTCAGGGGCAGTGTGCTGCTGGCTCCCTGTGCCAGCTCCTCCTGCAAGCCAGGGCTGCCTCCAGAGCTGCACCTGGAGCCTCAGGCACACCAGGATACAGAGAAAATCCACCCCACCCTGCAGGGAAGCAGGCCAAGGCACAAAGGGTTCAGTGCCATCTCCAGCAGGCTTCCCCAGCCATCCCAAACCATTGCTGGGATCCAGCAGCTGCCTGAAACAGAGAAATCCTGCAGGTTCAGCTGAGGACTCGTTAGGAACTGAGCACATACAAACTTCCAGCAGCATTAGCACCTCCACAAACAAACAAACAAACAAACAATTAGAGGCAGCCAGGCAATCGCTGGAGGTGGAACGGCACCAGCGCCCGCCTCCCTCTGCATCCCATTCGGTGCCAATTAGCAGGGGAAGGAAAACAATCCTGGCCTGTAATGAACTCCAAATTGGGCACATATTAGAGCAATTAAAGCCATCTTTTCATCAGATGAATTTATAATCAATAATTAAGATCCTGAGGTAAAGAGGGACTGGGCAGAAGTCCTGCTCCCAAAATACGCGATGTGGCTGAGCTCCAGGCAGCGTTCCTGATGACCTGCTGCTACCCACTGAAGCTCAGCACTCTCCATGCCACGGTTTGCCATTTTTCTGGCAATCTAGGTCGTTTCCAAAGGAGGAGAAAGGGCTCCTGCCAGCAGGACTGGCAGCTGGTGTCACTCCCACCCAAAGTGGCACCAGGACAGTCAAACACCAGCAGCTCCCAAGTACTGACCACTGGTGTAAGACAACAAAGGAGATCCATCCAAGCTCAGCTCCCTCTGCAGGAAATGCAGCATCTCAGTAGGCAAGGGCTGGCCAGACAGGTCCACACCAACCACCCTGAGCCACCACACAGGGCTCATCCCATACCAGCAGCTACAGGGATTTCTGCCAGCCAGAACTCATGGAGGACTCAGGTGCCTCAAGCTGAGGTCCAAGCCCAGCAGAGATTGGGCACAGGGGGGCCATGCCAGGCTCCCAGCCAGGAGATCATTGCCATCAACGAGCAAATTCCAACAACAACTCCCCCACCCCATTTCTCTGGGATTACATGGGATGCAGTTTGGGCAGGGACAGCAAGCAAAAGCAAAGCCTGAGCTGCCAGGCTGCTCTCCAGACAAGGGCTGTGTGTTTGGAGCTGTAGTCAGCCAACAGTCCTGCACGTCCTTCTCAATGAATTTCTGGTGTTTTCTCCCCACCCTGCCACTCTGCCCCAAAATCAGGTAAAAATTACCAAGTGAAAACCATCGCTTTAATCATGTGGGAACTGCTGTTATCACCATCATCTCAGCATCCTGATTTTCCTGATTATTTTCTGCGGTTCCTGTTTCACAAATCAGCTCAGGCAACACTCTCTTTAACCTCTTTTCCAGCTTCTGTGACAGTAACCACTCACTTCCCTGTCTGTGCTGCTCCTCTCATTGCTCCACCAGCACCCCAATAACCTCACAGGGTCACCCTGAGCTCTTCCCTTGTGGGTCCTGCAGGACAACAGAGCTGATTGTGGCACACCTGCCTGCAGGTGTAGCTGGGTGCCAGTGCAGCTTTCCTCCCAAAAATAAACCAGATCCAGGAGCACCAACCCCTTGGGCCATTGCAGGACCAGGACACAGACAGACTGCTTTCAGAAGTCACCTTCTTGAAATACACCTGATTTTTGGGTGTGTTTTACATGCAGTGAGGAGTCCATGCTACAATGAACAATATTTACTCCCATCTGACTCCTCCGAGGAGCTCTGCCTGCAACTCAGCCTCTTTAACTTATTTGCATTGTTATCAGAGCCAGCACGCAGACTTATCAGAAATGTAATCCCTGTAAAACCCTATCTGCAGCCCATTGAGATTGGGTTTTTTTGCTGAAGAAATGTGACAAAAAATTAACAGATGTTGCTCAGACCATTCACCAGGATGGGAAACAATTATGAACATTTTTGCTTCCACAGTCATCCCTTACTACAAATGCATCTTAGGAAACCCTCTCCTGATCGAAATGAAAAAGCATTTCTTTGTAATAGAAGAATAATAAATGATAGCTATCAGCCTGCATTCTCTGACACGGTGCTGGTCCGCAGAGAATTAAACTGCCACTGTACAGTTATATAAATGTTTAATTTTTTTCATCTTTGGCCACAGTAGGGTTGTCTGGAAATACATTATCGCCGCGGATGCCGTCCCTCTCCAATTAGCGCGGCTGGCGGCGTGCAATGTGTAGGTGACCTCTGTGTTCCCCTCCTCGTGGAGCCTCACAGGGTTAACTGTGGCCATTTAACAGACTCCATCGAGAATTAATACAGCCATCAGAATCTCCAGAAAAATCCCACACCCGGTGCCGCAGATGGCAAGAACTCTCTCTGCCCCGTTTGACTCTTTTATGACAGCAAAACAAAGGCTTTTAATGATGTTTACCATGAATTGAATTAAACAGCTGAAGACCAGCTCATAATCACAGCATTTTGTTTTCATATCCTTAAGTCTTTTAGCAGTGGGGCTTCCAGTTGAGCCTCAGCTCCAGCTTATCTCAAGATATAGCCAAGTGCCCCGAGGCTCCCCCGCGCCCGAGCACCAAACTCCTTAATTGAAACAGACAGGATGTTTGCATTGGCTGTTTGCATCCCTCAGACACTAAAACGACATCCGTGCCCAAGCACAAACGACACTTGGGCTCAGCTGAGCTCCTCTGACTGCCTTCCTGCAGCTAACACCAGTGTGGCTTCAGAGCAGGACTCCATCCCTGCACATGGGGATGGGAAGAGCTGAAAGCTGCACCTATGCAGGGGAAAAGCTGCAAACCCTCGCCCAGTGGCCTGAGCTAATCCCTTGTGGGATGCTTGGATGATTGCCCATGTGCTCTGCTGACCTTTGGGAGGGCTGGGATGGGAGAGATGGG
>JAHXMQ010003489.1:797419-809543 GCA_020466415.1 Ammodramus savannarum pratensis | reverse complement strand
CTGGACACAGCACAAGTAATGATAATTACTTCCAGATTTCAGGCTAAACAAGGAGTGACACGGCCACAAGGATGGGAAATCCTCTTCCTGCACCCTCAGAGGTGAGAGCTGCCTGTGCTGCCCACACTGGCACAAGGGTGGGCTGCCCATCCTTCCCTCCAGCCCTTTTCTTTACTTAGCCATGGGATTATCTGTCAAGGTTATCTCCATGCAGACTAGGGGATCAAACCAGAAAAAATAAAAAAGAAATGAGATTTTTCATGGAGAAGGGTTGCTTTACAGCTTGCATTATTCCATCAAAGTTCACTTGATTTAATTCTAGTTCTTCCTGCAAGGTGCAACCACTCACAAACAGAGGCAAAATGAAGGGAGAGGAGAGCGTCTCCGACATGTCAACATTTTAATTGGGAAAGGATCCACTCCCTCTCTTAATGAGACCCAAAGAACAAAGTCAAAGCACAAGAAAGAGGGAAAAGGTAAGGCTGGCTGGCACCGATGAAAGCGTGCTCTTCATCAAGTGCATCACTGAGAGGCTGGCCCTCATCTTCTTCATTATTCTGGCAGAAGCAAATGAACTGTCACTTTCTCACTAATCAGCATCACTCCTGCAGGAATCAAAGGGGAGCCCAGCCCCAAGTCCAGCCTCTGCTTTCCACGTTCAGAGCCAGGCACAGGAGGACCTCCCAGACATGCTGGCAGCTCTCATCTCCTCGTTGTAACCCAAGAAAGGATGTTCACACTTGTCACCACCAGCCCCACAGCTGCCGTGTCAAGAATAAACAACACATTCCAGGCATGAGAAAAGCTGAGGAACACCTTGCATGAAGCCTGAGGCCTCAGCCTGCGTTTCTCCTGGAGGAGAGCAGCCCTGCTGTCCCCCAGGGACAGGGCTGTCCTTGCTTTCCCAATGCAGACGTGTTGGTGGCACTGCCAAAGGGAGCCCTGGCTTGCCCAAAGCTCACCAGTGCCTAATTTGAAAAAGGCTCTCAACCGCTGCCTTAGCAACACAAATATAAATATAACAACAGACACACTCCAACTGAGCAATCAGGAGGGAAATATTAAACTTTTTTTTTTTTGCCCTAGCGGTCGCTTTTGGTTGAGGACTGCCAATTCCATTAAATTAAAAAAAAAAAATGATGTACAAATGTCAGTGTAACTCTGGATATCGATGGGGTGACTTCCCCGACAGCAAAGGGTCTGTTAGCACCAGGGCACTGCTCTAAGGACTGCTCACTCCCTGCCTTGGAAACAGAAATAAACCAGAAATAAACCAGAAATAAACCATAAAATAAACCATAAAATAAAGCATCCAAAGGCGCCTCAGCAGGAACCCAGGCAGTGCCAGCAGGAAGGGCTGCAGCAGCTCTGGGCACCAGCAGCTCTGCACACACAGAGGATGCTGATTTGGGCACCAGCAGCTCTATGAAGGGCTGCACACACAGAGGAGGCTGATTTAGACACCAGCAGGGCTGCACACACAGAGAATGCTGATTTGGGCACCAGCAGCACTGCACAGACAGAAGATGCTGGCAGGGCCAGTGCAGGGTGTCAGGGATGTGTCCTGGGCCATGCCAGCAGGCTGGGAGCAGCACAGGCACATCCCTGCAGCCTGCTCACCTCAGGGCAATGCCTGGCAGCTGGCTCTTTATCACTCTTCCTCCTTTCAGCAGTTTCAGATGTGGGATATCTCTCAAACCAAACCCCACAGAGGTGAAAATGCAGCTTTCTCCACGGCAGGTGGGTGCAGGCTCTCGATCAAGGCTTTGGTTCCCTCACACCAGCCCCCAGCACAGTCCATGGCTGTTTGGAGCTGCAGCCGTCTCTCCCAACCCAAAGTGACAGGTATCCATCCATCTGCCAGCCCTGCCTCAGAAGATGGCTCTAAAGCATCTCCACACAGGGGTTTCTTGCCCTTCTTCTCACTTCAGGGTGAAAACATTTCTGTCTTTCCACAAATTACTGTAAACCTGCTGCAACCTCCTGCCAAAGCATGTAGGGACTCTTCACAAAATCAGCTTCATAAAAATGACACATTTAGCACCACTTTTTCAGGGTTATCCCTTGAGCCTTTTTTTCCCCTACATGCCTTGTTAATAAAGCTTGCATGTCACCCTTTATTATTAAAAAACAAAGCGGACCTTTCTCCAAGGCTGCAATGTGCATCTCTCCTTTTGGTTTCACAAAATGCTCCAGAAACATCGACGGCTCCTCATCCTCTGCTCCAAGCTGCACATCTCCACCCGGAGCAGCAGTCTCCTGACTCCCCTCTGGGCTGCAGGCATCACTGGGGACCACAGAAATGGCAAATTGTCCCCCAAAGTCCACTGGGCCTCCCTGCTGGGAAGGGTAGGGCTTGTGAGAGCACTTCTCCTGCTCCTTGTGTATCCTCAGTGCTGTTCTCCATGGGCCACTCAATCTCAGGCTCCAGCATCTGCAATAGAACTGATGCTGCCTGTTAGGAGATCTCACCAGCATTTAATTCTTATGGTTTGAATTACATTGTGGGTGATACAAAATTCATGCAAATTAAATAAGAACGCTCCAGCTGCACTCGGGAAACAGTGAAAATTTCAAAGTAGGGACCAGGTCAAATGAAGTATGCATCAGCAATGAGGGAAAGTCATTATCATTTAGCAAGCTGCTTATTTAGCCCATGGGAAATAAGGAAGGGATCTGAGACTCCTTCCCACAGGGAGCAGGAGCAGTGGGAAACCCCATGGAGAGCAGGGATGGAGCACTGGGATGGAGCAATGGGATGGAGCACTGGGATGGAGCACTGGGGTGGGGCACTGGGATGGAGCAATGGGATGGGGCACTGGGATGGAGCACTGGGATGGAGCACTGGGATGGAGCACTTGGGATGGAGCACTGGGATGGGGCACTGGGATGGAGCACTGGGATGGAGCACTGGGATGGGGCACTGGGATGGGACACTGGGATGGGACACTGGGATGGGACACTGGGATGGGACACTGGGATGAGGCACTGGGATGGAGCACTGGGATGGAGCCCATGGGCCAGAGGAGCAGCCAGGCTGGGGCTGATGCTCTCACACCCAGCCACAGGGCTGCTGTCCCTCTGCACAGAGACCCAGCACATCCAGGGCTGGTGTCCCTGTACACAGGCACAGACCCAGCAGACCCAGCTCCGGGCTGGGAGCACACTCAAAGCACGTCAGGAGAAATTTCCCCCGTTGTGTGTGATGGCTCATAATTAGCAATTAGTCCTATGCTACCAGCCCTTCAGAGCAGGGCCAGGACCATGACCAGGTGCAGAGCCTGACCCACGAGAGGAGCTCTGCTCCTGCTCTCCCTGCTGGCACCAGCTCTGCTCCTGCTCTGCTCTGGCACTGACAGCCCTGCAGCACCCACAGCCACGCACAGCTGGGAGATGCCAAACCCCTGATCCCCAGCTCCTGATCCCCCCACCCGGGCACCTCCTGGCACAGTGGGTGCCAGAGGTTTGGGAGCAGCAGCAGCCCGAGGCTCTGGGTTAAACACCAGTGCAAACCCCAGCAAACAGCCACATGGGGGAAAAGCAGCAAACACCGACACAGTGTGGGGAGCAATGCCCAGCTCACAGTGAGGAACCCACCACGTGTCCCCTGACAGCCAAGCTGTGCCTCTGACACCCCTGCAGGGTCAGCACCTTTGGACAGCACCCATCTGGCCACTGGTGCCCATCAGCAGCTCCAGGCACCCCACGGGCACTGCAGCACAGCCAGGGAGGGGGCAGAGGGGCAGGACACAGCTCTGACAGCCCCAGCAGGACAGGAGGAGCACATGAAGCAACTCAGCCCCAAAGGGCATTGAGGAGCCATCACCTGAAGAGCTGGAAGGACCTGACCTCTGGCATGTCCCTCTGCCCACACCCAGCTCTGACAGAGCCTCTCCTACAGGAGCCTGCCAACTGCGAGCTGCAGCGCGGTGCCTCGGAACCAGAAAGTGCATCCAGCATCTGATATTGATGGTTTATAATTAGATGTAATACAGCAGATCATTTCCCTGCCCTTGATCAATGAAAGCAGCTCTGGGTTTGGGGTTAGGCTGTTTTGCAGACTGATTGCTGCCTCAGCCTACTGGAGCAGTGCCTGGCTCACTTCAGCAGGAACGAGCAGAGACGAGGATGTGCAAACACAGCATCCATTTAGATTTACTAGCCCCGAAATATAAACAGAATATTTATTTCTGGCCTTTTAAGTAGTAATTCCAAATTTAATGAGGTACAATGAACATTCCTCAGAGCCAGACTCTATGGCTACTTAACACCACCAAGCCTCTAATTACCACTGCAGCTTAAATAAAGGGCATTCCGTTATGATGGACATTATTAAACACTGGAGGAACTGAGTCCAGCCTCCATTTTCTCTTGATGAAATAAAAAGCACTGCAGAGAAATCACTGGGAGAGTTCATCCTTTAGCATCACTCCTCTCATCAGACTAAGCAGCAGTATCAAGCCAGACTCTATTACAGAGCAAGCATCCCACTAATCCAAGCTGAACTCCTGTCCCCTCCCCAAATAAACACAGGCTTTGTCATTTCTTGTTTGAAAATGGATGGGAGGCAAGAGAAAAGCTGCTGCTGAGATGTGATTTTGAAAAATAGGTATAGGATTAAAAACTCAGATTGAATCCAGGAGCAGCAGCACACAACAAAGCCAAAATTACACCCCACAAAGCCACAAACTGTGTCAGCGGGCTGGATTTGTCAGCAGATAGAAATCTACAGTATGGTTATGAAGAGCAAAAATCCCGAAACACCTGCCTTACATCCCCATGGTATCTACAACCCCAAAGTTTTTTGGGGGGCATGGCACAGGGGCCCTCCATTGGAACCATCACAGCAGATACTGCTTGGCACCACTCCTCAAAAGCAAAACACTGACCCAAAATGGGGGCAGGCTGTCTAGAGAGGAGCACACAGACACAGGGGCCAAGAGAACAGGGGCTGGTGATGCCCTGGCAGCCCCCCTGGCTGGCACAGGAGGGATCTGGGGGCAGCAGGGGCAATGCCCCCTCCCTGTGCCCACGGATGGGGCACAGCCTCCTGCACAGGGCTCAGCGTGCCAAGGAAAGCTCCTGCAGGGATGTGACACCCAATAAACCTGATAGAAAGGGGTGCTCCCATTGTACCTGGACTTTCAGATGTGCAATGGATCCACACGTGCAGCTCCCAGCACAGACTGCACCCTCCCTAGGCAGTGAGAGAAACAATCTGGATCCAATCAGCAGCCCCAGGGTGATGGGGCATGACTTGGAGATTTGTTAAAAAAACCCTTCAGAACTGTCCTTTCCCTGCCTCCTGCCATTAGCAATTAAAACAAATGTAACAGAAGAACCTTTTTATAAATGTTCCCCATCTCTAGGGCTAAATAAAACTCCCTGTCATTCACCTTCTGGAGTGGCAGGTCAGGCCAATGCATTTCGTAGGGAACAGGAGAAATCACAGATTTGTCACTGCAAAAAGGAGGAGGGAAAAAAAAGGGAAAAGAAAACCCAAAAACCATTGCAGCTGAGTTAAAAACACGGAAGGAGTGAGATGGTGCTGCCAGCTTGGCACATCAGAGCCAGGGGGTGCCCCCTGAGCATGCACCAGCCCTGGGGCACCCAGGGCCCACAGGGACCCCTGCCCCATTTCCCAGAGCAAACCCCATTCCCTCTGGTTTTGGGCAAGCAGACAGAGCTTCCCAAGCCACACAGCCCCAGCCATCCCCTGCCATGGCATCACCAGAGGTCAGAGCTGGTGCCAGCCTTGCCCCTGGCACAAGGTCATGGGCACCCAGACCCAGCCCTGGCACCTCTGCAGCAGCAGCAGCTCCTGCCTGGCCTCAGCATAATCAAAGCCAGACAAACCCTGTCCTGTGCTCACGGTTTTATCATTCCCAGTGTTTATCTGCAATTGCATGGGAAGCCTTGCAATCAGGATGGCCTCAGGCAGCTCCCACTCGAAGCCTCCGGGGGATTTCGCTCACAACAAAACTCTTTATCAAAACCAGTTTTCCCCTGTTTTAATGCTTTTTTTCCCTACTGGTGCAGGAAAACTCAGCTCTCAGCCCACAGAATTACCCTGTAGCCATGAGGCTGGCAGCAAATCCGAGCAGGACTGGCCTTGCTCCCACTGCCATGGCTGTCTCAGCTGCATGGGCAGGGATGTGAGGCTGGCTTTGCTCAGCCCAGCCCTTCCCAAAGGTGCCAGCAGCCTCAGCATCCCTGGGGACACTGCAGCACCCTCTGCACAGCCCTTCCTCCCTGCACCACCAGCTCTGGGCCTGCAGAAACCCAGGGATTCAGCCAACAGGAGCCTGTGCTCTCCCACAACAAACTGCAGGGAAATGAGTGAATGACAACACAGCCCTCACCACACGAGGGGATGGATCCCAGCCTGGCACCCGCTGGGTGCCCTCTGCCATCCCCACCCTGCCCTCTCCCCACCCCACATTATTAACAGCCTGGTAAACACAGCCCCTTGGTTATTACAAAGATGCCAAAACCTTACTACTTCTTGTTCCTTCCAGTTAATGTACCATGGCCGAGGATAAATTGCTATTACAAGGAACTAAAAATAAAAATGTTTCAGAGGCCGTAATTGGCTTGTCTTGTTGGGCTTTTTAAGGAGCCAAAGTACCAGTTCCAGGCTATTAGCCCTAAGGTTGTAGGAGAATAGTATAAAATATTTCTTCATTAAAACCCTACCTTCTCCACAGAGGTGTTTTTCTTTAGGGTTTTTTTCCTCCTTTCCTTCTTTGTTTTTTTTATTTCTCCTTTTTTTATTATTATTATTATTTTATTTTTAAAAGACATGCGTTATCAAATGAGCTTTAGTTAAAAGAGAGCTTGGAAAGCCCAGGGGTGATATAAATAGACAGAGCTCAGTGCAGCTGGAGAACCAGCCCGAGCCTTCACTCATCTATTCAGGTCATTTTTCTACAAAACTTACATAATATTCCTCAGTTGCATCCATAATCTTGGGTCATTTTTAATAATCAGCACCAAATCTTGCAGTCCTTGGGGAGACAGCGCCCAGTGCTGTGGGACAGGACCACCACCACCACGGGCTGCAACCCACTGTGAGGCCACCAAGGGTGCCCAGGGTGCTCCCTGAGATGGGCACTATGGTTTTTGTTCCTTTTGAGGCTTTTTGATGCTATTTGGTTATTAAGAGTTTTAATTACCATTACTCAGTATCAACAACAAGCACGACAATCATGGTTTTGTTTTTGGAGGGAGCCAGGAGTTGGGTCCCAGGATCCTTGTGGGTCTCTTTGAGCTCAGGATCCCTGTGGGTCTCTTTCAGCCCAGGATCCTTGTGGGTCTCTCAGCTCAGGATCCCTGTGGGTCTCTTTGAGATCAGGATCATTGTGGGTCTCTTTGAGCTCAGGATCATTGTGGGTCTCTTCCAGCTCAGGATCCCTGTGGCTCTCTTTCAGCTCAGGATCCCTGTGGGTCTCTTTGAGCTCAGGATCCTTGTGGGTCTCTCAGATCAGGATCCCTGTGGGTCTCTCAGCCCAGGATCCCTGTGGGTCTCTTCCAGCCCAGGATCCTTGTGGGTCTCTCAGCCCAGGATCCCTGTGGGTCTCCTTTGGCTCAGGACCATTGTGGGTCTCTCTCAGCTCAGGATCCCTGTGGGTCTCTTCCAGCCCAGGATCCCCGTGGGTCTCTTTCAGCCCAGGATCTTCGTGGGTCTCTTTGAGCTCAGGATGCTCCGAGGCTCTCAGAGAAGCAAATGCCTGCATTCAGCAGAAGCTCCTTTCAGAGGCAGCAGATGCTCTGCCGAGCGAGGACGCGGCGCTTTGGCACCTGCTGTCCCGATGACGACGGTGACGATGCATCAGCAGAACTGCTCTAATTTATGGCCACAACTTTAAAATTGGCTCCGAGTCCTTGTGGAGCCTGCTCCCACCGACAGGAGCACCTTGGGACTGCCCTGACCACCCGTGACTGCCCTGACCTCTCTGTGACAGCGGCTCAGTGCAGCACAGCACTGCAATAAATAATGATAATATCAAAGGATGATGATCAATTCCTTGGTAATATGGCCCAGGAGGGGAAGCACAACAGAAAAATTACAGCAGAGCCTCTAACCCCCTGCTCTTTCTCAAAGACAAGGTTGGATGGCACATTTATTTGTGAAGCAACAACCCAACAGGTATTTACTACTTCTGTTTTGTGATGTGAGGGCTGCTGCTAAAATAAGACTATTTCTGTTAGGTACAATTGCTATTTTTTGATAGTGTCTCAGCAATACCTTGTTAAAAAGGGCAAAACAACAGTTATTAATTACCCTAATTAACCCAATTCATAAGACACATTTGTGTGGCTGTCATGACAACTGCTTTGACTAACTTGCCAAGAATAGCTTAGCTGTCCATTCAAATAAATCCCTGATAATTACTAGTCTAGTTTACTGGGCTTCTGTGATAATAATAATTAGTGCTACTGTACAAAAGGTCACGCTAAACAGTTTATGAATGATGCATTTCGCATGGTGATTACATGAGTCACGCAGCAGCCAGCAAATGGACACAGCCACATCCCCAACATGGAGAGCTGGGACCACATCCAGCCTGGGCTGCTCTGCCTGCAGACAGCGTGGCAGGATGAGGGGGAGACAGAAAACACCCAAAATACCCAAAATAATACCCTAAATACCCAAAATACCCAAGAGTTGGCTGGAGCCAGGACAGCCACCCACCCACCTCCTGCACTGCTGCAGGGCCAGCTGGACACCACAGGAGATGGTCCTTGAACAGAGACACCAAAAAGGTTCCAAACCCAGCCTGTCTCATGGTGCTATCTCACCTCAGCAGCTCATTTCCCTCCCTGACAGGGACAGATGAGCTGCAGGAGGAGCTGCCTGCTCCAGGACCTGCCTGTGCTCCAGTCTGGGCCAGGCTCTCATTTACCTTCACAACAGCAAGCCCAGCCCAGCCAAATGTCATTTTGGCTTTGCTGAGGTTTATTGGTGAACACTGATCTGTGGGATTCCCTCTGGCTATGCCCACACAGAGCCAAGAGAGGATGGGACCACACTGCACCCACACTGAACAATCCTGCAAAGCGCCAGGGCAGAGGGCAGTGGGACAGGGACAGAGCCAGGGCATTCACTCCTAATGCAGAGGACAGCTGCCAGCTCTGTGGAAATCTACGAAATCACACAGAATTTAGAATAAATTCTGATTAAACACCACATATGGTCCTTATTGTCCATCCCTTCTTACCTATCACAGAGGCATCTGCACCTTAACAGGGTCTTGATCAGCAAATATTTGTCTGCCACGGCCCCCTCCTCCCTCAGCCCCACCTGCACTTGCAATTATTGCCATTGATTGACTTTGGGAGAGCAGCAGGTGCAGCCTGGAGCTGTGAGCATGCAGGGGAGCCCCGCTGCAGTGACCAGCAGGGCCAGCAATGCCCTGTCACACATGGCAGGGCATGGTGCAGGCAGCAAGGCCACAGAAACCTTAAAACGTCCTCACAGCGCAAAAAGCGAGCGTGCAGAGGTGACACCTCCTTTGTCTGCAAATCTGCTCCTCCAGCATCTCCCAGCCCCGTGAGGAATTCATCTCACTGAGGCTGAAGAGCCAACAGAGCCCTTGGAGGGGTGGCTTGGGTTTGTGTCCTCCCTGCACGGCAAAATAAGCACTGATGGGGAGGGTTTATCTGGGGAAAGATGGGTTTGAGGTCCCAAAAGGATTCCAGTGCTGGACCCTGAGCCCATCCTTCCCACTCATAACCACAAATACATGCCAGAAGATGAGGTGCTTTTTGTATCAGACCAAAGTACATGCCAGAAGATGAGGTGCTTTTTGTATCAGACCAAAAGGAGGAATCAGGGAAACCTGCAGCCCAGCAGAACACTCCCCAGCTCTCCCAAGTGAGGTCTGCAGCTCACTTCAATATGTTAGTGCCTAATGAAGGTTTCCCCCTTACTCTGCAGGGTACAATCATTCTCCTCCTAATGAGCAAGTGTTAATGGCATATTAATGCTGACAACAACTAAGAGCAGGGAACAGGAGATGAACATATTCCAAAATTTCTCTCTTTTTTCCCCAAACAAAGGAACCCATGGTGTGGCTGAGCAAGCCCCAGCCCGGCAGGAGCCTGTGGCTCCCACAGTGATGCTGCCAGCCCTGCTCCAGCTCAGCACAGCACACAGAGCCCAGATGGGACGTGGCTTTGCTCTCACTGACCCAGTCCCCACAATGAGTTGTTATCCAGGGAGAGTCTCAGCCCAAGCTGGCACTGCCCTTAGCACAGCACCTGGGGAAGGAGGAGGCAGAGGAACTGCTCCCAAAGCCCTGGGATGTGTTTTGGGCACACAGGTTTGCTCTGTATCTGAGCACAGCCCCAAGGTTTGCTCACTGAACGTGTGAGCTGGGTCCCTGCCAGAGCATCCAGATGTGAATCTGAATATGAA
Organism: Ammodramus savannarum pratensis; assembly: GCA_020466415.1. NCBI lineage: Eukaryota > Metazoa > Chordata > Aves > Passeriformes > Passerellidae > Ammodramus > Ammodramus savannarum. Next base: position 799,123 of record JAHXMQ010003489.1, on the reverse strand, counting down.
AGGTCCAGGAGGGAGCAGGTGACAGAGCTCCAGCCCCATCCTGCTGCAGCGTCCCAGCCCATCTGGGTTTGCCTCAGCAAGTTTACACAAGCTCTCAGGCACGGGAAGGAACACACAGAATGGGTGTTTTCCTGTTTTTTCATCCTCACTTGTGAAAACAGCTCTGAAAGCCCTGACAGCTCCCCAAAGCAGCCTCAGTGTGCTGCATGCAGCATGTGCTGCCCACCAGCAGCACTGCAGGGAAGAGCTGCTGATTCCCCACTGCCCAGCTCCTGTGTGCTCCCACCATCATTGCAGTTACATTTCCAGATCGATAATCGATGCTGGGATCAATAGCAGGGAATTTAGCTACATTATGAAAACAGTAAAATCAGCCAATACTGAGAAATGACTATTGAGTCCTGTGTTTTCTGTACTCACTTAGTCTAATAACGGTGAATGATATTTTCCAAGTACATTATTCAGCAATAAAACCACCGAATTATTTGATCTCTTTCTAACCTTTATGATTCTAAGCACTCTTTTTGACCCAGATTGAATGAGGCAACATCTGCAGAGCCTTTCACAAAATTGTACTCAGTGTGCACTATTGTAAGTCTGCTGCCAAAGATAAATGTTATTATTTTAAAGCCATCATCCTTCTAATAGATGAGCAAACACACTGCATTAGCATAGCCTGCAGAGCTGGAGCACGGGTGAGAAAATGCCAGAGGGGTTTCCCTTAATGGAATTTTACATACCTGACTTAGGATGGGTTAATGCAATCCACCAACACGGGAATTTACAACCTGCCCTGTGGCATACGCCTGCCAGTACAAACGATGGAATAATCCAGCAGCTCCAGCTCCCCGTGAGAAACACAGGGCATTCACAGCCAGATGTCAGCAGGGTGCAAGGTGAGGAGCTCACCTGCAGATGAGTCCCCAGCACACTCTGAGTGACGGGTTTGTCACACACCTGCCTGTCCTGGGTGTCAGGTGCAGCACTGGCATCACCTGTGGGTGCTCAGTGCCACCAGAGGCTGCAGGAGTGCAGTACCTGTCACACACCTGCCTGTGCTGTCCCCAGCCCTCAGCAGGCCTGCAGAACTCTCTGTAATTCCATGTTAAACAGGAGACACTTCAGGCTCAGCATGAATCACCTGTCCAGCTGACACAAGCCATTCCTTCACTCCACATCCAGACAAGGAGCTGGAGGGAGACACTGAAGCAGAGATGTTGTGCTTCTCCTCCATCAAACCCTCCAACAGGTGCCTCCCAGCAGGGACAGTGACATTGGGAGCTGCCAGCAGCCCCATGTCACTGTGCTGAGCCCTGGTGATGCTGCCCTGGGGACACTGGGGACACTGGGGACACTGGGGACTGTCCCAGCCCCAGCACAGCCCTGCCAGGGCAGCCCTGCCTGCACAGCACCCCACCCATCCCCTATGCAGAGCACGCTCTAATTTGAATTATAATTACACTTATAAGTACACAGATTACAACTATTTATGCTACAAATAAGACCATCCTGTATTTTAATTAACAGCAAATGATTGGAACTCAACTATAGCCTCTGCTGGGAACAATATCTGACAATTTATTGCAGCAAGGCCACGCCAGCCCCACGAGCAGCCTGGCAGGAGAGGGGGAGCGGGCAGGGCTGGGGGGTCTCACCCATCTGAGCCCCCACAAAAGAGCAGGAGCTGGGGGCAGAGTGGGCAAG
>JAHXMQ010003489.1:745087-756689 GCA_020466415.1 Ammodramus savannarum pratensis | reverse complement strand
AGCGGGGCTACTGCTGTGCCCAGTGCCGCCGTGCCCACCGCTACTGCCGGCGGGTGTGCGAGCCGCTGCTGGGCTACCACCCGTACCCGTACTGCTACCAGGGCGGCAGGGTCATCTGCCGGGTCATCATGCCCTGCAACTGGTGGATCGCACGGATGCTGGGCAGGGTGTAACCGGGGCAGGGTGTAACCGGGCAGGGTGTAACCGGGCAGGGTGCAACCGGGCAGGGTGTAGCGGGGCAGGGTGTAGCGGGGCCGTGCCCGCTGCCAGCCTGCAGAAGCCGCTGGCACACCGGCAGAGCCGCGGGGCACTGCCCGGCTGGTGCCCGGTGATCCCGCAGCCCTGCCCGGTGATTCTCCAGCCCTGCCCGGCCGGTGCCCGGTGCCCCCGCACCCTGCGCTGCCCCCGCGGGGCTGCGGGAGCCAGGCTGGGCAGCAAGAGGCAAACAATAAACGTCCTGTATGAGCGATTGCAAAGAGAATGGAAAGTCCTTTAGCGTCAGTCTGGTGCTCGATGGGTCTGCGAAGGGATCTGATGGCGGGGCTGCCCCCGGGAGCATCCAGAGCTCAGTGCGGGCACTGCAGCCTGCAGAGAGCCCTGGTGCTGCAGGGGGCTGCTCAGCATGGCCTGACCTGTTCCAGCGTGCTCTGACGGGTTCAGTTCAGCTCAGGGGTGCCACCAGGTCCCTCTGGAGCTGTGGCAGCACAGGCACAGGAAGCTGGCACAAGGAGCTCCCTGAGGAACCAAGCAGCCAAAGTCACAGGGAATCCACTCCTGTGGACCTCCTGAAGGACCCCAGGTGCCACCAGCTGTCCCCAGCCCTGTCACCAACAAATGGGAGAAGCCTGAGCTGCAGGAGGGAAGGAGTAAGTCCTGAGCACTGCAGCTGCCCTGAGCAGGACAGTGCCTGCCACAGGGCTGAAGGCTTTCCCCAGAACCCCTGTGCACCCTGGGCACATTTCTGCCCACAACCTTGGGCTCATGCCAAAGCCAGGTGCCAGCTTTCACCCCAGGGGCCAGCTGCTGCTGAGGAGCTCTGACACCCTGCAGGTGTCACCAGGAGCTCTGACACCCTCAGTGCCACCAGGAGCTCTGACACCCTCAGTGTCACCAGGGGAGCACTCTGCCGTGGCTGGAATGTGCAGACAGAGCAGGGAACAGGGACAGGTGCCAGGTGTGGCTCCCCACAGCCAGTCTCCAGCCCAGCTCCCAGCTCTGTGCCTCACCATCCCAGGAGGCTCAGCCAGCCAGGAGCTGACAGCAGCCTGCTTCACTCACCTGGGATAAATGCATCATGAGGGTTTGGGGCGTTTCCCTCCCTCAGCAGCCAGGCTAGCCCACACCAGGGCATTGCTGGGGCAGCTTTGGCCAGAGGGGTGACACTGACAAAGGGCCACCACTGGTGACTTCCCTGCTCTGGTCACACCTGCCTCCTCCCTAGGACAGCACAGGCAGCCCCACACTCAGCCAGGCACAGCTCAGCTCGTTTGAGTTCGGTGCCTGAGACCTAAAAATCCCCCATGCTTGGCAGAGGGGTGCTTCACTGCAGCACCAGGCTCACAAAGGCACAGGATTGCTGACAAAACAGCCCAAAATCAGCACTAACAGATGAATTTAAAAGCTCAAATGCATATTTCTTGCCCTGGGGAGCAGCTGGGGCCTGGCACTGCCCTGCCCTTTGCTCCAAGCCAGCAGGCCAAGGATGGCTCACACTGGGCTGAAGTTACTCACCCTGCTCCTGGGCTGGGGAGCTCCAGGCCCTCTGCTCCAGCACTGTTACACAACGGCTGTAATGAAGAAAATTCAATTACAGAAGTTATTTGCAGGCAGAAGTGCACCAGAGCACATTGGAGGAATGCAAACTGCAGTGGCCAGAGGCTCCTGGCTGGCCCACAGTGAGCAGATCAGCCTGGGGGCACTCACTGCTGTTCAAGCAGAGGAATTTCCAGGACATGAAAAGAAAAGTCAAGGAGGTTTCATAGAGTAAAATATTTTAATATTTATTGTGTCTGAGGACAAAAAAGGATTCTACTCAATACATAAAATGAGTTGAAGCAGCATATAATACTGACAATCAAGTCACAGCTGAATCGGTGCAAGGACACCTACCAAGGTAAAGGCACCAGGAGCTACATCACCAAACCCCACTACAGCTTACAAGAACCACTACAGCCCGTCCTTAAAGAAGTACAACTATAAAAAAGTATATAAAACCCAGGCAGGGAGGAGACAGCTTGGCAACAACCTTGCTGAGCCAAGGCTTCAGGCAGGCAGGACCGAGTTGAACAGCCCTGTCTCAAGAACAACCGTGTCTGGAGAGGGAGGGGATGTCCAGGGGCTGCCCAAGGCAAGGGGAGCATCCCTTTCCCAGTGGAGGCACTGAAGATGAGCACTGGGACACCTGGGAGCTGTGCTGAACCAGCTGTCATCCCAGGCAGTGGCACAGCAGAGTAGTGTCAGGACAGGTCCCTGAGTGCAGCAGGACAGCTGCTGCACTCCTCTCTATCAGCCAGTTGAGAAGAAGATCAGTCAGTTCAAAGCAAGATTTCACGGCGTGGCATCCAGGGGAACACCTGAGGTGGAGGCATCGTCCCCAGCCATTCCCTGCAAGGCACACAGAGAGTGTCAGCAGGCAGGAGGGATTTACATGGATTATACACGGGGTAAATGGTACGGGGTCAAATGGCACGGGGTCAAATGGCACGGGGTCAAATGGCACGGGGTCAAATGACACAGGGTAAAATGGCACAGGGTCAAATGGCACAGGGTCAAATGGCACAGGGTCAAATGGGACAGGGTCAAATGGCACGGGGTCAAATGGCACAGCAGACCTGGTCTTGCAGCTGCCCTCTAACCCTAAACCCCCCACACGTGGTACCCCCACCCCATGGGTGAGCACAGCAGCCCCCAGGCTCACAGACATACCCAGCCACAGGCACTGGGGGCCAGCTACACCATCTCATACTGGTTGTTGGTGATGTACCGGGACAGGCAGCAGGACAGGATGATGCCAATCAACTGAAAAAGAGAAAAAACAAACCCCATGTGTCAGAGGCAGCCAAAACCAGGGAGAGGTGTTTTCAGGACAAAACCTGACAAATTGATCCAGGGCTTTATGAAATCCAGGGATGGACAGTGGGGTTTATAAACCACCACAAGGGCTGCTGCACCCTGCCTCAGAATCACTGAAAGCAGCTGAAGCACAGGATCCTGGCAGCACCAACTAAACAAGCTCCTCACTAGAGATGCCCCAGGTCCCATCCCATTACAAGCTGCTTCATGAAGCATTGACTGTTTTATGGTAATTGCAGAGATTACACAGGTACCAGCAGTGTCACAGGCAATTGCACAGCCACTGCAGAATGGCAGCACAGCACCTCTCCCTGCTGCAAGGACACTGGGGAAGCAGGGCTGCTGCTCTCCCATCAGGAGGGTACTGCTGTCACACCTGCTCTGTTATCACAACACAGCCTCTGTGCAGGCTCCAGGGCCAGACCCTGCACGACTGTGACCTCCACACGCCAAGTTAGAGGCACATCAGCTCCCTGGCTGAGGCGTGACCCAGCCAAGCTTGTGGAAGGGGCAATAAAAGCCAGGAACTGGTGACAATGCCCAAGCCTGCCATCAGCTGAGACAATGCTGCAGCTGGGAGTGTGTGTGCAGCTCAGCACTGGGGGATCAGGGACGTCTCAGTGAGCCCAGAGCCAGCCCAGCCCAGGAGGAGCAGGCACAGCAGAGCAGCTCTGGCTCTCCCAAAGCCCTCAGTACCACGAGCTGCAGGCTCCCACCTCTGCCCAGTCCAGTCCTTCTGTACAGAAAACACACAGTGACAGGCCCATACAGCTGAGTACCTCACAGGTTCCTGCTCCCCAATCCCAGCCAGCAGCACCCTGATGCTCACACCACAGCCTCAGGGTGCCAGGCCAAGGGGAGGCACAGTCGGAGCCCCTCCGAAGTCAGGGCTGCCTGCTCAGCCCAGAGCCTGCTCAATTGGAGCAGGGCCAGCAGCACATCCTGCAGCCAGGAAAGCCCTCAGCACCTCGGGAAAGCCCTGGCTGGGGGCAGGGGCCTCCTGCTTCCTGCTGGGACAGAGCTCTGGGGCTGGGGCTGGGGCTGGCCAGCACGCTGCTGCTGCTGCTGTAAAGTGAAGGAGACACTGCAGGAGAGGACACAGGGCAGGGTAGGGTGGTCAGCCACCAGCACAAGTGGTGTCACACTGGCGCTCACGGTGACCCCACCACACAGGAGTGATGCCAAACACCCCCTGATAACAGTGAGGGTGGGTAGGAAAAGGAAGGGCACAGATCTGATCCCTGCCAACAGCAGGCGCAGAGTTTGTCCATCTCTGTTTTTTCTTGGAGTCTGTTGTTTCAGAGAGGAGATAATAATAATAATAATAGTAATAATAATAATAATAATAATAATAATAGTAAACAACCTGGGCTCAAGGAAACAGAGCTGGGGTTTCAGCCCTGGGTGTGAGAGACTGGGGCCTGCACAGCAGTCAGGCTGAATGCAAAGGGAATCCACAGAGTGGCTGCTCCTCCCTGGCTGAAACCAACCCTTTGTACACACCAGACTTTGCACTGAAATAAAATCCCTCTGGAGACGTGCTGGCTTCACCCTGCCCTCCTCCCGAGCCAGGCAAGGAGATTTACCTGGAAACAAGCAATGCCAAAGGAGATTCCGGCCACAACGCTCATCTTGGACTCCATTGTTGACGTTACCAGGAAAAAACAACCCTGCAGAGGAAGCCAAGCCAGCGCGTGGATGCAGGGCCTTCCACCCCAGGGGCACAGAGCAGCTCCTCCCCACAGCTCCAGGGGAAGCTGCTCCTGTGCAGGCAGCAGGGGGGTCCTGGCTGACCCCTCCTGCCAGGCCCCAGCACAGCCATTCCCAGTGCCCAGCACAGCCATTCCCAGTGCCCCAGCACAGCCATTCCCAGTGCCCAGCCCAGATGCCTTATCAAGGGCAGCACTGCCCTTGGGCTGCTCCCAGCCCCAGCCAGTGACTCATCATGGAACCCTTGCATCACCCAACCATCCCCATGGATGAGGTCACACACCCTCAGCACCGGGTCAGGACTTTGCACCCAAGGGACAGAGATGGCAGCACTGCTGAAACAAACTGTACTGGGCAGCTGCTTCCTTGCTCACCTGTTCTTCAAATCACACATCCCCAAAGGCCAGAGCTTGGGTCTGCCTGGGCCCTGACCTTGAAGGAAGGAGTGAGGGAACCTCAGACAGACGGGAGGATTCCATACCCCTGACCCACTCCAGGGGAGTCCCTGGGGCACTGAACATCAGTGGGCATCAATAGGGCACTTCTCCTCTCCAGCCTGCCACGGACAGAGTAACTCCCCTACACACATCCATCCCTGCCCTCCCCACCTCTAGGAGCAGCAGGCAGATTTTTCTGAGCTTAACTTACGTTCACAAACACTTTCAGCTGGGCCTTGCTTGGGTCTTTGAGATCTTGCTCGGAGCAGTCGTCCTGGTTCTTGCAGCAGCTGCGGGGGATGCCCTTCTGGCTGAAGTACTCAGTCTTCTCCCAGTCAGAATAGTTCTGCACTCCACAGCAGTGCAGCTGGAGTGGGAAGCACATGTGGGAGAGCCTGGTCACACCAGGGAACCAACCCCTGCTCCCCCATCTCACCAACATCTGCCAAATTCCAAAGCCTGTGAGGGGATGCTGGTGCCACAGAGGGCAGAGGGGATGCCCTGGGCCAGAGCAGCATTCCCACCTGCTGGCAGCACAGGGTCTCAGCCATCCCCACCTGAGGCTCTCAGCCATCCCCACCTGGGGCTCTCTCCCATCCCCACCTGGGGCTCTCACCGTTCTCTGGATGGTGTCCACGGCCTGGCTGTGTGGATCTGCAGTGGCATTGTAGTCCTTCAAGGCCAGTTCCAGGTTGCTCTCAAAGCTGGTCTTTATCTGTAGAACAGAGGTGTCAGGGCCCTGCTGTCCCTCCTGCCCCGCAGTGCTGTCCCTCCTGTCCTGCCCTGCTGTCCCTCCTGTCCCTCCTGTCCCGGGTTAGTCACCCCCCGATGGCAGCAGTGACTCTGGCTGTGGCCAGCAGCCATTTCCAGCACAGGCAATTAGAGGCTGTATTAGAGGGCAGGCTGGATGCACCGTGGCAGCAGGGATGCTGTGTGTAATAACAAGGAGCTGCACCCAGGATGGATGCACGGTGGCAGCAGGGATGCTGTGTGTAATAACAAGGAGCTGCACCCAGGCTGGATGCACCGTGGCAGCAGGGATGCTGTGTGTAATAACAAGGAGCTGCACCGTGCCAGCGCCCTCCCAAGCAGGCACAGAAACCCTCCCAGGAGCTTTAATTACTGAAATCATTGCAGAAGATAGAGCAAAGCCAGAAATTGCAGTCCAGGGCTACTCTGCCTGTCCTGATAGAGGGACAACGTGCTGTGCTGGACTGACCCCGCACCCAGGCTGCTCCTCCTGGGTCCTTACAGGGACCAAGCTGCTCTCTGTGCTGGTTTAACCCTATCTTTGCCAAGCTAAGCACCGCTCCCAGGCAGCCTCTCTGTCCCTCGGTGACATTGGGGTAAAAGCAGCATCAAACTCACTCTGCAGCACTGGGACACGGCAGTGGCCACCCACACTCACCTCGTGCCTGAAGACGAACCCCACGATGGCGGCCACCAGGACGATGAGGAAGATGAGGGACAGGAGCATGGCATACTGCGGGCAGAAAGGATGGGATGGGAAGGGATGGAGGGGATGGGGTGGGACAGGAGGGGATGGAACAGGACAGGAGGGGATGGGGCAGGAGGGGAGAGTGGAGGAGAAGAGGATGGGATGGGATGGGATGGGATGGGATGGGATGGGATGGGATGGGATGGGATGGGATGGTGGAGGAGGACAGGATGGGGTAGGACAGGACGGGACAGGGTAGGGCAGGGATGGGACCAGACAGGAATAGGACAGGGTGTTTGGGGATGGATCAGGACGGGTGGGGATGGATCAGGAGAGGAGGGGGCTCCATCCCGCCCTGTCCCAGGCCACCCACCAGCTTGAGCATCCAGGTGCTGCCGCGGCAGGTGGCGAAGCAGCCGAAGGTGCCCAGGAGGACAACGACGGTGCCAGCGCCCACCAGCACGAACGGGACATTGGTGGCTTTCTCGTCCAGCAGGGAGAAGTAGACGGCCAGGCTCACCCTACCCCAGATGCCCACGGCCAGCAGCACAATGCCCGACACCTGGTGGGGAGAGGGGAAAGCCGCGGTGGCTCGCGACTATCGCGACAGGGCGGCGCAGCCGCGGCGCGCGGCGGGGGAAGGGGCGGGCGGGCGCTCACCCAGAAGACGAAGGTGTAGGTGAGCAGGACGCTCTTGAGGCAGGTGATCACCGGCTTGGTCTGCAGCCGCCGCGACGGGGACGCCATGGCCGACACGGGGCGGCTGCGGGACGGGCGGGCCGGGGCGGGGCCTCGCCGCACGCCTGGACACGCCCCGGACACGCCCCGGACACGCCCCCGCGCGGGCCGGGCCCGCCCCCCGCCGGAGGGAGCCGAGCGCTCACGGAAACGGCCGAGCGTGCCGGCGGCGCCGTGCGCTGCACCCCTCCGCCCGCAGAGGGCGCCACAGCCAACTCTGTCCCCTGTCACCCCCTGTCCCCTGTCACCCCCTGTCCCTTATCACCCCCTGTCCTGTAACATCCCCTATCCACTGTCACCCCCTGTCTGCTGTGACCCACTGTCCTATGACACACCTGTCTTGTGACACCGCCTGCCCCGTGCCACCCTGTGCCACCCCTTGCCCGACCCATGCCATCATTCCCTGCCTCTCCGGTGCCACCGCCTGCCTGTCCCGTGCCTGTGCCACCTCCTGCGCGGTGCCAGCCAGCGCCAGTCCCTGCTCTCCTGCTGCAGCCCTGCCGTGCCCCACGCCGTGTCCAGGTGTCCAGCGGGACAGCCACCTCGCGGCCCGGCACATGGCACTGCCAGCACGCCAACAGCGCCGGGCTTCCTGTGCCCTGCGGACTGAGCCCTGCCGGGGGTGTCCCGGGGGTATCCCGGGGTGTCCCGGCGTGTCCCGGGGTGTCCCCGGCCTGCGGGGACTGCGGGGGGCTGCGGGCTGCCCACCCCGTCAGCAGCAGCCCCTCCCGGCTGCCCTCTCCTGCCCGGGACAGTCATTAATTAGCGCGCTCCCAGCCTGGCCGCCACATCATTAATTAGCCCGTTGAGGGAGCAGCGCGTCCCTCCTGGCACACCCCACGGAGCGCTCCTACCTGTCCATGCCAGCCCATCCCATCTCTCTGCCCAGCGGAACCCCGGGCACCGCTCTTGGCCTGTCTGCCCCGTCCCGGGCGGCCCCGGCTCCTGCCCCGGCTCCTGCCCTGCCCGACCCCAGCGGAGCCCCAGCCCCGGCTCCTGCCCTCCTGCCCGACCCCAGCGGCCCCGGCTCCTGCCCTGCCTGCCCTGCGGAGCCCCATCCCCAGCTCCTGCCCCGGCTCCTGCCCCCCTGCCCGACCCCAGCGGCCCCTGGCGAAGCGCTGCGGTCCCTGTGCCTCGGGGGCCGGGCTGCGGCAGGGAGCAGACCCCAGCTGGAAGCGCTTTTCTCGGAGCCTTCCGTCTGCAGCGGGGTCTCTCCTCCCTCCCTCCTCCCCTCCCTCTCTCCGGCAGGCGGTGGGAAAGGGGACCCGGCTCCTGCGGTTCGCTGCTCGCCCCTGCAGGCCCCGCGCTCCCGGAGCCCGTCAGGGCTGGCACGGGCTCGGCTTGGCTCTCTCCTGTGCGCAAACAGGCTCCTGGCTCTTCTGCTCGCAGGAGAAAGCCTCTTACAACTTTTTAAAGCCCCGGAGAAGCAGGAGGCGCGTCGGAAAACGGGAGATCCTGGGATTTATTATTTTTTACAATCTCATCATTTTGGGCCTGACTCACGGCTTTTGAATGTTTGGGATGGGCAGCCAAGGGGGAGAGTAGGTTTGCTCAGCAGAAGCGGAGCGGCCAGGCAGGAGGGCCAGAGCTCTGTGCGGTGACAAGGCGGCAGAGGGGGCGTCCCCCTGCTCCCGCTCCGCTCCATCCCCGCCAGGGCCCGCGGCCGCTCCCGGCCCCAGCACGGCTCAGGGCGGCCCAGCACGGCATGGCAGCCCCGGTGCTGCTGCTGGCCCTCGCCAGGCTGGTGTCATCCACGTGGCACGAAGGTGAGTGCGGGCACCGCGGGCACCGCGGGCTCCCGGGGGTGGCAGCGTGCGCGGTCCCGCTCCTGCTGAGGGCTGGGAAGGGATGGAGGGAGCTCGGAAAGCGATGCCGGAGGAATGGGGAGGCTGTGCAGGGAATGGGGAGGCTGTGCAGGTGAGCCGTGGGTACAGGTAGGAACGGAGGGGTGCTGGCAGGCACCCAGGGAGGAGCAGAACTCAGCCTGCCTTCCTCACACCCCGCCCGCAGCTGCCTGCCTGCTCCCGCCGGGCCGCAGATGTGTGTGCTGGACCGAGCCCACGCTCCCGACAGCCACACGGCTGGGCGAGCAGCTCACGGGCTTTGTTTGGGGTGATTTCCCCTTCCCTGCTCCCATCCCCTCCCTGGCCATGCTGCAGCACGCCTGGGGATGCTCCTGCGGGGCTGAGCTGGCTCCAGGTGAGAAGGAAAAGGCAGCACTGGCAGAGGAAGGGAACATCACCGTTAAATGGCACATCTGCTGCGGGGAACACCACTGTTAAATGGCACATCTGCTGCGGGACACGCCGCACTCTGTCCCAGGGCCCGGCCGGAGTCCGGCAGCCTCCCCGGGAACAGCTTCGTTCCCCAGGTCACGGATCCATCCCCGGGAACAGCTTCGTTCCCCAGGTCACGGATCCATCCCCGCGGTGCCGTCCCTCCCCTCTGCTCCCCGAGGACCCACGGCAGCGCGAACGGGCAGCTGGATAAAGGCGCTGTGGGACGGGCGGGCTCGGGGGAGCCGCTCCACAGCGAAGTTCACTTTGGGAAGATCCGTAATGGAGTTTCCTGCCCGTGACGGGAGGGCTCCTGCTCGGGCTGCCCCGGCGGATTTCCCCTTCCCAAAGCGGGGCAGGGACAGACAGGGGGACGCGGTGCAGGCGCGGCGGGGCTGCCGCCTTTGGGGGTGCCCAGAACGAGCATCCCCCGTGCCCAGGGGGGCGGCGAGGAGGGGGCAGCGCCGGCGGGGGCCGGCGGAAACGCGGCGGAAACGTGAGCTCAGTGCTGGGGAATGCCGCGGCAGGCCGAGGCGCCGGGGGGCCGCGGGCAAGGACGGCAGCCTGGCCCTGCACGGCCCCCTCCCCACCGCCAGCACCGTGCCCGTGGAGGGACAGAGCGGCCCGCAAGGATGGCACAGGGCTGTCCTCAGGCCCCCCTGCGCAGCACGGCTGGCCAGGGATCCGCATCTCCGGCCCAGCCCCTCCAGCAGCTCCATCCTTCCCTGGAGCACGGGCAGGGGGCTGCACCCCCAGCAGCCCCGGGCCGGGCAGAGGGCTCGCCAAACCTTCCTGGGCGAGGGGACGGGCAGGAAAGGGCAGGAAAGGGCAGGAAAGGGCAGGAAAGGGCAGGAAAAGGCAGGACAGCGCAGGTAAAGACAGGAAAGGGCAGACAAGGGCAGACAAGGGCAAGAAAGAGCAGCCTCCTTCCCTCCCTGGGGATGCCCCGTGGCAGCGGCGGTGCCATGGGAGCTGTGGAAGGGTTTCCCGGCAGCAGAAGCTGGGGGTCGGTGCCAGCCCACTCGGCGCCAGCGCCCGTTTCCTGCCACAACCGCGGCTGCCGCTGTTTAGTCTGCGGCTGGTGCCAGCGCCCTCCGTGCCACCGGGGACCGGGCTGCCGCCTGCCCGCTTTAACCCTGGACAGCGGCCCCAAGGACAGGCTCTGATCCCAAGGCGCTGGGATCGCTCCTTGGCAGCTGCGGGACGTTCTGCAGCCATGAGCTGCCCCGCAGCCTGCTCGTCTCCTCCTTCCCCCAGGCTCTGGCTACTACCTGGAGAGCCACACCAACGAGGTGTACGCAGAGGAGCCCCCGCCTGAGCCCGCCCTGGATTACCGCCGAGGTAACCGCGCCCAACCCATCCTCTCCGGCCTCGTGGGGACACCGAGGCACGGCAGATCGCTCCGTCAGCTCCCTGCTTTCCTGCAGTGCCCCAGTGGTGCGCCACGCTCAGCATCCACCGCGGAGAGGCCGCCTGCTACTCCCCGCGGGGCAGCTCGTACCGCAGCAGCCTGGGGACGCGCTGCGAGCTGAGCTGCTCCCGCGGCTACCGCCTGGTGGGCCCGAGCGCCGTGCAGTGCCTGCCCAGCCGCCACTGGTCGGGGATGGCCTACTGCCGACGTGAGTGTGCCCTGCCCTGCCCCTCTGCCCTGCCCTGCCAGCATCCCCTCAGCACCCAGCCCCAGGGCTCTGGGGCTCTGCCCGCAGCCGCTTCCCTGCCCTCTCTGCTCTCTCCATCCCAGAAATCCGGTGCCACGTGCTGCCCGCCGTGCTGCGGGGCTCCTACGTGTGCTCGGCAGGCGTGCAGATGGATTCCCGCTGCGACTACACCTGCCAGCCCGGCTACCAGCTGGAGGGCGACCGCAGCCGCGTCTGCATGGAGGATGGGCGCTGGAGCGGCAGCGAGCCAGTCTGTGTAGGTAAATCCTCACC
>JAHXMQ010003489.1:714281-741940 GCA_020466415.1 Ammodramus savannarum pratensis | reverse complement strand
GGTGCATCTCTCACCCGTGCCCGCCCCCAGGCGCACTCCCCCCAGGAAGTCGTTGCTGGACAGCGGCTCCCGGTCCCAGACCGTCAGCTCCAGGCACAGGTGCTGCAGCTCCTCGGCCTTGATGCCGTTGTAGACAAAGGTGTGGTTGTAGTGAGGGTTCAGGGTCTTCTTCACCACGGGCGTCTTCCTCTTGGAGGCTTTGTTCTTGTGTGGCAGGAGGTAGCTGGGGGAGCAGCACACGGGTACCTCAGCACCCCCGGACCTGGCCTGGAGCCCCCTCCTGCCTGTCCTGGCAGGCTCAGCAAGAAGGACCATGGCACCCTGCTCCTGCAGCAGCTTTGGGAGCACAGCCAGGGAGCACAGTGCCCCCCTCGCCCCAGGACCCTCACTCACCCTTTGACAAAGCTGTCTGAGGTGCCTCCTGACTTGGCTGCTGTCAGGTTCTTGGCTTCTTTGATCCACACCTGGAGCTCACCACCTTCCCCTGTTTTGCCTAGGAAAAACCCAACACAGCAGAAATTAATCAAATTTAATTTCTAGCACTGCAAACTTCTGGAAAGTTCCTGCTGAGCACCCTTCATCCCAGAGGGAGGTGCAGAGCCTGGACTGCCATCTCCTCTGTATTGGCCCTGCCTGCTGAGGGCAAAGGCAGACAAAATTGCTTCATGCAGGGCCCGATGGCCCAGCCCCAGGGAAGTACTGAGATGGTTCAGGCAGCTTGAAGAAACCCAGGTCTGCCCTGACCCAGAGCAGCTTTGCAGAGAAGGCTGCAGTGGCACCACCCAAGAACCCCATCCAGAGCCAGCCTGCATGGCCAGGAGCAGGCCCTGCAGGGCTCCACACTGATCCCAGAGCTTCAGCACTCACCTTTCCTGCCATTCCCAGCCCCAGGATGCTTGGCAGATGGGATGTACTTCATGGAGACAACCAGCTCCCCCTTGTACTGGTGGAGACCAGCAGCATCTGCCCCAATCTGCCAAGAGGTGAGAATTACCAACGCCTGCTAAGGAACCATGGCACACACAGTGACAGCCTGGTGTGCAGCACCTCCCCAGGCTGGCACAAAGGACTTGGCCTCTCCTAGCTGTGCCTGAGCTGGCACAATTGCCTGCCAGCTCTCCCCAGCATGACCAGTGTGGCCCAGCTCCTCTGGGATCTTATTTTGGCCCAATCACCTGACAAGGAGAGGGAAGCCAGGCTCAAGGCAGAAGATTTTCCCTTTTTTACAACAGCACTGCTGTCTGCATCTGGGGTTTTCATACCTCCAAATATTGGATCGGGCACAACCTTTGGCAGTGCCCAGCTGAGGTCTCCACACCCCTGTGCCCACCCAGGGCTGCACCCCAGCAGCAGCAGGCAAGGGGGCTGTGGGCAGTGGGGGCACACCTTGCCGTGCAGGGGCAGGAACTCCTCCAGGTGGCTCTGGAAGTCCCAGGCCCCCAGAGGCACCTCTGCCTCCCCCAGGAAGGTGTTGCGGCCGAAGCGGTCGTGGTGCCACACCGAGAACTGCAGCGTCCTGGCCAGCAGCAGGGACCTGCTGATCTCATACTGGGGAGAGAGAGAGGGAGAGAGAGAGAACCACTGGTGAGCAGGCAGGGCAGGCCTGGCAAACCCCATCAGCTCAGGAGCACGAGAGGAGACAGGTCTGAGCAGCAATGGATGTACAGAGAGCCTGTTCCTCTTTCCCTCCATCCCTGCCAGAACCTCAGAGTCCCAGGGCAGAGGTGCAGGAAGGAGCCTGTGCTCTCCCAGCCCTTGCAGCCAGGACTCACAGCACCCAGCCACGCCACCACCAGCACAGCTCTGCCAGACCACAGAGCCTCAGGTGGTCAGAGCACAAGACCTCAGCAAATCTGTCTGTGGGAGCCTGAAAACCAAACCACAGCTCTCACTTCCTGCTGTGCAAGGGTGCCTGGCCTCAGAGCTGCACTGCCAGGCTCAGGGACAGAGTCAGCCAGCAGGGATGGTGAAGGGCAGTGCCAAGGTGCTCTGCCCTGGGGCCCAGAGTTTATCTCTGTCCCTGTGGCTGCTGCCCTCCCTCCCTCCTGCCACTGTAACATGGCTCCAGGGCCAGGCAGCCCTTGGAAGGAAATACCCAGGGTAAGCAGGATGCCTCTGCTCTGGGAACGCCACAGGAAGCAGGGACATGCCCTGTGACACAGTCACACCTGCAGCTGTGCCTCCACCCACCGTGGCACTGGGGGCTGGCAGCACAGCCAGGGCACAGCTGGCAGTGCAGGGATTCTGCAGCTCTCAGGGCACAGTCTCTGGCCATGGCTCCTCTGCAGAGACCCGCTGCAGGGTTAGGAGCTCACCCCTCCCCGTGCTTGTTCCAGCAGCATCCCAGCCCAGCCCCTCTCACCTTCAGCAGCTCGTTGTACAGGGGGTTGATGGTGTTGCGTTTGATGGTCGTCTTGCGCTTCCCTTGCCGGGATTTGTCGGGCAGCAGGTAGGTCTTCACATAGCTGAGGGGAGAACAGGCAGCACTTAACAAGCCCCCCACAATTCATCCTCCCAGCTCCCCGGGGCAGCCCCAGACCTCCTGCCTCAGCAGGTCCCTCCCACTCACAGCTCCCATCTCCGGTGGGCACCCACCACCCAGCCGGGCACCCCCAGTGGGGCAGCAGCCATCGCCCCCCCGGCTCTCACGGGTTGGAGCGCCTCCTGCCCTCGTCCCCAAAGGCCAGCTGGCGACACTCCTTCACGTGGATGAACAAGGTCTGCATCCTCTCCTCGTAGCTCAGGGAGAAGGAGATGCCCCCGGTGACAGCCACGCTGCCGAAGTCGCCGGCCTCGCTGTAAATGCTGACCATGCTGCCCAGTGTGCTCTGCAGGACAGGGCAGGGCTGGGCTGGCACTGCATCACCTGACAGGCCCTCCTCATCCTCAGCAAGGTGACGCCCTGTGCCTCCTCTGCACAGCCCCCCTCACCTCCCCGTGGCTGGGGATGGCCACACACAGCAGCCTGGAAGAGAGCTGAGTCTCTGCATTTCGATTCCCTTCTAAGGAAAGAAGCCACCCCACACAAAACCCTTTCTCCTTCCCTCCAGGAGCTGCCTGCCTCCCACCCAAGCCTCTGGCACTGCCTCTCTCCATCCCTCCTCCCTGAGCAGAGCAGAGCAGGGCCATGCTCACTGAGGAGGTGCCGCTGCGCATGCTGCCCCGGGCCACGCGCTGCCGGTGGATCTCCACCAGGTTATCGATGTCCTCCTCCTCCTCCTCCTGCAAGGACAGGGAGGAGCCGCCAGTGAGGGGCACAGCCAGCTGACACCCAGCTCCTCCCATCCCGGGGCACTCAGGGTCTCACCAGCTCCGTGTTGAGGCCAGGCACCGACTTGCTCCTGTCCCCCAGAGAGCCACCGTCCCCCACCAGGTCCTCGGGGCGCAGGTCGATCACGGACTTGGTGTAGTCTGCACCAGAGGGGTGAACAGTGGCACAGAGCAGATGAGCAGAGCCCAGGGGGCTGCCCCAGGCTCTCCCAGATGCACTGGAAGCCCTTCCCAGCCCAGGGAGCAGGAGCTGCCCACCCTGGCCGTGCCAGCACCCGCGCATCTCTCACCCGCAGGCCTCACCACCCGCCGGGGGTTCTTCTTGAATATCGCTTCATGCTCGTCCCCCAAGGTGCTGCTGCGGGTCCCCACGGTGGCATCCTGGGCAGGAAGAGTCCCCTCAGAGCAGGGCAGGGCTGGGAGCCCCGTGTGTGCCCAGCCCCAGGCCCCAGGCCAGGGCTGAGGCTGCCGGAGCAGCGTCACGCACCGGTCCGTCAGAGAGCGCCTTCCTGGAGCGCACAGGGAGGGTCAGGCTGGAGGCAGCAGGTCCTGCTGGCCCAACAACCTGTTTTCCAGGGATGGCTCTCTCCAAGGAGTTCCTCCTGTGGCAGACACAGAAAGCTCTGTCCCAGGCCACAAGCACAGCTGGCAGAGACAGTGCTGGCCAGGAAATGCCACTTGAGCGGCCCGCAGCAGCCTGGGAGCAGAGCACCTTCCTGCCCAGGGACAGGCTTCTGCCAGCCTGAGGAGCCAGCTTCCCCTCACTAGGCTGAGAACAACACACTTCAGATGAAGGTCCCATCCTCTGCCAGCCAGGGGTGCCAAGGACAGCCCACCCCAGGATCCTCTCACCTGGCCCCCACATCAGCAGGACTGGGTCTGTAGCTGTCCAGGCTCATGTTTTCCATGGACTCTGTGTCGCTTTTGCCATCCCGAGGCTCTGAGGCATCTGGAAACAAACTGCAGACAAGCAAAACCACAGGTATGTCCTGTTTGGCGAGGAGGTCGGTCTGAGAGAGCTTCTGTGCCACCGTGATCCACATGGGGCAGCAGATTGCTCTCAAACCTGCAGCAGATTGCTCTCAAACCTGCACGGATGAGAGCTGCTGCTGGAGCACGGGGGACAGCAGGGATTCCTACCTGGACTCCTCCCGGGGTGCAGGGGGGCTCGGCTGCCAGGCTGCAGAGGAGCTTTTAGGCTCGCTGAGCTGGGCTTTCTGGAGCAGGGTTTGTCCCACAGTCTCTCTTTTGCTGGCTGGAAGCAGAGAGGCATCAGGAGGAGCACTGCTCCAAGCTCACCCATTGCCTGGAGCAGGAGGCGCTCCCATGCAGCTCCACGCTGGGCAGAGGTGCACTGGGGGAGGCTGGAGCACCCCAGAAGGCTGGGCTGGGGCACAGGGCTCTGCTGTGGCACCCTACCTGCTGGCCTGTGCCGCAGGGACAGCCGCACCATGTCGCTGCCCAGGTGGTTGGCGAAGCGGTTCACTCGCTGGTCATAGAACCAGTCACCCGTTGTCTTCTTCAGCTCCCTGCAGGGCAGGGGTGGTGGGGCAGTCAGGGGCAGGGGGGCTGTCTGCTGTGCCCCAACCCACCCTGGGTGCTGCCACAACCCAGCAACACTGGCACAATGGGCACAGCCAGCAGGTGACTGGGCAGGGACCAGCAGACAGGCTCAGCTGCATCCTCAGCAAACACGGGAGCAAGCAGAGTTTTGTAGGATGGGGAGGAAACCTGGGATGCTTGAGACACAGGCTGTGCAAGGGGCACAGGGGGATGCTGCAGCCAGCTCAGGGGTGAAGGAGCAGGACATGAAGGAGACACAAGAGTGGGGTAGTAGGACCCATTTCTCCATCACCCAAACATGGGAACCCTCTCCAGGAGTGACAGCAGAGCAAGCTGCCCTGCACTGGGGAGGAGCAGCCAGGCTAGGAAAGGCTGGCCATGGGCATCAAGTTGAGGCAACTGAGAGGAGGAAGGGGACAGGAGGGATGTACAGAATGTCCCTGCCTCTTGTCCAGGCTACTCACGCCTCCTTGGAGCAGACTTTGCAGCGCCAGGAGCCGCTGGGGCTGTAGGAGCGGCAGTCCCGACACACCAGGTGGTTGCAGCCCCGGCAGGTGTTGGCCTTGGGGCTGAGGCGGCCCAGGCTCTGCTGGCAGCGGGCACAGGTCCGCTCGCTGTAGCGCTGGCTGCCCCGCTTGGCTCCCCTGCGCCGGATCTCCAGCAGCTCATTCTTCAGGCGCCTGTCAGAGCCACAGCAGGAGCGCTCAGAGGGGCCCGGGACACCCGTCACCCACACGGCCACTCGTCCTGCCCAGCTCCAGCCGCGTTCGCACCTGATCCTCCTCTCCTCTGCCTTGCGGAGCTCCTCGTCGCGCTGCAGGACCTGCAGGATCAGATCTCGCTCCACGTCCGACAGGAAGGACAGGTCCACAGCCTCCGACATCGCTCCACCCGGGCTGCCTGGCGCTCACCGGCTGCCAGCTAGGGACGTGCCAGCTGCTGAGGTGCCCGGTGCCCGCTGCCGGGGCTGGACGGGGCACCCGGGACACCGCCCTGCCCCGGGCCGGGCTCGGGCCGCCTGCCAGCCCCGGTGACCTCAGCCGGCTCCGTGGGACCGCGCTGCCGCCCAGCACCCGCGGCAGCCCCGGCAGGAAGGAGCCGCCCCGGGCTGCCCCTCCCTCCCTCCCTTCCTCGAGCGCACCGGGGCTCGGAGCTGCCCGGGAGCCGCCGGAGGAGCCGCCGGGAGCGGGCGCGCACCCGGACCCGCGGCAGGGACAGGATCCGCCTGCAGCGGCGGCGCCGGGACGGAGCCGGAGCGCTCGCTCGGGGGCTGCAGCCGCTCCCGCTGCCGCCAGGATCGGCGGAACCCGCGGGAGGCACCTTCCCGTCCCCGCAGCCGCGCTCCCGCGTCCCTCGGGAAGGATGGGGCGGCGGGACCGACCCCAGACTCCTCTGTCGGGGAGAGGGGGCCCGGGACCGGGGGCACCGCGCTCCCAGCGCGGCCACCGGGACTGGGAACTGCCCCGGGACACCGCGGCTCGACCCCCGGACCACAGAGGGACCCCTGGCTCCCCCGACTCCTCAGCAGCGGAGGAACCCCCGGTACCCCGCCAGGGGAGGATCCCCCGGTGCCCCGCCGGGGCAGCGCCGCCCGACCCCCCGCTCCTCCCGGTACCTGCAGCGGCTCCGGCCGGCGCCTCCCGGCAGCGGGAGGGGGAGCCGGGAGGGGAGGGCGGTGCCGGTGCCTTAAAGGAGCCGCGACGGCCGCACCTGCGGCACCGACGGGGCGGCCCGTGCGGGAGGCGGTGCCCGCTGCCCCCAGCCCCTTCCCGCCCCATCACCCCCGGCAGAGCTGCGGCTCCAGCCCCGCGGGGCCTTTCCCCGGTGCCCTGGCTGGGTGGGCGGCCTGTCCCGGAGAGCACAGAGCGCACCGACACCGAGCTGCGGGAACCCCGGCAGCCCTGAGGAGGAGCCCGGGCCGCGGTGTCCCCGCCGCAAGGCTCCAGCGCTGCCCTTGTCCTTGGCGGCAGAGATACGGGCCCCGCAGGGCGCCTGGTCCCTGCCCCCCTGCACAGGCACCGGGGAACCGAGCACACGCGGCTGGCCGGGACGAGGGGCTCCACCCGAGGCTTCTCGCCACGCAGGACAGCGGGGGAGGACACCTGGGTGCAGCCCCGAGGCAAACGAGAGGACGCGGCTCTGCCCACACTTTCGGCCGCACCCCAGGGATGGGAAGCGATGCGACACTGACACAGTGGAAAAAACCGCGGAGACATCAAAGGGCCAGCGAGAGCTTCCTCATGGGGCAGGGGTTTGCTCCACTGGGAGTGCACAGTACAGGTGTAGAGGGCTTCGGGCTTAGGGCAGACAGTGCCACAGAGGCTTTGCTCCCTGAGCCCCTCCACACACCACCCTAGGACCCAAAGTCCCCAGGCCAGACCCCCACACTTGCACCAGTGTTCGCGTTTTAACTGGACACCAACAAGAGGTGGTGAGAAACATCTTTATTTCTTAAAAAAATTAGTAAAGAAACAAGGTGAACAGACTTGCTTCCCGTACATTAAAAAAACATGCTGGTAAATACAAGCACAAAGCTTGTCCCTGACCTGCTGAAATGAGCCCAGTAGGAACCCAAGGCTTCTCAGCACTGTGGCTCTCTCCTGTGTGAAAATGGGGCTCAAGGTGCTACCACATGCCCAAGACCTGGGCAGTGATTGGCAGAGCCAGGGCAGAACACTGGCACTCTGAGCCCCAGCTTGCTCCATCCTTGTTTGGATCCTGACAGGATCTGCTGTGGGGAGCACAACTCTGGGTGCCCCCTGGGCAGTGCTGCCACCCAGGAACTAGGGGGCACAAGGCACATCCAGGCTGGCAGCAGGACACTGCTGGCCACCCTCCCAAGGGAGCTGGAGCTCCAGCAGTGCCCGTGCCCCACTAGACGGGCAGCACGGGCCGGCACTCGAGGTCCAGCACGAGGTGATGCACGTGTGGCGCGTAGGACTTGACCGGCTCCACGTGCAGGACGCTGCTGCGCCACGGCCGCCCGTGCAGCTCTGCCAGCAGCCCCTGGATGCGTGCAGCCGTGCCTTCAGCCCAGCTCTGCCACTCGGGCCTGAGCCTGGCCCCCAGAGCCTCCTCCCCACCGTGCTGTGCTGGGTGCTCTGCCTCTCCCCCGGGGCTGGCTGCCTCCGGAGAGCCCCGCTCAGCCAGCAGCACCGCGCTCTGCGGCGTGGCTGGGCGAGTCTCCACGTTGTGGTGGATGTGCAGAACCCCACCCGTGTCCTTCTTCAGGACACGACAGGCCACGGGCCAGCCCTCCTCCGAGCTGGGGATCAGCCCCAGGTTCACCCTGTCGGCCACGTCCCGCAGCTGCAGCTGGGGACAGAGCAGAGGTGAATGGATGCCCGAGGGGAGGGCACCTGCAGCCCCACCCGGCCCGGTGCAGCGCTCACCTGCCGGCTGTCCCCGCTGTGGATGTGGCAGCGATCCCGCACCCCGTTCAGCACCAGGCTCCTGTGCAGGGCCTCCACGGCGTGGCTGTTCCACTCACAGGCGTGGACAAAGGCGGCTCCGGCGTGCACCAGGAACGGCAGTGTGAAATAGCCGATGCCTGCAGGCAGGAGGCGGCAGTGCTGAGGGCAGGGACCTCCAGAGACCCACACTCCTCCCCGAGGGCAGGGCAGGATGCACACTGCCACCCTGCCTCTCCAGGTCTGCTTTGCTCTGGGCTGGAGAAAGCCCAAACACTGGAAAAACAGAAATTTATCCTTCCCTCTTCTGCAAAAGCAAAATCTGCCTTGAAAAATGTTTAGAGGCGCTTATTTTACATTCAGTCTTTGGCCATCAGGTGGAGACCTGCCTGGCTCTGCAGAAGTGTCCAGATAACTATTTAGTTTGATTAATCTAGAGCAGTTTTGTGGGTGCAATGTCCTTTCAGTGCGGAACAAATTGGAAGCACTAACTTCCTTAAGTACAGTGTCAAATCTTTTTGATTCCCCAAAGCAGCACTAGGCACAGAGCCTGAGAACAGGACACCCTAAGTGTCCAGAGGCTGCAGGAACAAGGGCAGGACAGCAGTGCCAGCATAGCTGAAGGGCTCACAGACAAGACAGGAGCTCTAAGCCTGACTATTTTTCATTCCAAGCTGGAAATGACATTTCATGTCATCATGATGGATGCCATCAGCACCTCCTCCATCCCCATTACCTGCATAGAGGTCCACCACGACCTCCCCGGAGCAGGGCAGTGAGGCCACACGCAGCTTCTCGGTGATGTTTCCCGGGGAGAACATGCACTTGGTCACATCGAAGGTGTACCTGGAACACCCCACTCAGACAGTGAGAGCAGTCCCTTCCCCGCCAGCCGCACCCTGCAGCTCCTGCCCACCTGATGCCATTGTCCACATGCTCCACCCAGCCGTGCTGGCCCAGCAGCAGCGTGACCCTGGGGCTCCGCATCCCGTCCGGCATCACCCGTCCTCGCCTGGCCACCCGCCGGGCCCCCAAAGCCTTGGCGACCGTCTCCCAGAGAGCGGGGCCTGCAACACAACAGCGGGGAGATGGGGGCGGTGTGGGCTGGGCCGGGGCAGGTAGCCGTGCTCTCCTTACCCAGCCTCTCCCGGGACAGGCAGCCCTGCTCTCCTTACCCAGCCTCTCCCGGGACAGGCAGCCCTGCTCTCCTTACCCAGCCTCTCCCAGGGCTCAGCCCTGCTCTCCTTACCCAGCCTCTCCCAGGGCTCAGCCCTGAAGCTGTCCTCGCTCAGCAGCACCAGGTCCCCGTGCCTCTGCCAGGCGTGCGGCA
Source organism: Ammodramus savannarum pratensis (assembly GCA_020466415.1). NCBI lineage: Eukaryota > Metazoa > Chordata > Aves > Passeriformes > Passerellidae > Ammodramus > Ammodramus savannarum. Next base: position 732,367 of record JAHXMQ010003489.1, on the reverse strand, counting down.
CGTCCCGCTCCAGCTCCCCGGACCAGCCGGGCCCCAGCAGCCGCCGCAGCTCCTCCCGCAGCCTCTGGGCCGGCGAGCGCCGGCGGGCGGCCCTGGAGGGCACAGGGTCCTGCGGCAGGGCCGTGCCACGGGCTGGGCACCACCGCCGCAGGCAGGGCTCGGGGCAGGGCGGCTGGGCTCACCTGGATCCCGAGCAGCTCACACGGCACCTCCCGGGGCAGGCAGAGCTGGGACAGCTTCTCCGGCAGCAGCGGCACGGCCACGCGGCCCCCCGGCACCCGCTGCAGCCCGTAGCGCCCGTCCAGGAGCCGCTCCTGTTCCAGCCGCTGCCTGCACGGCCAGGCGGAGTCACCGTTCCCCGCCCCAGGGCCTCCGGCTGCACCGGAGCGGCACAGGGCTGCCATCCCTATGCCCTCACCTGAGGCGCTGGGCGAACCTCGGCTCTGTGGCCAGCGCGGGGACACCCGTGGGGACAGCCATGGGCACAGCCATGGGGACCACCATGGGAACCTCCGTGCCTTCCATCCTGCCGGGCCCCGGGCGGTGTTAGGCTCGCCAGGGGCTGTGCCCCGGGGCCGGTGCTCGAAACGGCATCCCTGAGGAGGGGGGGCCACCCGGAGGCCGCTCACCGGTGCCGGGCTATCCCCGAGGCCGCGGCCGCCCCACCGGGGATCCCGGGGAGTCCCGGCACCCGCACCCCGCTGCCGCCGGTGCCGCGTTTCCCGCCGGAGCGCTTTTTGAAAGCGCCGCTGCCGGGCTGTTGCGGGCGGAAGCGGAAGCGGGGGGACGGCTGCGGCGCGGACCGGAAGCGGCGCGGGCGGCGCGATGGCGGGGCTGTCGGTGCGGGACCCCGCCGTGGATCGGTCCCTGCGCTCCGTGTTCGGTGAGGCCGCGGGGCGGGACCTCCACCTGCAAGGGGAGAGGGGCACGGACGGGCAGGGGCAGGCGGGGGCCGGGGGGTTCCCCCCCCTCGCCGTCGGGGCCGGTACCCGCCGCGCTGACCGGCGGCACCGTCTGTCTCCGCAGTGGGGAACATCCCGTATGAGGCCACGGAGGAGCAGCTGAAGGACATTTTCTCGGAGGTTGGGCCCGTGGTCAGCTTTAGGTGAGAGCGGCCGCAGGCCTCCCCCGGGTCCCCCTGCTCGGCGCAGACCGAGCTCCGCGGGCTCGGAACCGTGAACCGCAGATCCGTAACGTTGGGAAAGGCCGCTAAAACCCTGCAGCCCAACCGTTCCCCCGCACCGCCCAGCCCACCGTGTCCCCACATGCACACACACCTTTTGGCCACATGCAGGGACGCTGGCTCGGCCGCTGCCTGCTCTGGCGCTTGGCAGCCGCTTTGGCGGAGGAGCTTTACCTGACAGCCCCTGTAAACCTCCCCGGGCCCCCGAGGCTGCCTCCTCACACAGCAGCAGCTGCGGGGGTTGTGAGGCTGTGCCAGCTGTGCTCAGGGCACAGGGACCCGGTGGCTGTGCCAGGGTCACCTGGAGATGGAGCGCGGTGTCCCCAGGACAGCAGGTGGATGTGGAGCTGCCCTGCTGTGGCTGCTGAGGGATCAGTGCTGGTCAGGCTCTGTGCTCCTCACTGCCACCCCTGTGCCTCCCACAGGTGTTTTCCAGGCTGGGCACCAGGCCCTGGTGCTCTCAGTTCAGCTTTTGGGAGTTTTGGGAGCAACCAGTCCTGTCCTGTGCCTCGTGGGGTCCCGGGAGGCACACAGCTGGCACAGGTGGGCATCCTGCAAACCACAGCCTTGGCAGCAGCTGTGCCAGGAGCCAGCAGGTCCTTTGGCTTGGGCATGGGCCTGACTGCTGTGTGCCTTGGGGAGCCCTCCCTGTGCTCCCAGCACTGCTGGGGCTCTGTCCCTGTATCCCCTGAGCTCTCCTTGTGCTCCCAGCACTGCTGGGCTCCGTCCCCATGTCCCCCCCTCGCTGCAGGAGCCGTGGGCACAGCAGGACGCCCACACCACCCTCAGCAGCAGCGTGTCTGTGCTCCCTGGCAGGCTGGTGTACGACAGGGAGACGGGCAAGCCCAAGGGCTATGGCTTCTGCGAGTACCAGGACCAGGAGACGGCGCTCAGCGCCATGCGCAACCTCAACGGGCGCGAGTTCAGCGGGCGGGCCCTGCGCGTGGACAACGCCGCCAGCGAGAAGAACAAGGAGGAGCTCAAGAGTGAGTCAGCCAGGGCTCCGGGGGCTCCCTCACGCCGGGCCCGGCATGTAAAGATCATGGTCCAGCCTTTGACCAAACACACTGCATCAAATTGTATTGCCCCAACAGATCAGGGCAGTAAATGCTATATCCAGTCTTTACTTAAACTTTTCCAGGAGCAGTGACTCCACAACCTCCCTGAGCAGCCTGTTCCAATGCCTAATCACCCCTCCTAAGGGCACCCTGGTTTTGCTGCCTCCTTTTCCCCTGGTGGGCGGGTGCTCCCCTCCTGATGAGCCTGTTCCATGAGCTGTTCATGTTGCAGGTTTGGGCACAGGTGCCCCCATCATAGAGTCACCCTATGGGGACCCTGTCAACCCAGAGGATGCCCCTGAGTCCATCAGCCGGGCCGTGGCCAGCCTGCCCCCCGAGCAGATGTTTGAGCTGATGAAGCAGATGAAGGTGAGTGCAGAGAGATGTGAGCACATCTCCTCCTGCCCCTGCCTGCACCCTCCCAGCCGTGTCACTCCTTGTCAGAGCTCTGATCAGTGCCTGTCTCCTCAGCTGTGTGTCCAGAACAGCCCCCAGGAAGCCAGGAACATGCTGCTCCAGAACCCCCAGCTGGCTTATGCCCTGCTGCAGGCCCAGGTGGTCATGAGGATCGTCGACCCCGAGATCGCGCTGGTTTGTGCCTTGCTGCCCATCTGGGGTTGGGAGGGGAGGTGGGAGGATATCTGGGAGGGTATTGGTGGGAGCCTTTGTGGAGTGGCAGTGGAAAACAACTCCTTTCTCCTTCTTCCTCCCCTAGAAAATCCTGCATCGCCAGACCAGTGTTCCTCCTCTGATCCCAGGCAACCAGCAGGCAGTGCCAGGCCCGGGGCCGGGACCGGGACCGGGGCCTGGGCCAGGGCCCAACGCGCAGCTGAACCCCCAGAACACCCCATCATCCCAGCCACAGGCCATAGTAAGAGCCTGCACAACACCTGAGCTGTGCAGGAGCATGGGCAGTGCCAGCTCTCCAGCTGGGGCGCGTGCCCAGGTGTGGGGTGTCCCTCAGACCCCGTGTCTCTCCTGCAGGGCGGGATGCACGTCAATGGCGCTCCTCCTCTGATGCAGCCACCCATGCAGGGGGGAGTGCCAGCCCCAGGACAGATGGCAGCCCCTGTGCAGGGCCCAGGCCCTGGCCCCATGGCTCCAGGAGGTGAGTTTGGGCTGAGCTGCCCCACCGTGAGCACACGGGTCCTGCACACACCCCTCTGCCTTCCCCCTAACCAGAGGGCTCAGGCCTGTGAGAGCACACGTAATCCTGTGCTGTACATTGTGGTTGTGCTGCTGCCAGAGGTGGGCTGCAAAGTTGGATTATCCCTGGGGGGAACCAACAGCAGGGGAATAAACCTCCAGGTGCTCCCCCAGGAGCTGGGAGCAAGAAGGTATTTGGGACCAGAGGAACAGGTTAGTCATCAGGGATGGCTGAGGAGGGGTCTGATCTCTGCCTGTCCCCTCTCAGGTGGGATGCAGCCACAGGTTGGGATGCCAGGTGCAGGGCCAGTCCCCTTGGAGCGTGGACAAGGTAAAACAGATGTGTGTAGTGCTGTGTGTGGTGTGAGCCTGGCTCCAGTGAGCAGTGCTGTGTCTGCAGCCTGGCTGTGCCCAGCCCTGGGGCTGTGCCCAGGTTTATTCACTGAGGCACAAGGCTGTGGTAGCAGCTCCCTGGCTCCCAGGGCTCACTCAGCCCGTGCCCAGTTGGCTCCCAGCTCGTTCTGCACGCTGTTGTGCACTCGTGCCCTGGCAGCCAGGAGAGCTCCTGTCCCCACCGAGCGGGCTGTGTCTGTGTTTTCCACCTCTGCGGGCCCGTGTCTGTCCCTGTGCTTGTGCGGGCAGGCAGAGCTTGCTCCTCTCTGGTCCTTGTCCTGCTCCTTCGCTGCCTGGGCGCTGGGGAGCAGCCGCTGCGGCGCCGCGTCCTCCCGCGCCGTGCCCAGCAGAGGGAGCTGGGTCTCCGTTTGGCTTGAGGCTTGGCAGGCGCTTCCCGAGGGTGACGGCTCGGCTTTCCCTCCGCAGGCACGGTCTGTCCGGCCCAGCCCTGGGCCCCGATTGCTTACGGTTCACACGTGTCCATGTGTAGGTCAGTACGGCCCCGGTGTGCTGCTCTCCCAGGAACAGCACACACAGACTCCTGTCACCTCTGCTGCCTTGACATCTATCCTAGGCCTTGTTTCAGCAACATGGCAAACCCAGTCTGAGATCCTTTGGCCTTAGGGCCAGCTGACTCTCATTTTCTTTGGGGTGGGCACTGTCTTCCTGAAAGCTGTCTGGTAGTTCTTGGCACCCGAAAGGTTTTGGAGAGCAGAAGCTGGTGTGTGTTGTGGGGCCGGTGTGCCCCACAGAATGCTGAGTCTCTTGGCAGGGTGTCTTCTGTGCCTGCCTCTGTCCTGAGTGAGGGAAGGACTGTGCCACGCTGCCTGTCCTGCCTGTGCTGACAGAGGGGTGTGAACGGAACAGGCTGGTAAAGCCAGACTTGGAACATTTTCTCTGTAGGTTTTCTGGGGACTTCAGGGTGTGTGATCCTGCAGGCAGCACTGTCCCCAGAGCCGGTGCATGCGTGCATACACTATTTACGTGTCTGCTCTTTCCCTCTTTTCCTGCTGCTTGCCCAGGGAACCTGCAGCTCTCGCCCGTGGGACCTGCCAGGCCTGCGTCTATCGAACGCGTTCAAGGTACCCCGGCACCAGCTCCCTCTTCCCGTGGAGTGTGCAGAGAGCAGCTCTCACCCTGCTGTTCTCAGGGCCAGGGACTGGCATGTCACTCCTTGTAGCCTGACAGCAGTGAGAGGAGAGGAAGGAGGCAGGATTTCTTCTAGGGCTACAGGAGAGAACAGGCTAGAACCATGCATGGAGCCTCCAGTGGGAAAGGAGAGCTTGTTTAGAAAGAGCTTTTGCCTAAGATCCAGCCCTCTTTGACACTGTGCTTCCAGGAGCCTTCCAGGTCTTGCTTTGCTCTTGGCCCCACATTAGCAGGGTGTTGATGCCCACACTTGTAGGGATTGCCATGGGGGCACCCATGCGTGGTTTGGCCCCTGGTGCCATAAGGAACCTTAAATAAAACCCGAGAAGAAAAGGAGAGGAATAGAATTGGCAGCCAGGGAAGGAGCTTTGGTGTGCTCCAGCCTCGTGTGTGGGGCCGTGTCCCCAGCAGACAGCACAGCTCAGGGGAGCAGCGTGGCTGCCCCACGCCCGGCCTGAGAGCGCCGGGGACAGTCTTGGCACGGCACTGCCCATGCAGATCCTCACGAGTTCTTGTGTGTCTCCCTGGCAGTGCCCATGCCAGACCCGAGGGCCCCTATGCAGCGTGGACCTCTACCTGCTAGTGGCCCGCCGCCCCGAGGCCTTTTGGGAGATGCCCCGAATGACCCTCGCGGAGGGACCCTGCTCTCAGTCACTGGAGAAGTGGAGCCCAGGTGAGGGGAGAGGGAAGGAGAGGAGCCCTTGGCACTGTCCCCTGCCCAAGGGTATCCTCTTGCTGAGGACAGGGATGGCACCAGCCTTCCGGGAGTCACTGCTGCCTGGTCGGAGCCTGCGTGCTGCCAACCGTGGGGGCCGGCCCGTTTCCCCGGGGAAGGGATCTCCCCGGGGCGATGGCAGCTGCCCTGTGGCATGGGGCCACCAGCACCCATCCCTGTGCCAGCCTCACCCTCCTCCCCTGCGGCCGGCTTCGGGGGCACTCCCAGCGCTCTGCCCAGACCGTGCCAAGCCAGTGTCTGATTCACACTCTCTCGCTTTTTCTCCTCCTCCTGCTTTGCTCTCCTCGTCTCTCTGCGTCAGAGGTTACCTTGGGCCGCCCCACCAGGGAGCCCCTATGCACCATATGCCTGGTCATGACAGCCGTGGCCCCCCCCATGAGATGAGGGGGGGACCCATGGGAGAACCCCGACCACTGATGGGAGAGCCGCGGGGGCCCTTGATGGATGCTCGAGGTGAGAGAGGGGGCATGAAATACGGGTGGCTTGGATTGTGCAGGCAGGAAGTCAGAGTGCAGCCGGCTGCCCCGACCCGAGGCGTAGGAAGGGGGTTTGGGCAGTGAAATGACTGACTCCAGGCGAGGAGGGACAGTCCCAGGGTGCAAGGGACTTTCTCCAGGCATGTCCCCTCTGCCCCCACCCTGCACTGCTTGGGTGCTTGCTGGCCCCAGACAAAGGAGGCGGCAGGCTCTCTCCCACACTCCTTGCAGCGCCGCTTCCTTCAGGAGCTGACCTTGTGTTTCCTCCGCAGTCGGAAGAGACCCCCGGGGGCTGGAGCCGCGCGTGCTGGAGGCGCGGGCGCTGGAGGCCAGGGGCCTGGAGCCGCGGGTGCTGGAGCCACGAGTGCTGGAGGCCAGGGCCATGGAGGCCAGGGTGCTGGAGCCGCGGGGCCTGGAGCCCCGGGGGCCTGGTCCCACCCCGCGGGGCCCGATGCCTGGTGGGATGCAGGGCCCTGGGCCGCTGAACATGGGAGCCAGCGGCCCGCAGGGGCCCCGCCAGGTACACACAGCTCTGCTGGGCTGCTGGGGCACCCACGGGTGTGTAGGCTGGGGCTGGGGGGTGTGGGGAGCACACAGGGGTCAGGGCACCTGTCCCGTTTCCCCAGGCACTGCCCATCAGCTGGGACAGGACAAGGCTCAGGCCTCTCTCCACCTCTTCCTGAGACACAGAGAGGAGCACAGGAGTTGGGAGGGGAGAGCACATAAAATGCACTCTCTCTTCGTGCTCAGGCATCTTCAAGCAGTCTGTGGGCATCCATCTGATCATCTGTTTTACCTTCCTGAATTTGTAGGGCTCAGTTCCAGAAACTCCTAGTCCCTAACCCCTCTCTTACTCCCCCAGGTTCCTAACATGGCTGGGGCAGGCATGCAGGGAGGAGGCATACCTGGGGCAGGAGTCCAAGGAGCTGGTCAGCCTGGAGGCTTTAGCCCTGGACAGAGCCAGGTCACCCCCCAGGATCACGAGAAGGTGAGAGAACAAAAGGGAAAGGGTGAGACAGTAAGAGCAGCACTTGCTGTGTGCCTTTCTGTGGCAGGGTCAGCCCCTCCCTGGCTCTGGTATGCTGTGGCTGCTCTGGGCATGTCTCTGACCCCTCTTTCCCCACAGGCAGCACTGATCATGCAGGTCCTGCAGCTGACAGCAGACCAGATCGCCATGCTGCCCCCAGAACAGCGGCAGAGCATCCTCATTCTGAAGGAGCAGATCCAGAAATCCACGGGGGCACCCTGACAGGTGATGTCCTTAGCCTGGTCTCACCCTGTGCCTGTTCCCCTCCAGTAAAACAGAGCTGCCTAGGATGGGACTCTGCCCTGCCTCCCTCTGTGCCTGCCTCACCCTCCTCTCCTTCTTTCTGGCAGGCACAAGATGGAGATGCCATGTGCCTGGATAGAGGTGATGCTCCATGGCAGCTGCTTCCCATTGCTACCTGAGCTGATGGTGCATTTTAGGAGAGGTTATGTCACCCTCAAGAGGTTTTTTCCTCCAGTTCAACATTTTTCTTTTCTGTGTATATTTTATGGTGTTTGAAATAAAGTGGGAGGAGGGTTTGAGTAAATCCATGTCCCTGGCTGCCTTGTTTGGTCTCTCATGGAGGCCAGAGTGAGAGTGTTGGGTTCTGGGAGCAGTCCAAACCACTTGCCATCCTCCCTCCTCTCCTCACCAGGGCACAAATTAATAATGGAATTTCTTGTAGTGTGCTGTTTACAGGGGTCTAGGGGAAGGGCAGGACAGAGAGCTTGGCTTTCTGTCCCCGCTGGCAGGGCAGGAAGGGCTCTGGATCCGATTGCAGGATCACTTTCCAATCAGCCTGCTCAGGGAGCGGGGTTTCCCTCTCTGCACCCGCTGGAGCAGAACCTGCTGGGAGCTGCAGTGGGAGCTGAGCTGGGTGCTGGGGGCAGGCTGGCTCTGGGGTGCCAGCGTGGCAGTGAGCCCATGCAGAGGGCTCTGATCCTGCACCCCAGAGGGTTTGCTATCTTCTGTTGCAGCCCTGCAAGGGGCAGGGCATGGGCTCCTTGTACCTGCACAGCTGAGGCACACAGAGGCTTTCATTACAAAGAAAAGGAAGTTTCGTTTATTCTTATACAAAAGAGTGTTTAAGCCCTGAGGGGCACGTTTGGCCCCTGACACCTGCAGGGATGCTCATGTCCCAGCCCCATCCAGTGGTTCTGCCCAACCTGCTGGGCTCCCACAGCTTCCTGCTGCTCCAGCAGCTTCACAGAACGTGGCTCTGCTTTCCAGTGAGGGGCAGGGTGGAGCCACAGGCTCCATGAGGACCCCTTGTACACCAGGACAGACAGTCTTTGAACCTGGAATTTCTCATGGAGATGGAGTACCTTGCTGTGTCCAGCTTGGCTTCAGTGCATGCACAGATGCTTCTCCCTGGCCTTGCTTTGGAAAGGCTTGAGGCAGTACAGTCAGTCCCTGCCCACTTAAAAGTTTTCCTTGTTGAAGTAGAATTTAACCTTCCTGGGGTCTAGGCTGGAGTGTTGGTGACAAGACTTCTGCAGGCTCTTTGCCAGGGCCTCTGGCCCACAGAGGAACACACCGACCACTGACCTGCAAACAGCACGGGCCTGTCAGTGCCAGGAGGCAACTCAGGGAAAAGGGATTGAAAAGCTCTGTGGGCTCCCTGCCTGGGATAGCACCCCTCTGCCAAAGCCAGTGCTGAGTGCCAGGGTAGAGGGCATGCCTCTAACATCCCAAATTCCCTGCTCAGCTCTCACCTGGGGTGGGCTGCAGCCACTGCTGCAAACTCCGTGTTCCACATGGGCCGCCCGAAGATGGTTTTGTGCCTGAGGCCCGTCACCGTGTCCGTAGCGGTGTCAAAGTGCAGTGCCACGTTGTTGGCCTGGGCAGGCAGGGATGGTGAGAAGCCAGGCACCACCATGAGCCCCCCTCCAGCCCCTCAGCACAGAGGAGCATCCATTGCTGATCCCACCAAACACTGTGCCTGGACTTGGTGCCTGAAAGCCATTGTCATGCTTGCCCTGCCCTTGCTGCCCACCCTGCCCACCCTGTGTGCCCCTCTTGCAGCCGTGCCAGCCTGTGCTTGACTCACAATGCTGGTGTCCCAGCCAGTGAGGAAGAGGCGGTAGGTGAGGAAGTCAGCCGTGCCCGACTCAGCCATCTTCTGCTCCAGGGAGGCCAGCAGGTCGTTGAACCAGGCAAAGGCTCCTGTGTCCCGGCACAGCCAGTAGAAATAGATCTGGGGTGCAGGGGGAGAGGGATTGCTCAGGGTGGAGCAGAGCCAGAGGGAGAAACCCACAGCTGGTGCCATCCATGGCACACTCTGTACCTTCTTGGTCTTGAGGGTCTGGTCACCCTGCTGGAACTTGTACCAGATGGACTTGAGGATGGAGGCGAAGGGGGTGACACCGATGCCCGCTCCAACCAGCATGGCCACCTCGTACTGGAACACGTCCTCACTGGCTGTGCCAAAGGGACCATCCACCTCGACCCTGGCCAGAGCAGGGCCTGGGTGAGAGCTACGGCCTCCCCAGATCCCTGGCATGACTGCTGGCTGCTCCCCAGCCTACCTGGGTGTTTCCAGCTGGAAGGTGGTGATGAGACGCTCTGTCCAGTCGCCGGCTGCCCGGATGTGGATGGAGAAGAAGTCCTCCTCAGGTGCAGAGGTGAGGGTGAAGGGGTGCCACTCCAGCGCAGAGATGGCAGGGCAGTTGACAAAGATGTACTGCCCCACCTCCATGCAGAATCCCTTCTTCTGCATCTGCAGCTCCAGCACGCGGGCAGGGTGCATGACCACCTGGGGCATGGGCAGGGCTCAGTGCCCAGCCTGGCACCTGTCCCGAGGAAGGGGCTGTGCCTGTGGCCCTGCCCGCCTCCCCAAGGCCACCTCGGTGAAGGGCTGTGGCACGGGTGACGCCAAGGGGAGGAGCTGGCAGAGGAGCAGCTCCTGCACCACCCACCTTTTTGACAACCACCTTCTGCTGTGCACGCCAGACCCGCAGGAGCCGCTCAAAGACATAGAGGATGATGGGGGCCAGAACCCACTTCCAGGACTGTGAGGATGGAGGAGAGCAAAGGATGGGCATGCCAAGGGCAAGGGAAGAGCTTCTCCCCCAGGGCCACCCCACCACTGCCCTACCTCGGCAGGGATGCTCCCGAACTCAGGGTCTTTGCAGCAGCTGTGGGTGCAGTTGTGCTCCCGCTGTGTGAGGTACTCGGCGCAGTCATAGGGGTGCACCTCTGCCATGCTCTGCTCCGTCTGCCCGCGCACCAGCCCACTGCAGGAGGCGAGGGGTGAGCCCAGGGGCCAGCTCTGCCCTGGGAATGGCAGGTCACAGCCCCGCTGGACTGTCCCCATAGGGTGTGTGTGCTGAGGAGCACTGCTGAGGAGCCTTACGCGATGCCGTGGATGACGAGGCCAGCGAAGTAGACGAGGAACAGGTGGTGTGTGTACCAGAAGAGCTCAAAGTAGTTCCTGCGGATGAACTCGGTGGAGGACGTGACCATGAGGATGAGTGCCAGCGTGATGATCACCCCCGTGAGCCCCGGGATGGTGGTGAAAGCCACGTACTCGACGGTCTGCAGGGGCAGCAGGGGGGTCAGGGGAGCAGGGCACGGGGGTGCTGGGTTGCTGCATGCCAAGGCCACACTCACCGTCTGGTTGGAGTGGATGGGGTTCAGCCACTCGCTGCCCTGCAGGTGCATCTTGGACAGCACGGCGGGGAGGCTGCCATCGGCGGCTTGTTGGCTCTGGTTGTAGCGCTCCAGGTTGAAGAGGTGGGCGATGGTGTGCACAGCTGGACAGGGCACAGGCAGTCACCACCAGGCACTCCCAGTCCCCACTGCTGCCCCATCCCAGTCCAGGGGGTACCTGTGAGCAGGGCCAGTGCATAGGCCACCAGCTTGTGGAAGGTGAGGTTGTGGTCCAGCTGCTTCCGCAAGGTCCGCCTGCAGCACTGCAGGGAGGGGCAGCAGGATGTGTCAGGATGGGACAGGGATGCCAGGATGGGACAGGGATGTCAGGATGGGACAGGGATGTCAGGATGGGACAGGGATGGGGACAGCCACGCTGGTTGTGCCACCACGGGACACTCACCGAGCAGGTCCCACGGAGGAAGGAGAGCAGGTTGCGGCAGACGGGCAGCAGGATCAGCATGCTGTTGAAGTTGAGGCACTTGGCTGATGCTCGAGCCCATGCCAAGGCAGACTGGGGAGGAGAGAGGGGTGAGCACCACTGTCCTGTGGTGCTGTGCCAGGATGGGGTCAGTCAGTGCTGAGCTGGGATGGAGAGGGGCTGGGCTGCCATGGGGACTGGGAGGGGTGAGCTAGGAGAGGATTGGGAGGGGGAGATGCTGGCTGGGCTGGGATGCTGCTGGGCTGAGAGCAGACAGGGATCACGACAGGGACTAGCATGGTGCAATGCCAGGCTGTGGAGTGGGATGGAACGATGGTGGGCTGGAAGGGATCAGAACATGAAAGGGGCCTGGGATGTTGCAGCCCCCGGCCCACTGCAGCAGGGCCCCAGGGGCTCCTCTGCCTGGGCAGGCAGGGCGCTGTGGGGAGCACCTTACCCCAAGGATGGCCCTGGTGTAGAAATAGCGCTCGTCCCGGTCAAAGAACAGAAAGTAGTAGGTGAAGAGGAAGATGTTGATGCCCAGCCAGGCTGCCTGCAGGGGAAAGTCACAGCCTGGTGAGGAAGCCTGTCCTGGGAGCCTCACACTGCAGCACTCAGAGGGTGTCACAACAGACAGCAGACAGTGTCCATCCTGCTTCCTTGTGAGCTGCCCTGTCACACACAGCACTGGGACACGGGGTCAAAGGTGGGGAGAGGTGTGGAAGCCTTGCAGAATTGCTGTCTTGTCACACACTGCCCTGTGCATCACCGAGCATGAGGAAGGAGGAAAGGCAGAGCAGCCAACACCCGTGTAACGGGAGGGAAGGCAGATCCACAGGGGGGTCAGGACTGTGTGGGGAAGGTTCTGGGAGAAGGAAGTTTCACAGGGAGCTGGCTCACCTGGCCCACAGTGCTGCTGTCCCCTGCCTAACCCCACTGCATCCCACACTGCCGCCTCTCACAGACGCTGAATTTTTGCAGAGGTCCCAAAAAAAACCACCCAAAAAATTACACCCTGCGGTGTATTTGGTTTTTGGCTGTTTTCTTTTTCTTTTTTAAGTAACTTAAAACATTAAAATAGCCCAACTGTCAGTAAACCCCATGTTCCCATGCATTCCCAGCTCCTCACACAGCTCTGAGCAGCTGATGGGTGCTGGCCAGGCAAGCTCTGTTACACCAGAGATGCTGCAGCACGGCAGATGGTCCCTATGGTGCCAACTCCTCACCCTGCCACGAGCTCTCACAGCATCCTCCTCCTTTCACAAGGGGAGAAGAGGCACATGGCAGGCCCCCAGCCAAAGTGGCCAGGCAAAGCAGCAGCGTTTTTAAGTTTCCCCCTTTCCCCTGAGCTGTGTTTTCCCCAAGACTTCAGGTTTCCAGAGCGCATCCCTCCCCTGGCTGTGTGTTGGGGAGCAGAGGGGATGCTCGTCTCTGCCCCCAGCTCAGCCCAGCCCAGGGCAGCTCCTCAGCCCCCATCTCGCCCATGAACCCGCAGGGTCCCCCCGCACACCCCTCGGAGCCCCCAGCCCCGCAGACTCACGAGGACAGCAGCTGAGAACCAGTGGTTGACCAGCCAGTTGCCCATGGCGCGCTGTGCCGTGCCCGTCGCTGCCGCCCGGTTTTATGGAGCAGCGGGCGGTGAGACGGCCCGGCCCGGGAACGGCACCCGGGACTTTCCCTGCGAGCGCCTGGAGGAAACGCCGGTGCTTTAAAGGCTCCTTCCAGGAAGGCAGGGCTGACCCCACCGGCCAACCCCAGAACCGGCCCCTTGTGCTGGCCAGGGATGGTCCCCCTGAGATCCCCCCTGTGCCCTGGGTCACACAGGGTTCTGCCTGCTCCTCCCGGGGTTTCGCAACCTCTGAGGACAAAAAGGGGCTTTTTGAGCAAGGCAGGGATTTCCTGGGAACAGCTTGTGGAGGATCCATCCTGTTCTGGCTCAACAGCTCTGTTTTCCCTGGCCTCCCTCCCCAGCCTGCACTGCCCATCTTCCAGGGAAAGCACCAAAGGAAGAGAAGCTCCTGGGGTCAGGGCGCTGCCCTGTGCCAGGATCCAGCCCGGGCATCCAGTACAGGTGGGTGATTTAAAACCAAGCACCAGTGGTGCTGCACCTCCATGGGCCCCCAGGGCTGAAGAGCATCCTCAGACCAGCACCCAAACTGAGCCGACCCCAAAATGGGTGCTGGGGTGGGGGCTGTCACACTGCTGGTTTGGGGCCAGGGTTCCTGGGTCCCATCAGCACCCGCTGCCACTGCTGTGCCCGCCACCCTTCCCCTCCATCCTGCCCTCCGCTGCAGGGCCCTGAGCCCTGGGGTGTCCAGTGCTCCAGCTGGGAACAGCAGCCTGTGCTGGGCCCCCGAGCCTGGAGGAACAGGTCAGACAGGCTTGCTCCTTGCTGGCACGCTGCTCTCTGCTGGCCTGCGGCCACGGCCATGCTGACGGAAGCACGGGATGAGCCAGCCCCATCCCGCCGTGCTCCTGAACCTCCACAGAGGGGCTCCCCCATGCCCACTTCCCGCTGGCACAGCCCCATTTTGGTGCCAGTAAAGGAGTTTTACATGGACAGCAGGTGTGTGCAGGTGTGTGCAGCCGTGCCAGCCCTGGGACCGTCCCCACCCCAGTGTGAGTCACTGCCAGCACCCAGACTCGCAGTCACAGCAAAGTTTCTTTACTGCTTACAACAGTCCCAGTGGCACCCGTGGCCCTGGTCACCGTATGCACCATAGCAGCAGTGGGGGTGTCGGGGCACCCCAGGGCTCTGCACCATGTGGCAGCCAGCTGGCAGGGGCACCTCATTGGGGCACCCCATAGGCCGTAGAATTGTAGAATTGTAGAATAGTTTGGGTTGGAAGGGACCTCTAAAGGCCATCTAGTTCCACTCCAGAGGTGGGCAGGGACATCTTCAACTAGGCCAGGTTGCTCAGAGCCCACCCAACCTGAATGTTGAACGTTTTCAGGGACGGGACATCCACCATCTCTCTGGGCAACATGCGCCAGTCCCTCACCACTCTCCTTGCCAAAAACTTCCTTATGTCCAATCCAAATCAGCCCTCCCTCATGTTCATGAGTGGTCCTGAGCGGGCAAGCACACTCCTGTCCCCCTGCCCTCGAGGGATGCACTGGGACCTGCTGCCACCACCGCAGCCCCAGGCAGCACTGAGCCTGTGCCATGGCATCCTCCAGCTGCCCATGCCCATGCCCAGTCCGAGGCTGGCTGGAGGGGCCGGGTGCTCAGACAATGCTGTGCCTCACGCCAGGCTCTGAAGGTGCCTCGAGGCAGAGCGGGGTCCCCGCGGGGCGCCGGCGGCAGCACACGCAGTGCAGGAAATCGGCCACGTTGTGCCTGAAGAGCTGGCGGCAGGGGTGCAGGTACTGGAAGAAGAGCAGCATGAAGTAGATGCCCAGGCAGTAGCCCAGGAGCAGCTGCAGCACCAGCAGCGCCGTGCAGACGTTCTCGTAGACGTCAGTCTTGAAGAAGTACCAGAGGATGACCAGGGCCGTGTTCTCGGCCAGCCGCGCCACGTAGTACACGGCCAGGCGGCCCCAGTTCTGCGACTTGTCGATGAGGTCCCGGTCGGCCAGCTTGAGCTGCACGGCCGACCAGCAGAACATGTTGATGCTGGAGTAGAGCAGGGTGAAGGCGCACAGCACCACCACCGTGCCCAGGCGGCTGAAGTTCTTCTCGATGTTGTCGGGCAGGCGGCTGCCGCTGCGCCAGAACTGCACCCAGGGCAAGAAGAAGACCACCAGGAGGTTGGCCAGGGCGATGGGGATGATCCAGTGCTTGAAGACGGTGCTGAAGAGCACGAGGACGGCGATGCGCGTGGAGATCTCCAGGCTGCGCCACAGCACGATGCACAGGAAGGCCAGCGGGCGCAGCTGCACCTTGTAGTCGTCGTACTTGACCTGGATGGCCAGGATGTTGCAGACCAGCGCCCCGTAGGTGACTGACACCAGGCAGATGGCCATGAGCACGGCTGCAGAGGGACAGAGCGGGCAGTGAGGCAGGGCAGGGACCAGGCTGTGTCTGCTGCCTGGGGTGCAGAGTGTGGGGTGACCGCTCCAGGTGGGGAACCTGGGGTGCCTGTCCTGGTGCCCAACACCTGGGCTCACAGCAGAGGGCTCAGTGTGAGCACTGCCAGAACAGCTCAGGGATGGTGCTGACAGCCCCCATGACGAGGTGGCTGCTGGCAGCAGGAGGCTCAGAACCCAAAGTTTCTCCCTGCACCAATAAAACACAAACCTTGGCCACACCAGAGCCATTCCTGTGCTTGGAGCATGCCCCAGCGCCCTGCCCTGTGCAGGAAATGCTGCTCCAAAGGGTGAGCAGGGCACAGTCAGTGCTGCAGGGCCCCTCTGCCCTCACCCCAGCCAAGAGCTGCAGCACTGCAGCCCCAGAGGCACCCCAGGAGCCAGCCCCATCCCAGGGCTGCCCAGCCAAGGTCATTTGTAGGGAATGCCAGCAGCTGCTCACGTTCAGCACTGCCAGGAATATCATGGAGAGGAATAGAAGAGTGCAGCTGCTCCCATCCACGGTGGCTGCCAGCTGCAGGGCTGAGCTGGCACTCCAGCTGCGAGGGAATCACCCAGAACACAGCACTGGCATTTACCTCCTGCAGCTACTGCTAGAGCAGCACTGGCTCTCATTCCTCCTGTGCATCTGCAACTCCCCAAAATGCCTTTGCAGAGGGCTGTGGCGAATTAGGGGGTTTCTATGGGGCATCTCCTGTGCTTCACTTTTCATACACCTGCTGTGGGCACTGATGAGAAGCTCTGGGCTCCCAGCACTGCTGGGTGAGGGCAGCTCTTCAGCCAGCACTGTGACTGGAATGGTGCAGCAGCACACCTGCCTGCCCAGCTCGGTGCCAAAATGGGAGTTAGAAGTTTGCTCTGGCATATCCACCCCCAAGCACATAAACATCCTGGGAGCAGGCGAGGGAGCCTCGGAGTGGGAGTGCTGGGCTGGGAGCTCTGGCTGCAGGAAAATGTGCAGAAATAGATGCAGTGGGGGGACTTGAGGGAAGCCAGAGCCTGCAGCTAGATGGAAAAAAATGAATGGAGAGTGGAGCAGGCTAGGACAGGGACCTGACCCTCCTATGAGACTGGCACTGGGTGGATGGCTTGGCTCTGGAGGCCAGATATGAGCTCAGGGCTGGGAGCAGAGCCTGGCACCTCAGCCAGGCCTGCTCTCTCCCACTTTGCGTCACTGCAAGCAGCAAAGCAGAGAGCTGATGTGTACCCAACATCTGTGGGTCATGCTCCACATTTTGGGGAGCCCAGTGGAAGCTGTGTCCGGGAGGGACTTTTTGGATGGCCTGGATGCCCCATCAGCACGAACAGCAAAGGAGCTGGGCCTGGTGGGGAGCGCAGGCGCCCCTTACCTCGGGCAGCAGGCACGTACTTCTCGAGCACGCTGATGTAGAGCTGCAGGGTGAGCTGCGGCGTGGAGCCCAGGAAGGCCTGGATGACGGCCATGCGCTTGAAGGCGTTGCGGTGCGTGGCCAGGCGCCGCTCCGAGTGCCCCACCTCCTGCTCCAGCTCCAGCTCGTAGCCCTGCCGCAGCCGCCGCTTGCGGGTGATGGTCACGTAGGGCTCCTCCTCCCTGCCCGACCAGCAGTACACCACCAGGGCCTCCACGCACCTGGGGACACGGGGATTGTCACCTGCCACCCTCCTGCTGCAGCACCTCCAGCCCCACCCTGCTGGTGCTGCCCAGAGCCCAGGCCTGAGTGCTGCCCCACTGCTCTGGGCACCTGCCCAAAGTGCTTGGGCACACCAGGACCGTGGGCACGGCTGTGGCTGCTCCTCTGCTCCAGCATTCATGGTGATCATGGGCACCAGGGGGGCCACAATTGCTCCAGAGCTGCTGGGAGAGGTGCAGAATCCAGGGCACAAAGCAGCGACCCTGCTGGGAGCTGCAGCTACAGGAAGGTGTTAATCACCCTTGGTTCTGTTTTCCCAACCGGCAGAAACCTCTTCCTCTAAGCAGAGGCAACAGAAACTCTGAACTATCAGAGCTGAGTATCAGAGATCTCTTTGATCTCTGTCTTGAGCAGAAGAAGGCTTCCACACTTCCTGCCTGCTGGGGACAGCAGGAAGGAGGGCGCAGGGTGAAGCCGTGTGTGGCGTGGGCAGATAAGGGAGAGTTTCCTCAGCCCCTTCTCTGCAGGCCTCACTGTGGGCAGGGCTGGGGCTCTCTGCCCTGCCTGCAGGGACAGGGGACCCCCAGACCTTGCACAGAGCCATGGAGGGTGTGCATGGCCACAGCTTGGCTCTGCCTGGGCACCAGCTGGCTCTGGGACCAACAGGACACCATTGTTTATGGTGCTTATCGGGACAGCACAAATTGTTGTGGATCAAACCCAAAAGGAGGGAGGGCTTAGGATAAATTCTCTCAACAGCACTCATGGCTCATTGCAAACTCTAACGGGAAAACAGTTTCATCCCACAGGCCCAGCCTGAAGGGCAGTCCCAGCTGGCTCCCAGTGCCCTGCCAGACCCTCTCAGCAGGCTGGGGGGCACCTCCAGCCCGAGCAGCCTGCCCTGGGCAGCCCCGGCCGGCTCCTACAGCAGCTGGGCAGCACCACCAGCTGAGCCAGCCTCGCTGCTGTGCTGAGAGTGCCAGCGCTGCTGTGGGCAGCACAGGCTGGCAGCACCAGGCAGGGTGGCTCTGAAGTTAAGCCATGGTGACAGGGACACATCTGGGGCACTGCTTGTTTCCGGTGGCAGAGGAAGTGCGGAGCAGCCGTGGTGGTTTGGGAGCCCAAAGTGTGGCTGGGCTGGGCTGGGCTGCCCTTGGGAAGGAGCCCGTGGAGGTGGTGGCTGTGCCATGGCTGTGCCATGCCTCCT
>JAHXMQ010003489.1:678732-689095 GCA_020466415.1 Ammodramus savannarum pratensis | reverse complement strand
GCTGGTGGTCACTGCTGGCTCTGTCAGGGTGCAGGGACATCGTGTGGGCCATGAGGGTCCTGCTGCTCTGAGCATCAGCCCCTGGAGCTGTGAGCATGGCTGTGGTGTCAGCACCCCTGCCCAGGTACAGGCATGGTGTAAAAATCCTCCTTTAGTTACAGCTGTGCAGGCATGGGTGGGAAACAGAGGCAGGGAAGAGCTGCTGCTTCCTTTGGGCAGATCCTGCTCCTGGTGCAGCAGGGTCCATTCTGCTGTTGGTGCTGCTCCAGATCCACCGCTTTTAACTGTTCAGAATTTTGGTTTTGACACTTTCCCCAAGCAGCAGATAGTCCCAGGCCTTCTGTCTTTGTATGCTTTACTTCAGAGCACCTTTTCTCTGGCTGGGTTTTGTTTGCCCCTTTCCAAGTGCCTGTGATGAGCCCTGTGGGTGAGGGATGCTGAGCTGGATCCAGGGCACTCCTGCACATCCATGTGCAAAGCTGGCTTGGGATGGGCATTGGGCAGTTCTGGCACCTGCTCTGGGGGGGTTTAGAAGCAGGCAAGCTGTAGGGTTGAGGATTAGTGTGGCTAGGTGCAGTATGAGCTGTCTGCTGGTGTTTCAGCAGCCCTATGCCTGATAGTGCCCTCAAACCATAGACTGTGGCCAGTGTCTTCTGTTCATGTTTTAAAATTGAAAACTGAACTCTAAGGAAATCTTACCCTGGTCTAACACCACTCTTTCCCCTTCACCCCTCTTCCCCCATTTGCTCTTTGTTGGTATTTTGAATTCACTGTGTAATTTTAAGTTCAGCATCACAAACTGCTTTGTGGTGCCAGCCAGGTCTTCTCCCTTGGCTGTGAGCATCTGTGGCAAGGACACTTTGTTAAGTGAAAGGGGGAACCTGGACAGAATGAAAAGCTGATTTTTCAACTGTTGCACAGTTCTGTTGGTTTTGAAAATAAAGTTTTCTGGTTCGGTGAGGAACTTGGGTGTGCTGGGCTGGCCAGAACCAGAGGCTGATGGGGACAGAGCCCAGGGTGCTGCTCAGCCTCTGAGAGCTGCAGGGACCTGCCTGGCCTTGCCTTTGTCACAGGCTTTAAAAGAAGTGACAAAAGCTGGAAATGCTGAAGGGTTACATTGAAATAGAGGAGCTCTGGTGCTTTTGGTGCATTCAGGTGCTGAGCACTGGGGCTGTCAGCAGCCCCATGACGTGAGGCTGGCAGTCACTGGTGACATCTCATTCTGCTTTAAATCAAACCCCAGCAGGCCCAGCTGGCTCCCCAGCGCCGTGTGTGTCATCTCGGGGAGTTTGTGCTGTGAAGCTGTCTGCTCCATCATTCGTGATTTCAGCTGAGGTTTTTAAATAGCAGAAGCAGACCCTTCTGGTTTTTTGAGCTGAGCACTAAATCTGTGTGTGCCAGTGTGGTGGTGAGACATCCTGCAAGGGTTTGAGGGTTGGGCAGAAGAGTGAGTGTAAGGGAGGGTGCAGTTGGCATCTTCCTCATGCAGTGAATAAACCCAGAGCTGAAGGATTCTCCAGCTCAGGGCTAGGAAGAGATGTACAGATGCTGAATTATGTTCTAATGCCTTGAAGTGCTTGATAAAGACATGTTCTCCTTCAAGAGGGAAAAACAACGTGGCACAGGCTGCAGATGCAGCAGCAGCTGTGCTGCACAGGGCAGCAGTGCAGTGACCTGTCCTGCTGGGGTGCAGGGTGGGCTGATGCCTGAACAAAGCTGTGTTCCAGGCTCAGCACATCCTTGGTTTTGCTGGATCACCTTACTGTTCTCCATCCTCTGTGCTTTGGCTGGGGCAGAGGGGTGAATTTCTGAGTTCAGCTGCCTTATTTCCAGTGAGCAGTGCAGTGTGCTGAGGAGCTGGAAGCTGTGATTGCAGATATTGAGGTTCTTTGGGGCTCACAGCTCTTTCCCTTTGCTGCCTGCAGTGTGCTGGGGAGGAGCAGCTGTGAATGCAGATGTTTGGGGCTCACAGCTGTCTCTCTTTGCCCGCAGTGTGCTGGGGAGGAGCAGCTGTGAATACAGATGTTTAGGGCTCACAGC
Source organism: Ammodramus savannarum pratensis (assembly GCA_020466415.1). NCBI lineage: Eukaryota > Metazoa > Chordata > Aves > Passeriformes > Passerellidae > Ammodramus > Ammodramus savannarum. The sequence goes on along the minus strand of JAHXMQ010003489.1, from coordinate 687,055 downwards.
TCTCTCTTTGCCCGCAGTGTGCTGGGGAGCAGAAGCTGGTTTTACAGATATTTGGGGCTCACAGCTGTGTCTCTTTGCTCGCAGTGTGCTGGGGAGCAGAAGCTGGTTTTACACAGATATTTGGGGCTCACAGCTGTGTCTCTTTGCTCGCAGTGTGCTGGGGAGGAGAAGCTGGTTTTACACAGATATTTGGGTTCTTTGGGGCTCACAGCTGTCTCTTTGCCCGCAGTGTGCTGGCGAGGAGAAGCGGGTGGGCACGCGCACCGTGCTGGTCGGGCACCGGCCCGTGGCGGACACCGAGGCGTACGTGGCACAGAAGTTCTGTGACAACAGGATTGTCTCCTCCAAGGTGAGCCCCTGCCCGCCCAGGGCGCCCTCGCTCAGCCTGGGGGCTCCCCCTGGTTTGCCCTGGAAACTGGGAGAGCCTGAGATCCTCCAGGATGGAGGCAAAGGTGCCCCTGCAGGTGCAGCAGCCTGGCACAGCCCTGGCACACAGCTCCAGGCTCTCTCTTGGTATCTCTTTTTCATCCAAGCCAATGGGGATGTGGACAAGTTCCTTTCTTGTAGCAAAGCATGTGGACACATTGATTTTGTGGGGTTGGGGATTTTTTTTTGGTGTGTTTTTTAAAGTTTTCTCGCATCCCCTTTGGGAAGAAAAGCCAGGTTAGGTGTGTAATACAGCATGAGATAACAGCAGTTCAAATTTTATTTTATAAAGGACATTATTTTATAAAGGGACATAAAAATACGATTCCTTCTTTTTTTTATTCTGTGGGATTTTTCTTTCTTGAGATAGGACAAAAATAACCATGCTCTGTTTATCCCTTTGGATGGAAGGGGGGGAAACATTCATATGATATTAATGCAGCTTTTGTTTATGGTGAAGAACTGTGATGACACCCATCTGCCTTCTGCTTAGCTTTTCTCCATGACATTCATGAAGCTGTTTCGAAGGATTTGAAGCCAATTGGAGTAAAATATCCAACAAGTGGCATTCCATATTGTCAGCACAGCTGGATATGTGTGTGCCAGTGCTCAGCATTGCTGATGCTCAGCGTGCACTCAGCTTCAGTTTCGCTGCACTTGAGCTGCAGAGGGGTTTTTCCCTCTCCTTTGTTTCTCTGTACATCTTGGATCTTATCTGTTTTTGTGTGTCTGGGTTTATTTTTGGGCAGAGCTCTCAGTCTGTTTAGCTGGTGCAGCATTGCCATTGATGTTTGCTGGCACACAGAGGGGCCTGAGTGGGGACACCTTCCCCCAGCTCAGCTCCCTCACTGACAGACGGTTTGCTTTAGCACTAATTTTAGTTCTTCCTTGATTTATTTTTGAATGTTATGTCCTTGCTCTTTTTCCCTTTTATATTTGCTAGGCCTGGGACCTGTCCAGTCTCTTTTATAATTAAGTGGGCATTAGTCTTGAGACTTGACTGTTTATTTTTTTTATTCCGGACAGACTGAAAGATAGATATGAGACCCATTATGTTCCATGTTGTTCCTAAATTCTGCATGCTTTCCAAAGTAAATGATTCAGCAGCCTTCTTAAAATTATAATGAAGCACAGCCTAATACTGAATTTGTATGAGCAAGCATGGCTTTTCTCTTTGTTTTTAAACAAAAGCAGCTCTGAGATGGTTTTGGGTTAGGGTTAGGAATTAGGAAAAAATGTATGCACTTTGGGCTATGTTGTAATGAAGTCACCTGTGTACAAATGCCTTTTTAGATGTTGTCTCACTGTGAGCCACCTCTGACTGTTTAGTGCTCCAGCAGAGAGAGCTGGAGCTGGAATTTGGGGCAGGAATTTGGTGGGATCTCAGCCCCAGCTGCACTGTGGGATTTGGTGGGATCTCAGCCCCAGTTTGGTGGGATCTCAGCTCCAGCTGCATTGTGGAAATTGTGGATTTCATGTAACCTCAGCCCCAGCTGCACTGTGCTCCTGGGTTTGGCTCTGGAGCTGCTCTGTGCTCCCCTGCCATAGCAGAGCTGCTCTCCCCGTGTGCTGCCATCCCCTGTGGCTCTGCTGCCAGCCTGGCTCTCTCTCAGTGCCCTCTCTCCCCACAGTACACCCTCTGGAACTTCCTCCCCAAGAACCTTTTCGAGCAGTTTCGAAGAATCGCCAACTTCTACTTCCTCATCATCTTCCTCGTGCAGGTAAGAGCTTTGAGGGTGAGCGTCAGTTTGGTTTGGGCTTAACTGATGTTAAACACGGCTTGAACAAGAACTGAGCTTTAAAACTGTTTGTGGTTATAAAAAGTTTGGAAATTTTGGACTTGGAGGCTGTTACAATTCTGCCACACCATCCAAGGCATCAAAATAATTAAAATATATGGGCCTGTCTGAGATGCAGTTTGAGTGACTGCTGAAACACTGAAAAACCATCTTAATTCTAACTGTTAAGGTCATTCAGCTGCTGAAAATACACTTGATGCTACACAATTAAGATCTGCTTTTTGTCACCATTGCTGCTTCTGTTTCTTATCTCTATATTTCCCCAAGTGATATGGTATTTTTGTGTCTCAGACACCATGAGTTTCAAAGCAAGCAGGAGAGATGGGATGTACTCAGTAAAATTCAGAAAATGCATAGGATGACTTTTGGAAACTGAAGCTTGAGGAGGTTGCTGTGCACGGGCAAAGCAGCAGATTTACTCCAGACACAGTGATGGGTGCCTGGGTGCTGTGCTGTGCAGGGAGGCTCTGGTTCCCAGTCCTGGCCGTGCAGGAGCAGGGATCCCAGCCCTGGCTGTGTGTGGCTCTGCTGGCAGTGTGTCACAAAAGGCCAATTTGCTCTGGCGTCAGCTGGCTTGCCTCCATCTCCTCATTTCGCTGGCGTTGCTCCACTTTGTCAGACCCAATTTGTAATTTGCCTTGAACTGAAGCGATACCCTGGAGTCAGGATGTCCTCTTTGTGTAGCTGGCCACTTAGTGACGTGCTATTACATTTTATCTATTGACCCTCTGGCTGTGCAGAGCGTGGAATATTCCTGATTACAGCCACAACCTGGACTTGTCTCACTGCTTGCCTGTTTCAGGCACAGGTGAGGGTCATGCTGAGACATCCCCTGCCTCAAAAAGGCACTCAGGGCCACTCTGCATTTGCAGTACCAAGGGTGATACCTGGAAAAATGCCACCTGTGCCTTGAATGTCCGTGCTTCTATTTAAATGTCTGTAAGTTACTGGGGTTGTCCCCCCTGGTGCTGCATGGGGACTGAGGTGTCTCAGTGCTGGAGGAATTACCTGGGGGCACCTGCCCTACCTGTGTGAAACCTTTTATCAAACCCTCTGTTTCTCTGTGGCTGCAGATCCAGCTCTGTGTGAGACAGAGAGGGTGCATTCAGCATGAAGCACTGCACACAAACAGTGCAAATCCCTCTGGTTCATGTGCTCCAGCTCTCACAGGAACCTGCAGGGAATGTCCTTGCAGAAGGGGCTGGCCTGGATGAGCACACCCAATGTGTTTGTAGTGGCAATAAGCTGTTTTAGGAATCTGCAGAGAATCCCTTTGAGGAGGAGAGTGGAGATAACTTTTGGAGTGTGGTCCTTCGTGTCCTAAGGCACCTCCCAAGAGGAAACTATTAAGTAACAAGAGGACTTTATCACTTTAAAGTGGATTCAGATTGAGCTGTTGAATTCCTAAACCAGTCCAAAAATAGTTTCAGGGGAGTCTGCCTTTCTCCTGGCTTGTTGCTTGTGTGTCCCTCAGCTTTTCGCCAGCCACAAAGGGGAAGAGTAGTGTCCAGCCATGGGGCTTTTGCAGGGAGTCCAAACCCTAAATACATATATGAGTTATTTGAGACACTTAATCTGATATTGTCCTCCTGTATCTGTGTGGACAGAAATTGTGCTTTTTTAATATAAATACATACAAGTTGTCCAGAGCAGGAAACTCTCCTGCTGGGCAGCAGGAGTCCTCTCCTTTCCCCTTCTCAGAAAGCCAGAGTTCTTCTTGGATTCCCAAGACCTGTCCAGTTTTTGCAGGATAACTTTTGGCTAACTGGCCTAAGCTCCATGTTCTGCCCTGTGAGTGGCCATCCCTGCTGTGTGCAGTGTCTGTGTGACACTTGGCACTGTCCTCACTCACAGCTGTTCCTCCACATTGGGTTTCCACCAGACTTTCTGCTTGGGAACACTTTACACCCATTGGAGTGAGCCAGGGCTTTGTGTACCTGGAAATGCTTCTGGTGTTTGTCTTGGTTTGCTCTGCTGCTGCTTAACTCCTCTGCCATTTACCTGGCTGCTGCTTGTGGTGTCTCTCTTCCACTCAGAATCTTCTGGCTTTTCTCTCTGGGTTCAGTAGGGCAGGGTGATATTGCAGTGCACAGCATTCCATAGTCAAAAATGTCCACGTAGCTGATAAGAGGAGTCCTGTCCTTAGCACAGCTTTTCACAGGCAGCCTGAAACAATAAATACCCAAACGCTGCTGTTGTGTGAGGGTGCTGGGGAAGCACAAACAAGAGACAAAGCCCCTTTGTGGGCACACAAAGCCTTTCTGCTGAGCTGCCCTGTGCCTTTCATCAGAGCCCCTGGTGCTCCCAGTGTGCCCAGGAGCAGCAGGGAATGAGCAGGGTGTGGTGTGTTGGGCAGGTGGGAAATGAGCAGTAGGGAAATTGTGGTGTGTTGGGCAGGTGGGAAGTGAGCAGTAGGGAAATTGTGGTGTGTTGGGAAGGTGGGAAGTGAGCAGTAGGGAAATTGTGGTGTGTTGGGCAGGTGGGAAGGGCTCCCTGCCCTGAGGAACCTGCCCTGCCATTCCACCCTTCTTTGGGCCATGTCAGAGGGCACAGCAGGTCCCACAGCCTGGGGCTCTCATGCTGACCAAGGTTTGGGCTGTGTTTGGAGCTGGCTGCAGTGAGCCCAGCAGGGTCCAGCTGTGCCCCAGGCCCCTCTGCAGCCATGGTGCCCACAGAGTGCTCTGAGCTCCTCTCTGAGAGCTTAAACACAAAGCCTGCGTTTCTGCTTTGCTTAAATATTCATGTTCTGCTCTGCAGTGTGTTTCACAGGTAATTTGGGCTGATGGATGTTATTTTTAGCCTCCCAGTGTCAGTGGTTCAATGACTGGTGCTGCTCTTCCTTGCCTTTCTCCTGTGCTGGGCTCTGAGCTGCCCTCAGTGGGATCAGCACCCTTTTCCCCCATCAGCAGAGGTTTGGTTTTATCTGCAGCCTAAACCCAGGGCTCAGCAGTCCATTTCTGTCCTGCAGGTGATAGTGGACACCCCAACCAGCCCGGTGACCAGTGGCCTGCCGCTCTTCTTTGTCATCACTGTCACAGCTATCAAACAGGTACAGCTGTCCCTGGGGGGAGATGCTCTGTGACACAGAAACGTGTATTTAAATATGCTCAGAGGCCACCAAGGTGTGCTGGTGGGTTTGGTGCCCCCTTTAGAGGGTGATTTGGGCACTGCTGCTGTCCAGGAGAGGCTGCACTTTGGGTGTGGGGTTGGTGTCTCCTGTTGTGGCAGTGCAAAGCATCCCTGTGCTGTTGAAGGCAGGCCAGGAGGGTCAGTGGAGCTTTCTGCTGTAGGTCTGGTGTTGCAGGAATGTTTTTCCTCTTCTTGGAAACGCTCCCCGGGTCCTTGCAGAGCCGTGCTCCAAATACACCCACGCTGTGCTCCGTGTGGGGAGGTGGGAAGGACAGGTTCTGCTCAGCCCCTCACCAGTCCTGGAAACGCCTGCTCCTCGTCTCCTGGCTCTGCTGAAGGACCTTTTGCCTCCCATCACAGGCACACATTACATGCCATTTAACATTTCCTGAGTGAATAATAAAGAGAGAAGTTTCATCTACGGGGGCTGGAAAGGGAGAGCTGGAATAAAATCTGTGCCTCAGATCTCAATGCTGGTTCCTCCAGTGGAGGCTGAGGAGGAAGAGCCTCGTCCTGCGTTACCATAGGAAGGAGTTGCAGGCTGCTGGGTGTATTATTCATATTGTCAGGCTGTTCTTACCACGGCTGAGAAGAATAGAAATGTGTTACAGTAGTTCAGCTGCTTGTTGCATGCCCCGCATATAGATTATTTTTGTGTTATTTTAATCTGTTCTGAATCTGTCAAATATGCATATGGAGGTTTTCTAAATGAATTGATTCAGTCTGAGCTGCTCTGGGTGGTGTTTTGTCAGGCATGAAGGAGGTCTGAGGGCAGTTGCCTTGTTCATTGTTTCCATGTGTCCCTGTGATCCTCACTCCTCCTTCTCATTAGTTTACTCACTTTGTAAGGGGTTTGTGCTGCCTGTGTGTGCTGCAGGGGTACGAGGACTGGCTGAGGCACAGAGCTGACAACGAGGTGAACAAAAGCAACGTCTTTGTGGTGGAAAATGCGAAGCAAGTGCGGAAAGAGAGTGAAAAAATCAAGGTAATGTTACCTGAGAACGTGTGTGTGGCTCTCACTGATGGCAGCACAGAGCTGTGTGCTGAAGGGGCAGGGGAAGGGCTGTCCTGGGTCAGAGCTGCCCCAGCTTGCTCACTTGGAGCTGAGCTGCTCCCAGTGAAGCAGTGAGGCTGCCTTTGATTTCTTTTGAAAAGCTGTCTCACAAAAGCTGTACCGGGGCTGACAGGTGACACATCTGTCAGCATTTTGCACTTCTCCAGGACAGGCAGTCCTATTCTATTTCCTACTCTCCCAAGGACACCAGGAAAGTGCACTTGGCTTTGATGTGAATTTATCACAGCGCACTCCAGGCAAGTGCAGTCTCTTGCTCCATCAGGATTTAGCAGAGGGATAAACACTGGCTGTGCCCTGTGGGGGCTCTGAGTCAGTGCAGGGCTGGGTGACCCTTTCTGGAGTGATGGTCATGGATCTGTGCACCCCCTGCACCCCAGCTTGCCTTTGAGAGAAGCTGAACCACACTCACCTACAAACACCTGAGAGGGTGTTCATGGAGTGCTCCCTTTCTCCTAGGTTGGAGACATCGTGGAAGTGAAGGCAGATGAGACCTTCCCCTGTGATCTGATCTTTCTGGCCTCCAGCAGCACTGATGGCACCTGCTACGTCACCACAGCCAGCCTGGACGGCGAGTCCAACTTCAAGGTCAGGGCTGGGAGGGGCAGCAGGTGCTGGGTACCTGGGCATTGCCCTGCTGGGATGGCTGGTGCTGGGTACCTGGGCATGGCCTGCTGGTGCTGGGTACCTGGGCACTGCCCTGCTGGGGCTGCCTGGCTCTCCAGCAGCTCCTGCTCCTGTCTGCCTCCAGAGCCTCAGCAGTGAGCCCTGGGCCATGGCTTGTTTGGGGGATGGACTGCTCTGTTTGTTTTCACCAGCATGAGAAATGCATTGCTTCTGGGATTTTTCCTCCCTTTCCCTGGAGCAGGCAGTGAAACTTAATACTAGTCCTGCTCCTGCAGTTTATTTTCTTTCTTTCTTTCTGCATCTCCTCTTCTCTAAACTAAGGAAAGAGGCAACAACAAAGAGCTTGTATACGTCAGAAGACATGAATGTTTGGTTTCACTTGAGTTTGATAAATATTTATAATACAGACTATAATAATATTATAACAATATAATAAGTGTATGATAAATGCACAGATACTAGCAGTTGCAGCAGTAGGACTGGAAGATGCTTGGCCATGACATGATTCATTCCAGCACTCTGTGAAGTCAGTGGGAACAGCACTGTGGATGTGATGGGTTTATCTGGGATTTGTGGCTCCTCTCCACGGGTGGCTGGTGCTGGATAACCCGGGTGGGAGCTGTGGCACAGTGCTGGCTCCACCAGTGAGGAGGAGCTGCAGCTTTGAAGTGGCTTGAGGCTAGAAATAGCTAACCATGTTAAAGGCTATTGCTTATTTGTGTCAGGTGTGATGTATGCATCAATTCACATTACTTGTGCAGAGTCTTGGCTCTTACCAACTTGTGAGCCTGGAGATGTGATGCTGAGTTTCTGTACCAAGCACTGTGCTGGTTTTTTCTTGGTTTGTGGATTCCTGTAGGTGACTGGGAGCTGTCTCCTGTTTCATGAGGAGGGGAAGATGAGTTTGAAGGGGAGAGGGAATAGAAAAGCCAGCTCTGTTTGGGGAGATAGATCTAACATCAGGAACCAGGGTTTGCTGTAAAAGGGGAGTGAGGGAAGCACATTTGGGTAATCCCCAGAACTCATCTGCAGGGATACCTGCTGCCTCCCTGGTGGGGGTTTTTCTGGGATTTGGGGCATGTCAGGTTGAGGTATGGGAAAGGTGCCTGACTGACTGAAACTGGAATAGAAATGTAACAGAGATTTGGTCAGGGCTCTGTCTTTGAAGCACAAATCTTTGGCCATACATTAGCTAACAGCACATGTGTTTTCTAAATGCACTAAAGGGTGTAAAGATCCTGGAATTGATTGGGAGGTGGCTTTGAGGTAT
>JAHXMQ010003489.1:656090-668835 GCA_020466415.1 Ammodramus savannarum pratensis | reverse complement strand
TGTTCCTTGTTGTGCCCAGGAGCTGGACGTTGAGTCAGGAGTATGGACTGATCATAGATGGCTCCACGCTGTCGCTGATACTCAACCCCTCTCAGGACTGTGGCTCCAGCAATTACAAAAGCATCTTCCTGCAGATCTGCCTGAAGTGCACTGCAGTGCTCTGCTGCCGGATGGCTCCCCTGCAGAAAGCACAGGTATTTATTTACCTCTCTCTGTGGCACAGCCTGAATGCATCAGCTGGGACTTCACCTGAGCATCCTGACCAGGCAGGACTCCTCCAGGCTGTGTGTAAGCCTTGTCTGAGCTTCAGAGCAGGATGAAAGCACACCATTCTTTCAAATCTGAATGCAAACCCTTTGTTTAATATGCTGGCAGGAACCCATAAACCCAGGCCAATTAGAAATAAACAAAACCTCCCAGTTTGCTCTTTTTTTTTTTACCTTTCCAAATTTGTCAAGTGGAGTTGGTGACTTCCTCAGTGCAGCAGATGATGTCCCAGGCTGATGAGTGATGTGTTTCTGCTCCCTGGGATGTGTGAGAGAGCCCACCCTTGGGAGAGCAGGGTCTGGCACAAGGGAAGAGCAGGATGTTGGTCTGGGGTTTGTTTTTACATCCTGTCCTTCAGCCCTGCACTGGGTTGGGACTCTGCTCTGCTTGTGACTGCACAGCAAGTAAAGAGAGTTTTCATTAACCTGAGCTCTCCAGGTGTGATAGTGCTGCTGTAAAAGCCTGATTGCTTGTCCTGGGGGAGCACTGGGAAGGTCTCTGGAGGCTTTTTCACTGAATTTGGGGTTCTGCTGCTGTCCTTTTTTAAATCTCTTAGATTGTGCGAATGGTGAAGAACACAAAAGGAAGCCCGATCACCCTGTCGATAGGGGATGGTGCAAATGATGTCAGCATGATTCTGGAAGCACATGTTGGAATAGGTAAGGGACCCTGGAACAGCCATCTCACAGCCCAGACCTGTCTGCTCAGCCTGGGGCTCCCTTCTGAGGTGCACTTGGTGTTTCTGACTGCACATGGCTAAACCAATCCCACTGGAAAATGTGGGAAGTCTGCCCTTGCTTTCCTTGGAGGCAGAGTTTAACTCCAGATTAATTCTGAGATCACAGAATCATGGAGTAGTGTGGGTTGGAAGGGGCCTTTAAAGGGTCCCAGCCCTGCAGTGAGCAGGGAGATGTGCAGCTCCATCCAGCTCTCAGAGCTGTGTCCAGCCTGACCTCGGGTGTTCCCAGGGATGGGGCACCCACACCTCTCTGGGCAGCCTGTGCCAATGTTTTACCATGCCCACTGGGGAAGGGAGAGGTGAGATCCTCATGTGCTGCTCAGCAGTGCCAGCACCACTCTCTGTGTCAGGGACACCCTGCAGATTGTTCCAACAATTGTGGCCAGAGCAGTGCTGGTGGTTGCCTGGGGCTCAGGGACAAGGGGCACAAGCAGCAGACAGGTGGTGGTTGGTGGCAGGGCAGTGACAGGGCCAGGCTGCAGTGCCAGCTGGTGGCAGCAGCTCAGCACAGCACCCACAGGGTTTGGGGCTGGTGCCCAGGTGTGCTGTGCCTGCACTGTCCTGTGACCCACAGCAGCTGGAGGCTCCTCCTGTCTCAGGTTGGTGTCGGAAATTCGGAGCCTCCTGTGACACCGCTGAGGAGGGGTCAGGGGGAGAGAAAGGGCACATTCTTCATTTGGGGCTGCTGGAGATGCTGTGGTGCCCTCTCATGCAGGGAATCCCATCTGGATGTGCCTTTTGTGAGCAGAGCAGCTCTGGGGATGGCTCAGGAGGCTGAGCAGCTATAACTGAGCTGTGAGAGATGCAGGCCAGCCCAGGGGAACCGATTCCTTATCTTCCATCAGGTTTGCCTGCACTCCCTGCTCACACCAGGCCCTCACAGGAAATCACAGAGCAGCCTAAACATAGCTGAGAGCCTCCAGAGGCAGGTCTGAGTGTTGTGGAGCCAAAGCCACACCGAGTGCTGTGTTTGGGCTCTCAGAGGGAAGCTCAGCCCTTGTCCCTTTGAGGCACTGAGTGATGTGAGCAAACCTGGGGCAGCATCCAGGCTGCAGCCCTGGGGATTAACCCTTGCGTGCTTCTGTGTGCAGGGATCAAGGGCAAGGAGGGACGCCAGGCCTCCAGGAACAGCGACTACGCTGTGCCAAAGTTCAAACACTTACGGAAACTGCTGCTGGCACACGGGCACTTATACTATGTGAGAATAGCACACCTTGTACAGTATTTCTTCTATAAGGTAAGGGGCACTGTGCAGCTGATCTCTGTTTATCCTGTGTTTATCCTATTATTGAATAGAATAATGAACAGGATTAATATGGGGGATATTCTGTAGCTCTGTTTTCCCTCCCTGGGACAGGCTGTGTCTGCCCTGTGCCTGTCCATTGAAAACTGAGCAATGTGAGCATTCTTCTAGTGTCTCCTGCAGATGCTAACTGCTCACAGGATTGGTTTTGTGCTTGATTGAACAAGTGCCCTACCTTGTCTGATGTTGTAATGTCAGACACTAATGTCTGATAACAGGAAAAACTACTGGGTGTAGACTGGGAAGTCAAGTGCTTCCCTGCTGACCGTTTGTCTTTTGTTTTCCCAGAACCTTTGCTTCATTTTACCACAGTTTTTATACCAGTTCTTTTGTGGATTCTCACAGCAGGTAACTTCCACTAATTTGTCTATAAAGGCAAGTTAAAAAGCAAGTGGCAGGATGAGGTCTCCTGTCAGGGACTTGGCTCTTGGCATGCTGTCCCTTCACCTCCTTGCTCTAGCACCATATCTGGAACATAATATTTTGAAACCATAATTGCAAAGAGAGCAATCTGCTTTCTTTCCTTTCCCATCCACCAGCCATAAACACAGGTGGACACCTTCCTGAAGTAGTGAGAGAAGGGTTTGGCTGGTTTGTCACCACCTGATTTTGCTACTTCTGCTTTTCTTACAAGAACAAGTTTTGAACAGTTTCCTGATGTTGTCTCCTCTGCTGCATTTCAGTGCATTAAAAATGTCACTCAGAAGGAAGAACAGTTCATTCTTTTACGTGTTTTAAAAAAAGACACACAATGAGTGTTACCAGGGCTTTGTTTAATCCAAGTAAACATCAGAGGGGCAGATCCATGTGTCAGTGGGTTCATGTGCTTGGAGATGAGAGCTTTGGCTTTCGTGTCAACTTAAGGGGCTTTTGTGTCTATTCGGGCTCAGAAGTTACAGGAAGAGTGAATGGTGAGAGAGAGTGCTCTGCTTGTTTTGGCAGAAACACTTTCCTTTATAAAAAAAAGGAACTATGGTTCCTCTAAAACAGTCTAGTCCTTAGAGAGCCACAGGAGGCATCAGATTTATTAACAGGAACAGCAGCACAGAGCAGCAAGAGGAGAGCTGTGATAAGGGCTGTGATAAGGGCTGCTCAGTCCTGCTTTTCTGGGGGATAAGCTGCAGATGAGACCAGAACTCCTGTCAGTGGGGCAGGTTCCTGGGCACTGCCTTGTTCCCCCTGCACTGCACAGAGCACATCCAGTGCACAGAGCTCCATCCAGCGAGGCTGTGCTGGGTGGCAGAGGGATGATCTGTGTGACAGAGAGTTTGCAGGAGCTGGTGATTTATGGTTGCATTTCTTTGTGGAGAGGCCTTTTCCTTTCCTGTCTGTCTCACATCACCCTGTGTTCCTCCTCCAAGCCGCTGTATGATGCTGCTTACCTGACCATGTACAACATCTGCTTCACGTCGCTGCCCATCCTGGCCTACAGCCTGCTGGAGCAGCACATCAGCATTGACACGCTGACCTCGGACCCCCAGCTCTACATGTGAGTACTGCTGGGCTGGGGTTTGGCCTTTCTGGGTGTGAGCAGGTGTCCCTGCCCTGTGTCAGGGATGGCATCACCACCCAGTGCAGGAAAAGCCATTTCTGTCCCTCTGCCTCAGCTGCTCTGCATTCAGGCTGAGCAGCCTTGTGTTTACTGCCTGCTGCTGCTTGTTTGTGCTCCCTGGCAGTATCTGGTCTAGCAAACTGCACTGCTGTCTCTCTGTGAAGAGTAAACTGTGGGTGGAATTAATCCAGAAGAAAAATGGAGCTGTGAGAGTGGCCAGGCCATTCATTCACCTTTGAGCCAAGCACGTGATGGAGCGTGTAATGCAGGCAGGGAGGTGCAGCCTTCAGGGGAAAACAGATCCATTCATTTCCAGGAGGATGAATGTTTCTGAAGCCCAGGCAGGTGGTTTCTCAGCTTGTCTAAGTGGATGTGGTCCCCCAGGCCAAGCTCCCTTATCAGAACCCAGGATCTCTGTGCATCAATCCACGCACTGTGTTCTGCCACGTTGCCCAGGGAAAGGACAGCTCACACTGTCTCCCTCTGCTTTGCTGTTTTCTCTCCTTGGTTGCAGCAGGGAGAGGCTCCAAACTTGCCCAGGAGCAGAGATGCTTTCCCTCTTCCTCACACACACGTGCTGGGGGCAGCCCTTCAGCAGAGACTAAGGAGGATGTTTTTTGGGGATGCCCCTCTCTGTGCATCCCTGCTGCCCATTGCCCAGCCTGGCAGGCAGCTCAGCCCTGGGGCAGAGCCAGGTCAGGGCTGCTTTGGGCAGTGCCAGCCTTGTCACTGGTGTGATGCCCCTCAGCAGTGGAGGAGCTGTGTGTGCTGGAGCCAAGGGTGATCTCTGTGCAGAGACAGCAAAGGGAATTATCAGGTGCCTGAAATGCTGTGTGAGCATTGCCTTAGGTATAAACAGCAGTGAGTGCTGTAAGGCTGGGAAGGGGCTTGGGTGGTTTGAAGTGAACACTCAGAGCCATGATTGATTACAGCTCTGTATTCCTTCACTCCGGGGCAAAATGCCACTGTCTGGGTTTGTAAATAGCTTGGTAATTGAATATTGTGCGACAGAGAGCAGGAACAGCAGCCCCTGTGCCTCCCCTGTGGGCTCTGTGCTCTCTGGGGTCTGTGTGTGCAGGGGAGCAGCCTGGTTGGGATATTCATGGTTGGGATATTCATGGTTGGGATATTCATGGTTGGAATATTCACGGTTGGAATATTCATTCCTGTGCCTGTGCTGGGTGCAGAGCACTCCCTGCTGCTGCTGCTGCTGGAGGGAGTGCTGGGCTGCTGCACTGCAGATCCTGGCTCTGGGAAAGCTGTTTACCAGCAGCACTGCAGGACAGAGATGGCAGTGCAAAACAGCTCACAGGGAGGAAGCTGCTTGTGTTTTCTCTGCTTGCAGCACCCCAGCCTGGTTTATCCTTGCTGGTTTCTCAGACCCAAGTTGTGACATGTTAGAGCGTGGTCACAGCATCATCCTGGGTGGGTTTCAATAGGATCTCATTTCAGAAATGCAGTTACAGGAGCCCAGCACCACACAGGTTTGCAAAGTGCATCTTGCTGAAAGTGGATGTATTGCTTTAGGAGTTAAGGAGAATAATGCAGAAAAGGTGGGGGCTTTACAGAGAGTAATCTGAAAAGGTAATAATGCAGGGAGCTGTTTTTAACCCCCTCCTGCCCTGACAGCCACCCTGCACTCCCCAGGCCCTGTCTGGCCCCTGCAGAGCTCTGCTCAAAGCCCATCCATTGCTGCTGCTGCCTCCGTGCCAGATCTCATCCTGTATCCAGCCAAGAGCCTCCTGCTACAACCCCTGTGATAAAAACACCCACCACACAATTCAGGGGGTTATTTTCAGCAGAAAAACACTACTTCATGGAGCAGGACTTGTGGAGCTTTTCTCAAAAAAGGACTTTGTGCTTCCAACACAAAAAGAGGGAAACACACCATGGATTTTATGTATCCCATACAGCTGCTCTTTAGCCTTACCCTGCTTTTAAAATTTAGCAGAAAATGTCAGATACCATGGGCAGCACAGGGGCTGCAGGAGAGGTTTAGGACAGCATTGCCTCTGTTCACTTTGTGCTTTTTTCATCCAAGCTGCTTAGAGGAGAAAGACAAAACAATTCCTATGCTGAACCCCTTGTGATTTCTCATGACCAGCAGCTGATATTAGAGATGTTCTTTATGTCCTGGCAGGTGTTTCTGTGGGTTCCTCCTGCAAGGGCTTGCTCCAGGCCCCCAGCCCTGCTGTGAGGAGCTCTGCAGCCCAGCCTGGTGGTGCTGATGGTGCTGGTGGAGCTGATGGTGCTGCTGATGGTCCTGCTGATGGTGCTGATGGTGCTGTTCCTCCATCTCTTGGCAGGAAGGTGTCAGACAATGCCATGCTGCAGTGGAGGCCCTTCCTGTACTGGACCTTCCTGGGCGCCTTTGAAGGACTCGTGTTTTTCTTTGGGGTTTATTTTCTTTTCCAAAACTCATCCTTGGAAGACAACGGAAAGGTAACGGCCCCAGAGAGAGGAGGATGAGTGTTTGTGTTGTGTGCTGCCTCTGATGCGCTGGCAGGGAATATCTGCTTGAGCTGTGCACTGTGTCTCCAGTCTTGTCCAACAGTGGAGCTTTGCTTATGGTGTGATCCTGCAGCAAATACTTGAAATAAAACATTTCCAGATTGCCATGGAGACGGGGCAGAGCTGGTTACACTCACTAGGTAACAGGACTAGTCTCACCCACAGCCTGTTCAGCACAGTGGGCTCTGCACAGGGCTCTGCCCTGCTCTGTGTGATCCCAGGGACAGCCCAAAATTCAGAGTGTGCTGGGCTGGTTGTGAGCAGCTGAGTTATCCCCCCTTGGTGAGATGGTGCTGCTTAGGGCAGCCATGGGGCAGGGCTGCTTGTGTGCTGTGGTCCCAGCCTCTCTGCCCAGGGAGGGCTGGGCTGCCCTTCTGCTCCTGTTTTGGAACCAGCACGAGTCCCTGGTGAAGCCTTTTGCTCCTGTTTTGGAGGCAGCACAAGTCCCCAGCTCCTGGTGGCACCAGGATGTTGTCCCCAGCCTCTGGTGGCACCAGGATGTTGTCCCTGCTGCCTCCTTGCTCGTGCCTCTGCTGTGGGGATGAGCCCTTGCATTGCTGTGGGAGCTGCTGGGGTTAACTTGCACAGGACGAGGAGGAAAAAAGATGGAAGTTTTTTTTTTTTATTTTTCCTTTTTTCTCATTTTTTCTTGTTCTGCTGGTTAACTGAGTACAGAGCCAAGCATTAGTGCAGGGCAGCTCCTCAGGTGGCCTGAGTGGTTTCAGGACCCTTTCCCCAAGGGAATGTGCAGTGTGTTATTAAATCTTGGCTGATGGGAAACTTCTTTACACCATCACTTGTGACCCTTGAAAACACCAAAACTCATTTTAGTGGCTAACACTTGGAGAAAAGCTGGTGAAATTTATCTGTGTATATCCATGCACTGCATCACTGCCAGCATTTGTGGCCCCAGCTATGTGCAGCCAAGCCCCTGTATGGTCAGATCAGTGCTCTGCTGTGTCTGTGGCCGTTCTGGTTGGATTGGAATGAGACATGAAGCACTGATGTGCTCTGCAAATGCCTTCAGGGGTCCAGTCTGTGTGGCACTGCAGTGAGATCTGTGGTTGTGTCCTGTTCTGTAAACACTTATGCCTGTAAGAACTGCTACCAGCAATTGTTCATAATATCCATGTATATTTGATTGACTCGTTTTTCACTCCTATTGACTTTAATTTTTTTGCGTTTTTTGGAAACTTTTACATTTCACTTTCTGTTTTAATGTATGCATTCAGAACTTGACAGCCTTTGGTAAGCATCTCTCCCATTCATTGCCATCCCTGGATTCATAGACAGTATCTGCTTTCCTTTGTGTGCCTAGTCCCCAGTTCCCACAAACCAGCCAGCTGGGACAGCCCCAGTGCCCACTGGTGCCCTCTGCAAGGGGACTGCAGAGAGATGATGATGATGAGGATGATGATGAGGAGGATGATGATGGGTGTGGCGAGAAAGCAGAAACTGAGTCAATTGCCAAGAAACCCTGAGCTGCAGGTGGTGCAGTGCCTTGTGTCCTCATTGACATTGCTGTTAGTAGGAGGCTGTCCCTGTGCCACCCCAGCTCTGTCACCTGTGTGTGTGTGTGGCACTGCATGGCTCAGGGTGGCGTGCGGAGCTGCGGGCGTCCCTGTCCCTCTGTGGCTCTGTCCCCCTGTCCCCCCGTGTCCCTCTGTCCCTCGTGTCCCTCTGTCCCTCGTGTCCCTCTGTCCCTCTGTCCCTGCTCCCTCGTGTCCCTGTCCCCCTGTCCCTCTGTGTCCCTGTCCCTCTGTCCCCTGTCCCTCTGTCCCTGCTCCCTCATTTCCCCTGTCCCCCTGTCCCTCTGTCCCTGCCCCCTCGTGTCCCTGTCCCCGTGCTGTGCCTGCCCACAGGGCCAGCAGGCTGTGGCAGTGCCCCGTGTGTTTTGCAGGTGTTTGGGAACTGGACCTTTGGGACGATTGTCTTCACCGTGCTGGTGTTCACCGTCACGCTCAAGGTCAGCAGCTCCCCTCCCTCTCAGGCTCTCCTTGCAGCCCTGCCAGGGCTCCTGTGCTCTGTGAAATCATGGGCTGAATGGGCTGGAAATGGTGTCTGAGTGTTTCCCACCACACTCGAATCTTCTCCTGTAGAGGCAGAGCCTGCTTACTTTCCTTTGTGCAGTCTGTGGTCTTGAAGTATGTATTCCTTTTTTTTTGTGTTTGTTCTGTTTAAATTATTTTTCTATTTTTCCCCTCTTTTGAGGACTGCAGTTGGTAGTGGTTGGCTTTTCCCCACACTTTCACCTCTTGATGCTCAGTTCCAGCAAGAGGAGCGAAGCAATGGAGAATTTGGGTTTGTCCACCTTGTTTCAGACAGGGCTGGGTGCCAAAGTGATCACAAAAGCACATGTGTCAAATAACAATAGCAAACCTGTTTTGTTTCGTGGAGCTTTCCAGAACAAACTGTTTGCATAAGACCTTACAAAAGGTCTTTTGTGTTTGGTTCAGGACAGCAGGTGGTGACAAGAGGCAATTACAGTCCCTGCAACCTTTAGATGTTTCTTTCCTGTAGGATCAGGGGTTGCATCAAATTTATTCCATTCAAAAGTGTCAGTTACAATTAGAATGTTTCCCTGCTAACATTGTGCCAGACTGGACATTGGAAATGTTTGTCCTGGTGCCCATGTGCACAGAGGTTTGGAGAACCTTCAGCCTTAATGTGGAGCCAGTCTGAAATGTCACATCAATGCCATGCACTGTGCATCTAAAGCCTGTTTTGTCTCTCTTTGTTCCCACAGCTAGCGTTAGACACCCGATTCTGGACGTGGATGAACCACTTTGTGATCTGGGGCTCCCTTGCTTTCTATGTGTTTTTCTCATTCTTTTGGGGAGGAGTCATTTGGCAAGTATCCTTTTCTTTCCCCTGCCCTTTGCTAGGGCAGTGCCCAGGGCTGGCTCTGGCAGGGCAGTGCCCCCTCCTTGGGGCACCCTGAGGCTGGCAGTGCCAGGGGGTGTGCGGGGCAGTGCCAGGGGTGTGCGGGGCAGTGCCAGGCGTGTGCAGCCCTGCCCCTTCCTCTGCCCCCACCCCACACCCAGCAAAAGGCAGTGCTGGAGGAGGGCTGGTGCACCATGAGAGGGGTTTGAGGAGCCAGAACAATCCAGAGGGATTGTTCTCAAAGGGAGAACACCCTGGGCATCATCCAGCTGCTCAGCTTGGGCAGGGCGTGTTTGCCTTTCTGCTGCTTGAGGCTCTTGCCTTTACTGGGAGGTTCTAGACTGAACCTTTCAGGGTCTGTTTGTGCATGTGGAGGAGAGAGACAAAGAACCTCAGTGGAACAGAAGGAACAGGTGAGGCAGATGCAGAGCAAGAGGACCTGGCCCTCTGGGACAGGCAGGAGAGAGTCAGGTCCTGGTGTTGAAATGAAGAAATTCTCATTGACCTGAGTGCACCCAGGAGTGTAGGTTCAATGTGTTGCCAAAGCAGGGGACATTAGTACATTACAGATATTTCAGTTCTGTATTTCCCGTGCTGCAGTAAATGTTCAGTTGACATTCACAGCATCTCTGTTTTACCCCTTTGCTTTGCCATGGGGTATTGGCAGGGTCCCTGATCCAGCAGCCTGCTAATAAGGATGTAGAACAGATTTCAGTGTTTTCTGTGGGGGTCACAAGCTTTAACTCCCGAGTTAACTCTTGCTGACCAACAGATCCAGGTCTGCAGTCTGGCCACATCTCTATGCTCAGTGTGAGCTTTCTGCTGAAAACTCTTTCTGCTGTTTAACTTGCATAGCTCAATATTTTTGATCCAGCAGTAAGCAAAAACTGCTTTGGGATCCTTGTAATGAGTAATTGATGAGGTGTTTTTCACAAGCAGCTGTTGGTTGCTCTCCCTCATCAGGGAAAGGAGGAAGGGGCAAATAACCTGTTGTGATTGAGGGACTCTAGATTTCCCCTGTCAAAACCAAACCAGAAGCTATAGCAAAGCCTGACACTGAAATAAAATGACCTGGTTTTTGATGAGGTGAATAATTTATCAGTGATGGTGGCTAAATTGAAACCCCTTCCCACCCTGAAAAGAAGCAGATGTGGAAGATGCAGAATGGATCATGACACTCTTCCAGGAATAATGCAGCTGGAGGAGGAGATGCATTAGGAGAGGGATGGGCAGTGTGTTCCTGTGCTGTGTCCATCCCTGTCTGAAAGGGAGGCACAACTGCCAATAGCTTTACCTGAAGTCTCCTGTGGTTCTGATCTTCAGAACAGCACCCATGTTAACCAGAATTTATTTGTATCCTTTCTTTTCCAGGCCTTTCTTGAAGCAGCAAAGAATGTATTTTGTATTTGCTCATATGCTGACTTCTGTTTCCACATGGCTGGCAATAATCCTCCTGATCTTTATCAGCCTTTTCCCAGAAATTCTTCTAATAGTTTTAAAAAATATAAAAGAGAAAAATCATCAGGTAAGGAACGGGGTGATGTGTCTCACTGTGTTTTTAGTCAGACTGTTCTCACCCTTAGGCACCAGATGAACCTTTAACAATACCACGTACCACTCACATCTCAAGGAAGGCTTCCTGGAGTCTTGCCTTGCTCTTTCATGTGCCAAAAATGTCAAGGAATTATTCTAGAAATAGTCTCCAAAAGGAGAGAGTCAGGCTGTGCCTTCCCTGGGTGGGAGTGTGGTGTCTGCTGGGGAAGAGCACGAGCCTTGTCCAGCCTGGAATGACCACCACAGACACTTTATCCTGTCCTGAGAAAAGCTGCCTGTTTTGGTGTCAGAAAAGCTCCCAGGTGCTGTGCCCAGGTGCTGTGCCCAGGTGTGTGCCCAGGTGCTGTGCCCGGGTGCTGGGCAGTGGCAGCAGGGTCAGCTCTGGTCCCTGCTGGGGTTGTTCTGTGCCAGGGCTGCCGAGGGCTGGGCTCGCTCAGGAACCCAACCTGGTCCTTGAGGGGGTCACAGGAGGGTTTGGGTTGGAAGGCTCCCCAAAACCACCCAGTTCCACCCCCTGGAAGGGCAGAGGTGCCATTCCCACATCAGGGTGCCCAGGGCCCCATCCTGGCCTTGCCCCATCCCTGGAGTGTCCATCACTGGAGCTGAAAATGGGAGATGGCAACAGAGCTGTGGTTGTGTCTTGTGAGGATCCATGTAGCTTCCATTTGGGTATGATTTAATAGTCTCTAGCTGGGCACCTCTGTTGAATGGGCTGGGAGTGAGTTGCTCTGAGCTGCAGACACAGGAGAGCTTGGGGACAGTGGCTGGAAGGTGACCTGGGGGTTTCTGAGCCCCAGCTCAGCTCACCTGCGAGGTGTGACCCATTTTTGCCTTCAGCTGCTGAGCAAAGATCCGTCCCCTCTCGCAGTACTTACTTTCAAGAGTGCTTTTTATTCATGTAACAAAGGCTCTTGTGAAATCACTTAGCAAAGCAAAGTGAGTGTCAGCTGGAAAAGTCTCTTCAGATGTGCATCCCAAACTAAACACAGGCTGAGCCATATTTAAATGTACATTTGGAGTAAGGGCTTTATTGTAAGTGCCTGAAGGAGATAGCAGCCCTGGATATCTGTGCCAGCCATCAGCTGCCTGATTTGTAAAGGCATCTAGGACCAGGTAGATGAATTCAAATCAAAACTCTTGTTAAGAATCCTGACCTTAATATTGAAGTAAAATAAAGATCAGTGTCCCAAGGGAAGCACACAGTGAAAACCAAAATTAGGGACATTGGATGGGAGCCTGAAGCACAGCTTGGTGGCCAAGGATCCCTTCTGGAAGGGGAGGGCAGACTTAGGCCAGGTTGTTGGGCATTTGCCCTTGATCCCAGTGGGACAGGGTTTCACCCTGGTGTCCTTTAACAGCACATCAGCTCTGCTCAGCCTTTATTAAATTTTCTGTGTGGTAACGTGGTGGTTGTTTTTATTTTGTTTGGTTCTGTTTGTTTTTTTAACTGCAAGGCGCATTTGTGTTTTCCTTGGTTTCTGCCTTTCTCTTTCTTGTACTGCAATTTTCTGTCTTTTGTGCTGTTGTGAACTAGGTAACGAAGCGCCTTCCTTCCTCAGGAACATCCACTATCTTCATGCTTTCTCAAACTTCCAGCAATCACAGCTTTTCTTGGAGTGAATAAGGTGATTTCCTTTCTGAGTCGCAATGTGTTGCTTGCTCGCTGCTTTTTCCTTCCTTCTAATGCCTAAAACTCCTGAGAACCCCCTTTAGATGTGCTCACACAGCAGAACCTCGCTTTCCCCAGCTTCTGCCTTGATTTAAATCTTCTGCTTCAATATCTGTCTGTCTCTTGCTGCAGCTCAGGTGGGTGAGCTGGTGCTGCTCAGGTGTCCAGGTGAGGTGGGCACACAGAGCAGGTGACACTCTCCTTCCCTGCTGGAGTTGTGTCTTAGTGACCAGACAGGAGTGGGACAAGGTGGAATTCGTGTTGGTT
>JAHXMQ010003489.1:605156-617023 GCA_020466415.1 Ammodramus savannarum pratensis | reverse complement strand
ACCCAAACCATCTCCAGCCTGACAGCATAAAGAGCCCAGAGAAGATTTCAGCTGGCCTTGCTGTGATAATGAAGTGATAGATGATGGAAATGAGTCAAACCCTGTGGTCCTGCCTTAGTCAAGGCTCTCACTGAAGCCAGTGGGAGTTCAGCTTTTAGGGAGAAATGCATTTGGGTTTTTTCTGTTATACAAATGTTACATGATTACAGGGAACAATGTCTTTCTGGGAATCAGATGCTTTAATATTAACACCATTCTCCATTACTTTATAGATGCTGCCCTGTGTAACACCAGGAAGTTTAGTTCCCCTTGAGCTGAGGGTGAACTAGCAGCATCCCATTTTCGATGCTCTGGGGAAGCTTTCAGCTCAGTGTTACAGAGAAATAGCACAGTAGTTGGAGCTGTCCTGTCCTGTTCATCACATTCACAGACCTCCACAGCCTCATCTGCACTGAGTGGGACCGGGGTCCTAAGCAGCTTCTCATGCTCATAAAGGAAGCCATTCTCTGCTCTTTGGTTTTTTTTGCCTGTGGAAGTGATGGTATTTTATTCATTTTCCTGCTGTTTTTCCATGACATACATCATGTTTCATCAGAGAAGTACACTACAGTTTCCTGACACTTTGTTTAGATGCTTGAAATCTCCTCTGCAGGTTGAAGTAGGTTTTGCCTACATACTAGCTGACAAGTGTTGAAGTTGCAAACAAGAGTTGAGTTTTGGTAAACCAAAAAGAAAAAAAAAAACCAAACCAAGAAGCTGTATGTCCTGCTTGATTGATTTTATGGGTGGATTTTTCTTAACTATCTGCTTCAGCTGTGTGAATGTAATGTTCTGTAAGAGCATCATCTGGCTGACTCCACGTGAGGAAGCAATAACACTAAAGATCCTCTTTTTGCACTTAGGGTCTGACTCCAGCCCACTGCAGTCCCTGATCTCAGTGGGGTCTGGGTCAGCTCAAACTGACACCTCAGGGTTGTCACCAATCACTTAGGGTCCCAAAGCGTCCCAGGGCTGAAACCTGTATCTAGCAAGTGTTGAAGTTTACATTAATGTATGTACCTTTGGAACACGTGCCATAAATCCCAGCTAAATGTCCATGTTTGCACTAAGGATGTTCTTGTGATAAGACTTTTTCAGCATCTTTAACAATAATGTATCTACTGAATTTTTGAGAAGGGAAAAAGAATGTTGAAGACTGATAATTTAATTTTGTGTTTCTTTGTCTAGTTTTGCTTTTGTAGAACATAGGTAGGTACAGGTGGTTTGAACTTTTGAGCAGATGTGTGCAAAGAGCACCTGAGTGTGTGGAGAGCAGGTTAATGGTGTGCATGCAGTAGTGAGTTGGCTCTGCCCCAGCCAAAGGAAATGTTTATTCCATGGACTAAAGGGGAACCTTTCTGATCTGATTTTCATTTGTGAGCTGGTCCTCAGGCACAGGTTAGGTCAGAACGTGCTGGGTTTGTTCAGTGCCTGCTGTTGTGAGGAGCAGTTGCTGGGGTGGCCTGGGGCTCCCAGCCCCAGTGGCTGCTCCTCCAGGACTGGGGTGAGCCCTGAGCCCCCCAGAGCTGGGACCAGCTGAGTCTGAGCTGAGCCAGCACATCCCCTGTCCTTCACTGCAGCCACAGTGCAACCGCTGCAGGCTCTGCTCCTCTGCTTCCAAATCAGTCACAATGCACTCATGAGGTGGGAAAGTCTTAATTACTGCTGGGGCTCTTTCTAGTGGGTACAATTCTTGTGCTAACAATACACATTTTGAGGTACGATGTAAATATTTGTCTGAAACATAGCACACATTGCATATTGAATGATTTTAATCTTTTTTGTCTTCCATAGTTTTAAATCTAAGCTTTTATTAATTTGTGAGGTTGATAAGTTCTGCAAATCTGAATGTACAGTCTGAGGTTTTTAACGTTTGAAACTTTGCACACATGGTATGTTCCCCTGAGTATGCTGTTGAACTAGGCTCTCCATGTATATGTATAAATTACAGTAGAGAATTTTCTCTGACTGCAAGTTTAAATGAACTATATTGTATATGTACCTGTAAAAATGTGTTAAATCTATATTTAAAGATTAAAAACTTGTTAAATAAATCCATCTGAGAATATGCCATTCTGTTCAAATACACATCTGCTATAATTCCAGAAGAAAAAAAAATGCTCACGGTGTTGGTTTTATTTAATTTCCTTGGAACAACTTAAAACCTTCTTACATGCATTTTGATTTTAAGGTAAGCAGTGGCAGATGATCCAATTAGTTTCTTGCTGGATGCAGTGGCAGTGAGAGTGGGAGAGGCACCTTAGCACTCAGTGAAGTCTGAAAGAGCAGCTGTTGACAGCCTGCCCTGGCTCAGGGTGTCCCCAGTGTCCCCTGGATCCATCCCAGCAGGGTCAGGGTGTCCCCAGTGTCCCCTGCACCCATCCCAGCAGGGTTGGGGTGTCCCCAGCCCCTGCTGCATGTGAAAACCTCTGTTTGGGAGCACTGTGGCTGCACTGCTGTGTGTGCTCACCTCCCTTGGGGCTCCTGGGGTGCTGCTGGGGCAGCAGTGCCTGCTGGGCTTCCCTTGCCCACACTGCTGTGTGCCAGCTGTGGGCAGTGCTGGTGCCACACTGGCCTGGCACATGTGTGATCCATTCCCCTGCTGATCCCCCAACCCCTGCATTTGGGATTTGGGGACTCACACCACGCCAGCAGCAACAGTGCATTCAGAAATGCAGCCGTGGGTCATTAGAGGGCTTTTTATTTCCTTATTACCACATTTTGATTGCATTCTCTGAACTTCAGCCTTCCAAGAGCAGAAGTTATTTCATCTAGGAATGTTTATTGAAATGCCATGGTCTCTCAAAGCCACAGGGATTGCCGCGGTCCCTGTGCATGTCCCCAGTCCCTCCTCCAGCATGTGCAGCCTCCCCAGCAGGGCTCAGCGCTCCTCCCCGGCTCAGGGCAGCCTCGTGGTTTGCTTGATCCACTTGACGTACTTGGAGACCCTGGTGTAGATGCCGTACTTGCCGGGCAGGGCGCACTCCTCGCCCCAGCTGGTGATGCCCGTGAGGAACCAGGTGCCCTCGATCTCGGTGGTGTAGGGGCCCCCGCTGTCCCCCTCGCACGTGTCCCTGCCGCCGGTGGGGAACCCCGCACAGAACATGTTCTGCAGGATGCTGGTGGAGGTGCTCTTGAGGCAGGTGGGCCGGTCCACGAAGGGCACCCTGAGCACCTGCAGGGTGGTGGCCGTGCGGCCGCGGAACAGCACCCGGCCCCAGCCGCTGACGGTGCCCACGCCCTGCTTGAGCAGGGCATTGGTGAACTCGCGGCTGCCCAGGCACACCGGTGTCACGTAGCTGTTGAAGGTGAGCGGCTGCTCCAGCTCCAGCAGGGCGATGTCGTTGTGGTACTCGTTGATGGAGGCGTTGTAGGTGGGGTGGGGCAGCAGCCGCACCACCTTGCGCAGCTGCTCCGTGTGGTCATCGCTCCTGACATCATGTTCACCTGCACAGAGCGGCGGGGCTGGGTGCCCGGGCAGCGCCAGGGACCGTGCCCAGCTGGTGCCAGCGCAGCTCAGCCCAGGGGCAGCGCCAGGGACCGTGCCCAGCTGGTGCCAGCGCAGCTCAGCCCAGGGGCTGCACCAGGGACCGTGCCCTGCTGGTGCCAGCCCAGCCCAGGGGCTGTGCAAGGGACCGTGCCCTGCTGGTGCCATCCTGTGCCACTCCAGCCCAGAGGCTGCAGAGGGCTGTGGCAGCACCAGGGACCGTGCCCTGCTGGTATGAGCCAGTGCCAGTGCCAGTGCCACTCCAGCCCAGCCCAGAGGGCTGAGCCCTCAGGTGCCTCTGAGGCTGCTCTGGCCAGGTGCTGGCTCCTCATCAGAGGCACCTGCAGGTTCCCTCATGCCCTCCCCAGCACTACCCAGGTGTGACACCGGGCACCCATCACCCAGCCAGGCACCGAAGATGGAAATGCTTTTGCCAGAGTTCCCAGCAAAGTGGCTGTTCTGGGGATTTAGCACCCACACAGAGAGGTGAGGTGATGTCACCCTTGCAGCAAGGGGGGCAGAACTCACTGATAAAAAATACTGGTGTAAAATCAATAAGGTATTAGTGAAAAGAAACCTTAACCTCCCCTTTCTAAACCCCCAGAGCCACGGGGCAGGATGGAGCGCGGGAGGGCAGCGGTGCCACCGCTGATGCTCACAGGTGCCCTGTGCCTGCCCGAGGCTCAGCTGCTCTCGGCCGCTGCCGGCAGCCGCGGGATGCTCTGATCGCGGTGCGGGATGCTCTGATAGCGGTGCGGGATGCTGTGATAGCGGTGCGGGATGCTCTGATAGCGGTGCGGGATGCTCTGATAGCGGTGCGGGATGCTGTGATAGCGGTACCGGTACCGGCAGCTGCGGGATGCTCTGGTAGCGGTACTGGCAGCCGCGGGATGCCGTGATCGCGGTGCGGGATGCTCCGATCGCAGCCCGTGACCCCGCCATGTGTAACAGGTGCGGACAGGCAGGGCAGAGCTCGGGTGGTGAAGGGGCAGCACCTGGGGCCGCATCCCCCGCAGGCTGAGCAGCATTAAGGACATTAAGGATGGCGTTTGCCGCGCACCGTCCCGCAGCCCCCGGGGGGCGTTCGGGGGGCTCGCCCGGCCCCGCCAGGCTCTCTCCGGGCTCTCCGGAACCGGCGGCACCGAGCACCGCCTGCGGAGCCGGCACGGAGCCAGCCTGAGGTGAGCGGGGGCTGCGGGCTCGGCGGGGCTGGGTGGGCACGGTGGGAATGCAGCTCCCTCCCTCCCTCCCTCCCTCCCAGGCTGTTCCTACAGCCTAAAAGCAACACAAACGTGGGGGAGACTTTCAGCTGGCTTTTCTTACGTTAGAGGTGCTTGCAATTGCTGGGGACCTGAAAATGTGATTCAGGGATGAAAGTGGAGAAGCAAAGAAATGTAGGGGAGGGGAAGGCTTCTTCCAGCGGGCTTTAAAGCTGGCTGGGTGAGCTCCTGGCTCAGGTGAGCTCGCCCATGGCCAGGCTGATCTGTGCTCACGCTGTGGCTGTGGCACCAAGGCAGACCCGGCTCAGTGCTCCTGCCAGAGGTGCTGGCACCTGCAGGACCAGGCTGGGGAAGGGCTGTAGGTTCAGATGGGGCCTCTGTGCCCCCAGCAGTCCATGTCAGACCCCACAGCAGCTCGTGTCCTGCTGCTGCCCCTCGCTGTGCTCGGTGCCCTGTGCCCAGCCCCGTGCCCATCCCTCCCCTCGTGCCCAGGCGCTCACCTGCCACTGCAGTGAGGTTGTGGGTGAAGCCTGGCTTCAGGCAGTGTGCTGCTGTCACCAGCCACTTCTCGTTGATGATGGTGGCGCCGCAGAAGCCCTCGCCTTGGCTGTTCACCAGCAGCACCTGTGGGAGCAGGGCAAATCTCACTCTGGGGTTTGGGTAAGCCTGGAGCAGTGGAAGGTGGCCCTGGTCACAGCTGGGGGCTGGAACTGGGTGATCTTTAAGGTTCCTTCTAACCCAAACTGCTGGGTGATTCTGTGATCTGCTGCAAGTGATGGAGCCAAAAAATGACTTGCATTCCTCCCTGCAAAACTCCCTTCCCTCCCAGCTTACTTTTGGCACATTCATGGACTACCAGGCAATCTGCTGCTGTAGCTGAACCCTCTGTGCCCCACTGGGTAAAGCTGCTGTGACTGTGACTTGTGCCTTTCTTTGCCAGAGGACAGCCCCGTGCAGGCAGGTTTGGTTGCTGTTTCTACACACATAGAAGTGTGTGTGGGAAGGGGCTGTGCTCCCGTTGGGCCTAACCCCAGGGACAGGCTCTGGGTGTCCAAAGGAGGATGCCCTGTGCTCAGCAGGGCTGCTGGCCCCCAGAAGGTTTGCAAGGGCTGTACCTGCCAGGGCACCTCTCCCTTCATGCTGTCCGAGCCGCCGACAACGCGCGTGCCCGTCCTGAGCACGGGGCTGATCCTCGTGGGGGCTGCGGTGCTGCTGCTCTCCGTGGCATTGTCCTGGCCCTGCTCGGGGCCCTCCTCGGGGCCCTCCTCGGCCTCCTCGCCCGTGCTGTTCCAGTGCTCAAAGGTGTTCATGGAGCGCGTCAGCTTCCGCTTGGCCTCGGGAGCCGTGATCCTCCCGCAGGGGAACGGCACTGCCAGAGGAAGGGGCACACTGGGGGTGGCTGGGGCACACTGGGGGTGGCTGGGGCACACTGGGGGTGGCTGGGGCACACCCTAGAGCCACCAGCAAAGTGGCTGTTTGGGTACCCAAACTATGCTGAGGGGAGGGAGCAGGGAAATCCTCACCCCAGCAGGGTTTGGGTACCAGCTCAGGGCTGTGGGCTGAGCATGGGCACCCTGTCCCTTGTGAGGGATATGGAAACACAGCAAAAGCATTGATTGTTTCTGGGCTTTGGAAAGGACATCTGAGCAGCTTTAAAAGTGAAAAAGGCTTGTGTGGAGCACCTGTGCCTGACGGGCCGGGGCAGCTGTGCCTGCTCTTGGCAGGATGTGTGCTGCATACCTGGGCACTTCCAGAGCAGTGACCCCAGAACAACGAACAGCCAGCTGGGACAGGGCAGGAAATAACAGCTGCCAATTGTACAGATAATCCTGCTTGGCACCAAGGTGAGGAAAGCATTAATAAACTCTTCCTAGAGTTGAATGTTTCCTCTGTTAATGAAGAACTCATCTGCAGGCTCGTTTCACACGAGCTCTTCCCGTTGCTCTCCCACGCAGCGTGTGCTGCATTCCTGCTGGTGGTGGCAGTCAAAATAGTAAATAGCACCAGGCATTGTCTTTCATCTGAAAAGCTCTCAGAAGCACCGAGCAAACAAACATTGGTGTAAAATCAGATGTGAGTGTGGCCTACTGAGACTTCATCCTTTATTTTTAAACAGCTCACTTTAGGGACAGGACTCAGACGAGTGCTGAGTGATGGAAAGTGGTACCTGCAGGCTCAGCCTATCAAAGGAAGGTCTCAGAGCCAACAAAACAAAGCTTTTGCAGGAAGGACAATCACCCAAGCTGAAAGACAATCTTCTTGCTAACTGTAAACCTTTCTGGTCCAGTGAAAGTGATACAGCATTGTTGGGCAACACAGGATGAGATCCTCTGTCCATAGGATGAGAGTCTCTGTTGACAGGATTCCCAGCCCAGGATCCTTCCCAAAGTGATTGCTGGCTGCCAGCCCTTTCAGGAGGTCACTGCTCCCTGGGGCAGCTGACACAGCTGCCCTGTGCAGGTGAGCTTGGGTGTGCAAACTGCTGCAGGTGCCTGCATGTCAGCTTGGGTGTTCCAACCTGCATCAGCCAGCTGTTGGAAATGTCATAGCATCAAATGGTAAACTGACTTCAGATGACAAAATGTTTATCTGCTCAATCTCTTCTCTGCCAGATGTGCTTCTGAGGTGCTCGTGCCCAGTTAATTTGCTGTGGTGTGGTGTGTCTGCATGTGTCAGTGTGTTTATAGGTATTGTCATGGTCTAGGGGCAGGGTAGAGCTGGGGAGCACAAGGAGAACCTATTATTTATAACCTATGCTATTCTATAGCCCTTTGTGAAACTGCAGCCTCAAGCACTAAATCCAGGACAAGGCCTTGAAAACTTGAACCCAAACCTCTTAAAAGCAGTTTAAAAGCTCACCTGTAGGTTCACAGGACTTTCCATCTTCATGCAGTTTGTAGCCAGGGGCACAGGAGCACACAACCTTCTGTGGGGGCTGATGGGTGCAGAAGTGCTTGCAGCCTCCATTTTTGATAGCACAGGTGAAGTCTGAAAGAAATGAAAATGAAACTGTGAGAGCTCTCTTGAAACCCAGCTGGTCAGGGATCTGTTCAGACTGGGGGCTTTGGGCTCAGTAACCCCCATGGCTGACCCAGACTGTGGGAAACAGATGGTGGTTTGTGAGGAGCTGGGGAGGCAGGGCAGTCCCACTCCTCTTGGGCTCACAGTACAGGGCAGTCCCATCCCTGCTCACAGGGCAGAGCAATCCCAGGGCAATCCCATCCCTGCTCTCAGTGCAGGGCACTGGGCAGGTTTAGGAGCTCACAGAGCCCTCCAGAGCCCTGGCACAGCCTCCAACAGCTGCGTGCTGGCTGAAATTTGGCACCTGACCCTACAGGACTCCTGCAAATATTTGGTGACTAGCCACGTGATTTCCCCACTGTTGTGCTTTTGGCACTGGGGGAGAACATCCTGTATAGACTGGAGCAACATCCTGTAGAGATTGGAACACCCTGGATAGACTGGAACACTGGAACACCCTGTATGGACTGGAGCACCACCCTGTATAGACTGGAACATCCTGTATGGACTGGAACAATGCCCAAGGCACAGCCAGGTTTCCATCCCTGCACCAGCCCAGCCTCACTCCTCTGGGGGCAGCAGCACCTTGGAGCTGGGGAACCCAAACCTGCCCTTCCAATTCCCAGGGAGTTTTCAAACAACTTCACAGCAGATTAACTCCACTCCCACTTCCTCAAGGACACCTCCCTTCCTGTAGCCATTTTAATGCCATCATTTACTATTTTTGCAGAGCTCTTCTTCACGCCTCACTTCCAGCTCTATTTTTGCTCCTCACTTCCCCAAGAAATCTGCAATGAGACTATTTAAATTTGATGCAACTTTGAAATGCTCTTTTTAACGTACACTCCTCTCTTGCCAGAGCAGAATTACAACTAGAAAGAGAATCTTTTATTAGTGCAGTGAGTCTAGCACATTATGTGAGCTGCACAGCCCCTGATTATATTATAAGAGCTGAATATCCCTCTTGCTTAAATTATCAGCTGTTTGGTTTTCACAGACTCCTCAACCCATCAGGAAAATATTTGCCTTTTATTTGCCTCCAGAATCAAGGTTGCTGCTGATAATTGTAATTATGAATTAAGCCGAGTGCCATTGAGGGGAAGTCAGGACAGTCCTGCCCTGCCCAGCACCTGCTGCTCAGCCTGGTGTGAGGAAGGGGAGGGAGAGAGTGGGGGTTCCATGGGGTCTATGGAGAATGGGGGTTCTATGGGGTCTGTGGAGAGTGGGGGTTCTGTGGGGAACTCTGCCCTAAGCAGGCTGTCCCTGACTGAGCAGTCCCAGGCAGGTTTGTGCTTTGGGGACACAAAGGAAGGGCTCTGTGTCAACATTTGCCCTGGCAGCCACAGCAGGACAGGAGACCTTGAGCCTGAGTCTCCCCTGAGCCCTGCCTAGGAGCAGGTGCCCAACAAAGGGGAGCTGGGGCTGCTCTGGGGGCTGGGCAGGGCCAGAGACAGCCCCTGATGTCCCCAGGCTGTCCCCCTGCCATCCCCAGCCCCTGCTGTCCCCAGGCTGTCCCCTGCCATGTCCCCCTGCCATCCCAGGCTGCATTTCCCCGTCCCTGCCTCCCAGCACAGCAGGGTGGATGTCACCAGCCCCAGAGGGTGACCCTGATCCCAGGGGTCCCAGCAGAGCAGCAGGGCCCTGGGGCAGCCCTGGCACGTACCTATCTCACAGTTCTTGCCTTCGTAGCCAGCTGGGCACCAGCACACGTAGGAGTTGATCTGGTCCTTGCACTGGGCTCCGTTTTTGCAGGGGTTGGGGTTGCACTGATCCCCATCTTGGAGAGAGCACAGCGGAGTCAGCAAACACGGGGCTGGCACCCACCCACGGGGCTGGCACCCACCATGGGGCTGGCACCCACCACAGGGCAATACCCACCACAGGGGCTGGCACCCACCACAGGCTGGCACCCACCACAGGGCAATACCCACCACAGGGGCTGGCACCCACCACAGGCTGGCACCCACCACAGGGGCTGGCACCCACCACAGGCTGGCACCCACCACAGGGTGACACTGACCGCAGGCTGGCACCCACCACAGGGCAATACCCACCACAGCCCTGCCAGGGCCAGCACAGCTCCTCCCTGGGCTGGGGACAGCCAGGTCCTGGCAGCTGAGAGGGCAGCAGCAGGGCAGCAGGGCTGTGTCCCTAGGGCTGTGTCCCCTGTCCCCTGTGGGTCACCCTGCCCAGCCCAGAGAGCCCCTCTGCAGTCACCTCCTGCCATATCCCAGCAGGACCTCATGGCTTGGCCAAACCAGACAAGTGCAGGAGGAGTGCTCTGAGTATCCCAGTCTGGTTGTTTGAACACTCAGGATGCTCTGTGACAGTTTGGGTCTCTCCATGGGGTGTGTAGGCCTGTCTGGTGTCAGGATTGAGAACCTCCTGCTGCTCTCCCTTTCTCAGTCCTGCGCTGTTACCTATTCTAGATTTCTCCCCATGTGCCAGGGCTTTAATTTTCCCAGCTCTAGCTGAGAACCTGAGGCTTCAATGAGAACACTCATATTGCAAAGTTGGGCATGTACAGCTATGGAGAAGCAAATCAGGGATGTTGAGCCATGGGGGATGCCCTTTGAATGTTTGTGCCAAGGCCTGGAGAAAGGGCAGGGCTGAGCTGGGTTTGTGCCCTGAGAAGGGACAGGATGGTGAGGCAGCCCATGGGGCTTTCAGGAGAGGGCTGGAATGCAAAGTGCAAACAGAACAAAATGCTTTGGGCTTGTCTGAGTCCTGCTGGGGCTCTGAGGCAGCATGAGGATTGCAGCTGGGGCTGAGCTCCTGCACTCTGACCAGCAGAGCAGGACCCCAGATGACAGAGGAATGGATGGCATTCCTTATTTCTGATCAGCCAATTTGTTACAGTGGCAGGAAAAAAAATGCAGCGTGGAGTTTCATCAGTTGTTCTTTCAGAGGACACTCCTACAATGCAAATGTACTGTTTTTGTTTTATAGTCTGGACTGAGTAATCTGAATTATTTAAGGCTTTTTAGTGAGATGTTCTGGGCACTCTGCCAATCTACCAAACAGTTCATTTATTGAAATGTCCTCAAAATTAGTTTCAGATGGTGTAGTGGGCATTGAAATCTTTTGTTGAGGGACCAAGGAGTCGTTGGGGATGGAGGCTCAAAAGGAAGAAGTGGAAGTGGAGAGAAAGCAGTGAAGTGAGGGTGTGAATTGCAAACAGCTGTTTGCTATGATCATGTTGAGGCTCCACTTTAATATGGCATTTCTAGGGATTCACACTGTGCCTCCACAGGGCTGTGCCTTATCTGGAGATCTCTGCTTGGGAACAGAGCATTTGCTGTTTGCTGAAGGGGTGTTAATTATTGCTGTGGTGTTTTACTCTGTGGCACAGCTGAAACTGGAGGCAGAGCCTGACCTGGGCTCGATGAGATCCAGCACTGTCTGAACTGCTTTTGTTCAGTGAGGTTTTCAAATTTGTTCAGAAAACCCTGCTTGAACAAATAAAATGCTAAGGCATCCTTTTTTCTTTGGCTTGCCATTTCTGTACCAGGGGACAGACCCAGGCTGGGCACTGCAGGATTTGGAGTGCAAGGCTCTGATGGCTCTGCCCTGACCATTCCTGGATGCTGGAACACATTTGTTACAGACACATCAGGTCTGTATGCACTGAGACAGGAATATTAAACATTAGAACATGAAGAAAGCAGCTCTTACCAACGTATGTTTGCCAAAACTGCATCTGCAAAGGGAAAACAGAAAAAGTTTCCTTTGTTTTCCAATTTCTGGGTGTTGTACGACTGAAGCAGTACCTGGATGGCTCCAAAGCTGAAGGCAAAGACTTGCAGGGAAACCACAGCCCCATATCCCAGTGGTGACTGATGAAGCCTTTACAGCAGCTCCCCAGCCCAGGATGGAGCACAGGTGAGAACCTGCCATGCCAGAGGCTGCTCTGGGCCCTGTCCTGGCTGTTCCCCCTCTGTGCCCCAGGGTCAGGGTTAGGATTAGGATCAGGATTAGGATCAGGGTCAGGTTAGGGTCAGGTTAGAGCACCATGGCACTCACCGTTTTCTCCTCGTTCTCAAACACCTCCCGGGCCTCCTCATAGCTGCACTTCTCCTCGATGCACTCCCTCTCCAGGT
>JAHXMQ010003489.1:576297-589128 GCA_020466415.1 Ammodramus savannarum pratensis | reverse complement strand
GGCAGTGATCCCTGCCCCAGGGGATGCAGGACCCACCAGCCCTGGGAGGGTGCAGGGTACACTGTGCCCTTAGAGCAGTTATGGCTGAGGAGGCAATTTCATTACACATGACTATTTTTAGGGGCTTCCAGCTCAAAAGCATCACCTTCTTGGCAGGAATTCATCACACTTGTTCTCAGCTCCAGGCTGGTATGGATGTAAGGCTTGGCAGGGCTCCAGGGAGCTGAAGAACAGCTGCCTGGGATGTTTCCCAACTGTGGTTTTCACCAATTAAGAAGTTTGTTTCCACACAGTTGGGAGGATATTTCCCTCTGAGATCTCTCCTCCATGGTCTCTGCAGCCCCATGACTTTGGTCCCACAGCCAAAGTGTTCATTCAGAGATCTCAAAGGCATTTGTTCCCTTGGGGAACCATTGGCAGATCCACAGCACCCACCAACATTTAGTCCATATAAACCCAACCTATAGCTCTGTAAAGCCAGGAGCTGCACATGATGAAGTCAGAATTGCTAAGTTTTATTGCCAGAGCTGTGCAGCAGCAGCTGCAGTGGCACGGGCTGGCAGGGCTGTGCTGGGCAGCACTGGGGATGCTCTGGTGCCACAATTGGCACAGACTGCTCTGGGTGCTCCCACAGCTCTGTGTGGCAGCCACACCAACACAGCTGCAGTGCTGCTCTGCTTGGCCAGAGCTTTTCTCTCCAGTGTAATGGAAAGCAAGGCCCCATCCCCTTCAGGGCCAGGCCTGAGTCACAGCCCTTCCCACACTGCTGGGACATGGACATGGCTCAGGCAAGGCTGAAAGGCAGAGGGGCAGGGTCTGTCAGGCTGAGCCAAATGGAACATTAGTGTAAGATTAAATTCTCTCCTGGACTGAGTTTACCAGGTCTCAGAGAAAGAGAAATATTTCTTAGAACCCGACAGTCACAGTGCCAGACAGAAATTTGCCTTTTTTTGGAAACTGCCTAGCCTCAGAAATTTGCATCCTTCTCTGCAGAGAGGTAGACAGCTGAGGCATTTAACAGCTGAGTATTTCCTTTAAACATAATGCTGAAAGCTTGTCTACATTTCTGTGGCTGTTCTGAAGCAGCACCTGCAGTCTGGGAGATATCTGTGCTGAGGCAGAGCAGCTGAGCCCCTGAGAACGCTGCTGGGAAGTTCTACAGCTTGGAAAGCTCTAAAGTTCTAAAGCTGCTTCCAGCCCAGCCCTCAGAGGAGCTTCAGGCCTGGCTGGTGAGACACTGACCCAGTGCCCAGCTGGGACAAGGCAGGGCACAGCCAGAGGCCCTGGCAGGGTTTGTGATGGAAACAGCGGCAGAGGAACCCTCAGACACTGCTGCCATCCCTGGAAATGCTGCTGAAGGGTGGCATGAAGGGATTTGCTCTGCTGGCAAAGGGTGGTTCATGTTCCCCAAACACAGCAACGTGTGCGTGGCACAGAGCAGGCAGGTGTGCTGGGGACAGGGGAGGAGGATGGGGATGGGGATGAAGATGGTGATGATGGTGATGATGAGGACTTGCCCAGTGTCAGCTGCTGGGGGCACTGGGGGTCCCTGAGCAGCAAACAAGGCACAGGTTTGTGTGAGGGGGCAGTGCCTGGGGAGCTGAGCTGGGCTGAGGGCACACAGCCCAGGGCAGGGGCTGCTCTCCAGGTGTAACTGGGGAGCTTTAACTGGTGTAACTGGTGTCAATCCTGCCTGTGAGGATGGAGCAGCCTCCTGCACTGGGCTGGGGCCTGGCAGCACCTCAGAGCAACGGGCAGCAGGAGGGGAAGGTCTCTGTCCTCCTGTGGGGTGGAGGTGCCAGGCACTGCCAGGGATGGAAGGACAGCACCCTGCTCATCCTCAGAGCACCAGGTGAGGAGAGCTCCCTTCCCTTCCCTTCCCTTCCCTTCCCTTCCCTTCCCTTCCCTTCCCTTCCCTTCCCTTCCCTTCCCTTCCCTTCCTTTCCCTTCCCTTCCCTTCCCTTCCCAGGTTTCTGTCTGGAAAGTGTAGTCTCAGCTTAACAAAATGGCTCAAAAGATCCAAAAGATCCCCATCACTGCAGGCAGATGCAGAGTGGAAGTTCCAGGCCATAACAGGCTCTCTGGAGCCCCAGGAAAGCAGCTCATTCTTCCTTTTAAAGCCCCATTCTGAAATAAATCTGAGTGTTTCCTCAGAGATAAATATCCTGGTTACAGGAAAAGGTCTTGCCAGTCTGGCTGACATTTGAAGTCTGTAGAAGTTTGATGGTGCAGCCCACACTCTGGCTTTCACTGCAAGAAGTTATTTTTGCAGAATCTCTTTCTCTGCTATGGGAGGTATTCAGCCCATTCATCAATTTCCTGGCACACAGAGCTGCAGTTGGCTGGACAGCAGCAAGAGGAGAGGCTGTGAACACTTCTCCAAAACCCTTCTCTGTCCTGACCCACAGAGGGCAAAACCTTCTCCTGGGAGGGGTAAGAGCTCTGTGGCCACATTTGATTGTTTTCAATGGTTCCAGACTCAGGACCCACTTATTTTAATTACCAGCACCACGTGGTAATTTCCCATGTGATCTCCCTTTCCCCACCTTTTCATTATTATTATTTAATTTTTAACTTTCTATTAAATGATACTGTTTATGGTTTTGTTTCAAATGGATGAAAATTTCAATTGCATTTGACGAGAGCCAAAGCAGAGCTGAATGTTTCTGATGGGATTCTTTGCTACTGAATGTTCTGGGACCAAACCAACATATTTCTTGCTTTTAATCCTGACCTGTCTTCCTTTGGCAATTGTGATTTCCCCACCTCCTGTGAATAAACCTGAGGAAAAGATTTGTGTGGCTCCTGCAGCAGGAACCAGCACACTCAGGGGAAAAGAGACACAACCCAAAGCACAAATCTCCCTTTTGCTATTTGAAATGTCTCTTGGCACATTGTCTGATTTTCATTATCTTCATTGTTTCTCTCCCCCCCTCCTCCCCACAAGTACCATTTGGGCCATTAGCGAGCTCAGTGTTTTCTGTGCAGTTCTGCTGGATATTTTTGTCAGTCTCAAATCAAAACGGTGCCAGATGGAAGCCCCATGCTCTTCAGAGATGATCATTTCCAGCACTCTTCTCTGAGCTTGTATAACATATGTCCACGAGAAATTGGAAATGCTTTTCCTTGTGTGAATTGTGCACACTCAAGGGCACCGAGAAGGTTAAGGAAATAACTGAGCCAGGAGTGTTCTGTACTTTTAAAACAGATTAATTTCCTTAAGGGAGGATAGATTAACATTTAGATTGGTTGTTGATTTGTTGTGGATTGTCTTATTGCTACAAACACCTGCATCTGGCAAAGCAGTCATGAAACCCACCAGCAAAGAGTTTTGTGTTGAAAATTGTCATTTTTACTATCAGGAAGGTGCAGTTTTTCTGTTTTGGGGGTTTTGTTGGCTTCATTTTTTGTGCTGTCCCTGGTGCCCGGTCCCTGGTGCCCTGTCCATGCCAGGCTGTCTCCTCTCATTTCCATCCCCTCCCAGCCTGGTTGTGAAGCACAGTCCCTTTGCATCTGTTTGTACGGGGTTCATGCAAAGTGCTACATATGCTCTGTGGTGAGGGCTATAAAAAGACCTTTAATATTGAAGCTACTGCAAGAAATTTGCAGGGGCTGCAGACAGCTGCACCAAACACCTCTGAAAACAGCCAAGCATCCCCCTTCCTACAGTGATCATCTCACAGACCTGAGGAGATAAATGTGCTGTGATCACACGGGCACAGACAGCATTTAGCTCATTGTGGGCAATTGGCAGAAGGATTCAGATCCTGGGCAAAACCTTTGTGCAAGTCTTTGTGCTAAACAAGTGAAAGTGTTTGGCTCTGCTTTGGGGCAGGCAAGGGGAGCACACAGCATCCACCACTGTGGGCTGCCCGATGGGTGGGAGGTGGTGCAGGAGAGATAATTAGGCTGCTTGCAAACATTCTATGCAAATTTCCAGCCTGCTTTCCTAAGGAGGAATGTCGAGTTGTGAACCTGCTGTCCTCTGCTGCTGAACAGTTGGGTGAAAACAGCAGAGGCTGCAAAACGCTGGCTGGGGGTGCCTCAGACCAACCCTGCAGGGTGAGAGTGCCCCAGGCAGGCACACACAGAGATCCCCTCTGGCTGGGGCAGCTCCCTGGCATGGGGAAAGGCACCCCAGAGCCGTGGGGCACAGAGGGATGAGGGGCTGGGTGCCCCTGTGCCAGCACAGAGCCCCTTCCCTGGCCTGGCACATCCCCAGGGACAGGGATCCTGCTGGGAGCAGGATGGGAATGGGGAAAGGAGAGCAGAGAGCTCTGCCCATCCTGAGCCTGCCCTGCCTTTGGCACCATCCTCACCCATGTCCAGACACAGCCCATGCTCACCTGGGAGCATCACCATCATCCTCACCCCTGTCCAGACACAGCCCATGCTGCCACTGGAGAGCATCACCATCATCCTCACCCATGTCCAGACACAGCCCCTGCTCACCTGGGAGAGCATCATCATCATCCTCACCCATTCCCACACACAGCCACCTGGGAGAGCATTGGCATTTTTGGCAGCAGGGATTGTTTGGATGGCTGTGTGGCAGATGTGGTTTATTTTAACCCCCCTGTGCTTTCCTGGGCTGTTTGGGGTCTGGGGCTGTCAGGTGCCAGGTCAGTGTTTTGGGGCTGTCAGTATCCTGGGAAGGAATTGCAGGACAGCAGCAGCTATCTGACTTTTCACTGGATATTCACAAACTGCTCTGAGAAGTTGGGAGACTGGGGGGCCCTCGGTGGATTCTCTGAAAATTAGCTTATTACTCAACTGTTAAGCGTATTGTATATGCCAAGTAATTAATTTTTACAGCAAACTTGTCTATGATTTGGGCAAAGGAGCAATTAATTCTCTGGAAAGAGATCCATTATCATAATTGCTAATGGATCCACAACTCCCTTAGACACAGATGGACAAAAAGCCCCTTTCATCTCTGTGATTAGGGTACCTGAAAGTCGGGCCCAGCCTCCATGGCAGGTAGTTAGCCCATTAAAACCCTAATCCAGTGCTAATTGCAGATCGGCTGGAGCAGAGAGAACAGCTCCTCCTCCTCCCCCAGCTAGCACAGAGCATCCCCCATCCCTTTCCGTGTCTCTGGGTGTGCAGATCCTTCACTGTTGGATTTCTCACACTGTACTTTAGTGCACAACTCCAAAGCTCCATAGCCTGTTGGTTCCTGTCTTCCCATTTTGTTCAGACAAAACAATTCCTCACACAAAACACCACCTTTGCTCATTTCTCACGTGCCTCTGTTGAATTTGGAGATTTCTTGCTGGTGGGTGCTGGTCCAATGTCCTTGATGATCGTCCTGAATTCCCAGTACAGGTGAAACAGGGAGTCTGGAGACAAATACTTCTTCTAGAAATGACCTGTTTTACTTGGGGATCAAAGTGCCCAGGTGGTGGATGGCATTTTAAAGCCCTGACTGAGAAAGGGAAGGGAAAAGGTGAGCCTGGGTATGGGCAGAGCCCTGGGGATGAGGAGTGGGTGCTGCACTCCTGCAGGAGAGCACACAGGGCTGCAGTACCACAGGTGCTGAGGAAATGAATCACCAGCATTGGTGAGAGCTCTCAGCTCACCCCTCCTTCAGGAAGAAGTAGCTCTTCCAGGTATTCTTAATGGAAATTGTTCTCCGTGCTCCACTGGCAGCAGCAGCAGTTGAATTGTTTCTTGGGAGCATTATCTTGCCACACTTGATGTCAGTAAATACAGGTGTGTCCAACTTTTGCTCAAGGAAGGGAGTTTTTAGTTGATTCAATTCCCTTTTTCCAAGTTATTGGCTGCCACTGTTTCCCTTAATTAACTTTAAATGAAAAAACCAGATATGACACTATGTTGTACTGATTAACGCAGCAAAAAGCTTCTTAAACAGCTTATTGTCAAATTCACTTAAATGCAGAGGGATGGAGTCCCTTGGGTGCTGATCCCAATCCCTCTGCAGGTTTGGCACCCAGCAAGGCTGGACTGCTCCCAGAGCAGAGCAATGTCCCTGCACATCTCTGGGGTTTGTGCCTCACAGGGAACTGGGTCAGTAACACAGAAATACTGCTCTGAAAGGGACCTTCAGTAGAACTTTTGAGAGGAATGTGGAGCCTTTCTAGACTCCTGAAGCTGCTGCTGGCAGAGAGCTTCCCAGGACTGGTAATGAAATCATTTTCCAGCACTCTCCCAGCTCAGTGCAGGCAGTCTCGTGGCAGCAGCTTTTAAAAGCTCTTTGTCTCATTAAAGTTCAGTTAACTCATTTCTGAAATTAGAAACTTTTGTGATTAATGACTTGTGGTGGTTTGCTTTAAACGAGATGCTCGCTAACCAGATCTGCTGTATTTCCTTAAATCACTTCAGAGAGTTGTATTGCTGCCTCAGTTATGACACAGTGACAGTGATGCCTGGTGCTCCAAGAAAAGTAATTGCTAGTGATGCAATTTGTGCCTACAGGAACTGTGTCTGAGGAGCAATTGAGAGGTACATGGCTGTAATAACAAACCAGGAGGAGGAGGATGATTTCTGGTGAGTTTGCCAGCTTTAGCACACAAGTTCTCATTCATTTGAACGGGGGTGTGCCAGACTGAAAGGCTTAGGGGAAGATGATCTTGAATGGGTGAGTTCAGCTCCCCTGCCTTCCCTCCCTTGGTGGGTGCCTCTGAGCTGGTGTGAGCACACTGGTGGTGTAAACACCTTTGTGTCACACACTCACAGCTGGCCCTGAGCCCTGCAGGGCTGCCAGGGGCACAGGGCAGGGTGGCACAGGAGGGCCCTGCTGCAGCTCCTGCTGCTCCATGGAGATAGGGCCCAGCTGTGCAGGCATCTCTGCCCCTGCCCATCCCAAAAACAGCGTCTAAGGGGTTAATCCTGGCCTTTACAAGGGCTCACATCTGCTGAGGTGCTGGCACTGATTCTGGCACTGCCCTGTGCTCTGTGGTTCTCAGCTTTTATTTCCAGTTGCATTCAAAGCCCCCTGGCTGTGCCTGGTGCTGGGGTGGTTTGGGGCAGGGTGAGAGTCTGAGCCTGGATCTCTAAGGTTTGTATTTTCCAAGACAAAAATGTTTTATTTGTTCCCCCTCCACTCCTTTTGTGTCTTCCCCCTATCAAAAATTTCCTTGTTTGTTGTGATTCCCTGCTCATGTCAGGCTTCTCCTCTTTGTATATGATAGTGGGATTTTTATGCAATGCTTAATTCTGTTATCTTTGAAATTACAGACTTGGCCTGTGCTTTCATGCTCCACACCTCTCCTGGCCCTTTGAAAGGAGCCCTACAAGCATTCTAAAGCAGGAAGGGTTTGTGCAGTGAGTTGGTGAGTATAAATAGCTCTGGAGCAGAGCAGCACCTGCCACCCCTGATCCTGGGCTTCCCACAAATCACTGTGCACCAGGGCTTGCTCACAGCTATTGTCTGTGCTAAGCCTCCTCCTACCCCTCTAATCCTCCTGTTTACATGGATGGGATATTCTGCATGCAGGAAAGGGTGTGGGGACATAAATTGCAGCTGAGCATTTTGTGGACATGACACGGTGCACGTGTGGTGTCTGCCAAGGGCAGAGGAATGGAAATGCTGGCAAGCACCAAATGGAAAGATGAGGCTCTCCCAAAAGTGCCTTGTGTCACACGGACTCTTGCCGCTTCTTTACAGGATGTGGCTCTCCCAAAGGTGCCTCGTGTCACACGGGCTCTTGCTGCTCCTCTGAGGAGCTGCTGGTGCTCTCCCAGTACAGGAGCTCTGTGAGGGCTGCACTGCCAGGATCTGTGGGGTTTGGTGAGCTGGGGGTGCTGGGCTCCTGCCACACTCACCTGGGGCGGCCTGAGGCACATTGGCCTCCCTGTGCCCTGCTGCCCAGGTGTGTCCAGGTGTGCCCTGCTGCCCAGCTGTGCCCTGCTGCCTAGGCACATGCTCCCATCTCCATTTCTGTGGGTCAGCAGAGTCAGAGCTGTGTGCCTCAGGGCTGCAGGAGCCCCGCTGGTGCTGCAGGGCCTGCAGAGGCTCAGGTTCAGTTCCATGGCACGTTCAGGTGGTTTGGCCTCTCCTGAGGAGCATGGATTGAACAGAACTCGCTGGCTGAGCGTGGCACTGCTCCCCTGGCTGTGCTGCCCTGCACACACAGCCAGGGCTGGTTCTGTACCTGCTGCCTGTAGCTGCAGGACAGGGGGCACGGGGGGCTCACCCACCCTGGCTCCTGTCCATGGTGGGCTGTGGGCTCAGTTCCTTCAATGGCACAGCACAGAGAGGCCCACACTGCGAGGGTTTCCTGCCTTGTGATGGTCACCCAGACCCCAAACCCTCCCCTGCTGCTGGGTCAGTGCTGCAGCTGACCAGGGCTTCTCTGCCAGGCGTTAGGGAGAGCCCCTGCAGCTGAAAATGGGCTCAGTGTTGGTGCTGGTGCCAGGCCAGGGCTGTGGAGGAGGGCAGGAGCTGGCACCAGGAGCTGGCAGCTGGCAGGACAGTGACATGGGCACCGTTTAAACCTGGCACACGTGGGCACACGTCTGAGACGTTCCCCAGGACGCCTGGGGGAGCCTGGTGTTCAGAAATGGTTCCTCTGACTCCTGCTAATTTTAGCCTGGAGTGTTTACAAACAGCAGCAGTGGTCTCTGCTCCTGATCCAGCAGGACTCCAGGCCCATCCCTCTGGCACATTCCCTGCAGGAACAACAAAATGGGATACAAAGCAGGGACACCAAGGGAGCACTCAGACTGCAGGCACAGAGAGCCAGGTCCCAGGCTATGAATAATGGATCTGCAGCCAGCACAGTGGCACCAGACATTGAGAAGTATGGACACCTAGGGATTGGTTTGCAGGAGAGGAATGGGGAACAGGAGCCAAAGCTGAAGGCACAGTTTTAGAGGTGCTCCAAGGTGGTGTCTGGCAATGGGTCAGGAAAAGGCCACTGAAGGCTGGCCTGACAAGGTCCCCAGCTGTAGTCACCAGCACTGAGCCCAGGTGCTGCTCTGCCTCACACAAAATGTCCAGTGTTGGTGCCCACAGGTTGCTGCACACAGCATCTCTCATCTGAGCACACTGCTTGGCTATGAGGCAAGAGGAAAACATAAAAAAACAATTATTATTAATTCTTTCTGCACGTGTCTAACAGAAGCTATCGAGTTAAAGCTTTATTTCAGTTGGTTATGGTCCCCAGTATCTCCCCTGGAGTGGATACATGCCACTGTGAGGACTGTGAGGACACAGGCCTGTCTGCTTTGTGTGTGTGCACATTTGTGCAGGCAGGCAAGGCTGGGTGAGCTGAGGGGAAAGGGAAAGGTGCTCCTTTATTGCCCTGTCCCACTGCAGCACAGCCCTGGAACACACCTGAGACCTCTGCAGAGGTCATCTGGGTAGGATTTTAAGACAGGAAGCTTCTTCTGTAGGTTTTCAAGATTTAGTTTTTACTTCTCATTTGATTTGTAAGACATTGAATGAATTGTTTTGCCTGTGGCAGTAACTGGTGAGTGATCTCTCCCTGTCCTTATCCCAACCCACGAGACTTGTGTTGTATTTTCTGTGCCCTGTCCTGCTGAGGAGGGCAGTGATGGAGCAGCTTTGGGCCAGCATTCCATGGATGTGTGATCATTATCCCTTCCCACTTGGACCTTGTGGGGGTGTCTCTGCTGATCAGACTGAATTACTCAGAGAAATGAAACTGCAATCTCTGTGCCATCCATTAGCTGGAACTCTGTTTGCGTGCAGCAGTTGGGTTTTGGCAATCGAAAGGAAGAAGATTGTGCACAGAGCTGTCTGCCCCAAAATGATCTTCTGGGTGGTGTTTTAGACTGTGTGGGAATAGGAGTGGTAAAAATAATGTAGGGGCCAAATGAAACACCCGTTGGAACAGGGATGTGCCTGCTCAGGGTCAGGCTGTGCTCTGCCCTGTTTTAGGGTATTTAGCTCACCTGTAAATCTCCCTGGGTTTTACTGTGACACACAACTGGTAGAACTGAAATTTGCCCTAGCATTCCAACTGAAGCAGTGGTAGGAAATAAGGAGATGTGCAATGGATTTCTCTGGGCTGATTTGATAGGCACCACTGCAAAATAGTGGCAACTAATCCAGACACATGACTTACTTATTTT
Source organism: Ammodramus savannarum pratensis (assembly GCA_020466415.1). NCBI lineage: Eukaryota > Metazoa > Chordata > Aves > Passeriformes > Passerellidae > Ammodramus > Ammodramus savannarum. The sequence goes on along the minus strand of JAHXMQ010003489.1, from coordinate 579,066 downwards.
ATCCACACTGAACAGACACCTCTAGATGCCAGTGTGAATACTGAAATGTAAATTGAAAGGAGGATTAAGTGCTTGTATTAGTGAGACTTTATCATGTCTGGAATCTTAAACGCAAGGCCTGATCCTGCTCTGCCAGAATGTAGGGAGAGTTTTACTCCAGATTTAACTGGGAACACACCAGGAGCCATCATGACAAAGCTTTAAAGGCACAATGTAAGATTCCTGCTATATAAAAGAGTAGAATCTGGACCTTTTACAAACCCCCGCCTACAGAAAAGAGAAACTTTCAACTTGAGAATCAGCCAAAGAACCAAGGGAAAAGTACATCGAGGAGCAATGTCACTACTGTATCTGTGTGAGTTCCAAATCCCTCAGGGGATATTTGTCTCTGTGGATATTTTACGAGGGCAGGAAAAGCGTGTTCATGACTTGAGAGTGTGTTTTATAGACGGACCATGCAGCCCCAGCTTTGCTGTATAAAAGCACTTAGAGTTTACAGTTTCAGATTAAGTGATACTTGGCTTAGGCAAGGCTGTGCCAAGCCAGATGTTCCTGGGGGAATGAACCCCTCAGCAGAGAGAGGCACAGCTCCGTGCAGCCCATCAGCCCTGCTGTGCCCGCTCCTGAGAGCACCTGAGAGAGCCCAGCTGGGCTCTGCCGTGTGTGCCTGCTGCAAAAGCCTCAGTTTCCCTTCGGTCTGTGAGCCCTGGCTGTGCCCAGGCAATCCTGCCTGTCCCTCGGGGAAGGAGAGCCACAAACGTACAAGGGCACAGGTGATGCTCCAGCCGTGTGTGCTGCCTGGCTGCTTGCCACTCAGCTTAAATGGCTCTGCTGGAATCTCGGAGCTCACAAAAGGTGAGTAATTAGAACAATTTACTGATATCTGACTTTAAATTGTGCTGCCACAACAAAGACTTGAATTTAAACCCTCCCAGGGCACACAGGGGGCACCTAAACAGCATTTACACAGACACATCAGATTTCTTTGTATTAAACTTCACTAAGTCTCCTTCCTCTGAGTACCTGATTTATCTGGAGGTGCAGAAATTGCTGTAAATTCAGAGAATGCTGTCAGTGAGAGGTCAGGGATCCCTGTCAGGGCCATGTACAGGTAAGTTTTTGCCTCAGCCTGTGCAGCTTGTTGTGTTTCACTTCTGTCACCACAGCACCCAAGTGCTTCTCAGCTTCCCGGGCAGGAGCTGGAAACCAATGAGGTGACAATTTTTCCCTACTGTAGTTGGGAAGTGCTGTACCAGGACACCGAGGTTCAGATTCATATTTAAGTACTTGAGTTAGTTAAAGAAATTCTGTTTTAAAGCCAGACCTGAAGTGATTTCCCTAAAATCCAGAGATGCTCACTTCAAAGCCAGGAACTGATGGGGGAATCTGAAGACATGAGGCAGCATCCTGAGCACAGATTCCATCTCCACTAGGACACTCCAGCCATCAAGGCAGCTTTCAAATTCCAGGCTGTGCAAACTGGGCCTGGATTGCAGTAAGCCTTCATGCAAATCTCCTTAGATTTTGCACGCAGAACACGATATTTTATTGCTGTTTTAACTGACACTTCCAAGCCCTGAAAACTCGTAAGGGGAAAAGCTAACTCATTTAAAACAGCAGGGGAAGCTCCCTCTGCCCACCAGCTGGTACAATTCTTCCACAACCTGCTGAGCTGCTGCTCCTTCCAGGGCAGTAAATGTGAGTGTAGGGCCTGGTTTGGTCAATGAAATAACAACTCCCGCAAAACTGAGCAGGTCTCCTGGCAAAGGTGAGAATGGCTCGGTAAGGCAGCTTCACTGTCAGCACTGACACAGCATTTGTCAGGGACATTTGGTGTTGGAAAGACCTCAGACCACAAGTGTGAATTGTCACTGGCTCTCAGCAAAGACACTGCAAATGCCTTTGAAAATCAGGTCTAAGTTGTATTGGACAGCTGGAATCTCCTTGCTGGGGTTCATCACCTGCTTCTGACAGTGCTGGCTCAGCTGAACCAGGGAATCGCTCCTTCCCCATTCCGTTCCCATTCAGTGGTCCCTGTTTGGAGAGAAAAAGACCAGGTTTTGAACCCCCTGGAGAGCCTCGGATGTGTTAAAAAACCAAACAGCTGAAGAGGCTCATGTGAAACAGACTTACATGGAGAGCACTCCAAGCCCACTATCGCCAGATGGCTTACTGAATCCTAGAGTCATTTTGATTGAGAAAGGCCTCTGAGATCATCACATCTAACTGTTAACCCGCACTGCTCACCGCTAAGCCATGGCCCTAAATGCCACCCCTCTGTGGTCTGAAATACCTCGGGCCACGGTGCCTTCAGCAGTGCCCCAGCGATCCTGGGTCCTGCAGGGCAAAGCTGAGCCTACCGAGCCATCCCGGCTCCTGCTTCTCAGCTCAAACAGCCCCAACATCGCAAACCGCACTGGATCTGCAGGCACTGTGTGCGATGGGCATGAGCCTTCATCCCACGCCGTGTTTCATCATCACCCACTGCCTCAGCCGCCGTCCTGCAGCGCGGTGCCCGGGCAGAGGGCTGGCCGCCGAAAGCCGAGCTGTCCCCGGCTGTCCCCAGCTGTCCGGGTGCCGCAGGGGACGGGGACAGGGCCGGGCAGGAATCCGGCCCCACTAAAAATAGCGGCCCGGGGCCGGGCTGTGCCGGGACCCCCGGCGGGAGCGGGGCACGGGGGCCGCCCGGGGCACAGCCCTGCCCGGGTGCCAGCCTCGCCTCGCTCCGTGCGGGCACCCCTCGTGTCCCCGGCCCAGGCGGGCCCTTGG
>JAHXMQ010003489.1:555726-570727 GCA_020466415.1 Ammodramus savannarum pratensis | reverse complement strand
CCAAGAGGACAAGCCTCCCATCCTGGACAACCCTCAGCTGAGCATTTTCAGGCCAGGAGTTCTGTGTTTCTGTGTATTGGAGAGGGAAGAGCTGCCCTGTTGGTGCCTGGATGCTCTCACAGATTCCCTGGTCTCAGATCTCTGTGGGACTGAAGGGTGCTTGGCCACTCCTGTCCCTCTCAGCTGAGCCTGGCTCTAGGGCTTGTGCAGCCCAAACTGTTTTTCCTTCCTCAGCTACATCATTTGACCTAACAAAACTCCCTCCTTTTCCCAAAATACACGTCTTGGTCAAGCTTACATGGAAATGCATGTTAAAAACCGAAATGAGACAACTATGTTATAGATGTTATTTACAATAGTCTTTTTATTTTTGTGTGTGGTATCTTGGGTAAAAGTTTCTGTGAATTGTTTGGTTTCATGCTCAATATTTGTATTGTGTTGCTGAGTGAAATGAAGGCGAAAATAATTTGAATTGCACCCTCGGGCAGGTAACAATTCAGTTCTTCTCATGAAGAGAGTGTAAAGTGAGACTGTTCACCACTTAATTAGTTTTGTGAGAGTGATGTAGAAGGCAAGGTCAGTGCTGAAGGAAGAAAGGGCTGGCATGGATTGAACACTGCTTACGTTGTTTGAATAATTAGAGCATCACTGTGAGCTGGGAGGGAGCAGAGGACAGAAATGAGGTGGGAAGAAGAGATATTCCTGAAATAGCAATCGAATTGCCATTGATCTGGGCTGCATTACATGTACACAGTTCAGGACTGACTGAATCTGAGCTGCTGGTTTGTTACCTGTGCCACTGGTGGTGCTTGCAGCTGAAATGAAGGTGTATTTATGGAGACACTCTGTTCTGTGGCCCAGGGAATCTCTAGGTGCTTTTCAAAAGCTGGGGCCTGACAGAATTGGTACAAGGCTCTCTTGGTTGCTTTAAGAATAAATTGTTTCACCAGTGCTTGATGTCTCTGATAGGTGTGCATTTAGTCACCACCCAGTTTAGGATGGATTTCTGCTGTGGTGGTGGGATCAGATCAGAGGTGGGCATCGTGTGATCCCCTCTGAGCTGTGTGCTCTGCAGGGATTTGCTTTGGGCGTCACTTGTGTCCCTTATGTAGCCACTGGCCACACTGTTCATGTAGCTGAGGCTGGATTTGCTTCCCCACATTGCCAGTGCTGTCAGTCTGCTTACACAGAAACATTTTTCCTTTGGCTTTTACATCTGCTGTGGAGTTCTGGGCAGCTATCCTGTATGTTCAGGACACGTGTGAAATTCTTGTGTTGCTCTTACATCTCATTGTGCCCAAGCTGTGCCGCTGTACTGCCTGGAAGTGATCAATGTTTTAATTGTAATTATACACAGTGCTCCGAGCTGGTGTGACTTTATTCCTCTGAGTGCTGCAGGAGAATGAGAAGCCAGGATGGGGCCATTGTCACTGCAAGCCATTGTCACTCCTGGTGGGGTGCAGAGCTGGAGAACCTGATCCACGAGAGTCTTCCCTGGTGCAGTACAGATGTGGAGGTGTTTTTGGGAGTTGCAGTGTTGGTGGGCATTGCAGGTGATGCATTTCCTCAGGGAATGGTTGCAGTTGTGTGAGGCCGTCCCAGGGGCAGTGGTCCCTCCTGGCCACAGTGGTCATTCCTGCTGGAGGAGCAGGGTCCCTGCAGCCCCCAGCACAGCACAGAGCCACCACAGTGTGCAGAGGGCAGCTCTGTCATGTGCTCTGCCTCACGTTTGCCTCTCGTCTTGCATAGCAGTGCCTGAATCCAGAGACTGCCAAAAATAGCTGCTGCTTTCAAGTGATTGGGCAAGGAGAGCTGGAGTGACTTTCATCTGCTGCTCTTCTCCCCTTCCCGCTCGCCCTGTTTGCTTTCTCAGAGAGGATATTGGGTTTTCGTTTGCTTTGGCGGAGCTCAATAAAGGTGCTCAGAGTGAAGTAAGTCCAGAGGGATCACATGGCAAGGCTCCTCTTCATCACCTCGTGGGGAGCTGCAGCAGCAGGGTCAGAAGTGTGGCTCCAGCTGGAAAGAGATTTTGGGGTGAAGGGTGAGCGGTGTCAGACCCACTCCAAGGTCAGGGCACTGCCTGGCAGGGAGGTGCAGGAGGAATGGCTGTGTTGGTGCTGGAGCTGGCTCTGGCCATGCAGAGCTGTGCCACTTGGCCACGGGAGAGCAGCACAAATGGTTTCCTTGGCTGCAGGAGGGGCTGGGCTGTTTGTTGTGGGGTTGGGTTTCATCTTGTTTGTTTCGTTTGGTTTTTGGCGTTTCATTTTTGTTTTTTGTTTCTTTTCAGATTATCAGTGCAAACTCCAGTTTTCAAGTTGTGTTTGTACAACTGTGTCCTTGGGAGGAATTTCTATCCCGTGATTTCTGGGATGTTGGGGATTAGCGTACGTGACAGTTCATGAGGGGTATCCCGTTGGTAGGTGATGGAGAGCAGTGAAAGCTTTACAGGCAGTGATCCAGCAACTCCTGCACAAGGAGAGGACAGCGTGGAAAACAGGAGAGAGATGAACTTGGACTTTTTCCTAGTAGTTCATTTAAGAACAGTAGATGCTCTTGTTTAGGGATGCTTAATTTAAGTGGCAGCAATTAATGACTGTAGAGGAGAAAAGGATTGTGCAGAGCTGTGAAAATTTTCAGTTCTTTTCATGGCAACTTTCAGGGTTTAAAAATTTGTTTCCCCACTGGGACATAAGCAAAACTTCTTTGAGATTTCTCAGGAAAAACAGTCGCACTGGAGCTATTTTAAGGAGAAAGACCTGTCAGGTTTTCCATGGCTGTCCTTGTTCCACCCTTGGTCTGAAAAGACCTCCCGTCAAAACAGAGATGTTTTTTCAGGGCTTTTGAGTATGATCAGAAAAATTATTCAGGCCCTTCTGAACAATGTTAGGAAGGGATTTTGAAATACATAACAGCTGAAAAAAGCAGGATTTCGTGTCAGTGCTGTGGAGGATGCTGGAAGCTCAGTACTGAGGTGGTGGGGCTGTGCCCTTGGGTCTGGAAGTGCTTTTGTTTCACTCCACGTTTGATCATGAAGGATGGACTTTAAATTGCTTTGTGGAATGAATAAGAGGTGCCAGGCTGAGAATGGAAGGGGGAGAAGGTGTGGTGCAGTGGCAGGAGAAAGCAGATTCTGTGGGACTTTGAACGATGGAAAATGAGCTTTGAAAAGTCTCTGGAGAGCACAAGGAAGCTGGAGAATGTAATGGAAGAGGAGATACTGTGGGTGTAACTCGTAGTAATATCAGACTGCAGGGAAAGCACGCAGGTTTGACAGCCTGAAATGGTGCAGAAAAGACCTGACAATCTGTCCTGCAAGGTGCCAAACATCTCTACTTTCCATTTGCCCAAAAGCTGTTAGCGCTCTGCTTTGGGTCCCTATCAGTGAAAGTTGGATATTCTTGTCATGCCACATTCCCACTATCACAAATTCTTACCTTCAGTGCATTTCAGGAGCCATTGAGTGTGCATGAGGCGGGATGAGTGAGTGACAAAAGGCTTGTGAGAGAAATGAAGAAATCCTGGCAGATTGGATGGCCGAGGTGCAGGGTGTGAGAGGTTTGTCAGCAGTGCCTGTGTCCCTGCGAGGAGATAACACACTGCTCTTCCTTCCCAGAGCTGGGACAGCATTGCTGTCAGTGCATCCACAGAGCTGGGACAGCATTGCTGTCAGTGCATCCACAGAGCTGGGGGAGCATTGCTGTCAGTGCATCCACAGTGCTGGGAGAGCATTGCTGTCAGTGCATCCACAGTGCCTGCATCACCGTGGAACCCTCCTCTTTTATAGGGCTTTTTTGCCTCCTCAGTCGTATCTCTAATTACAGTTCCTATTGCTGCTGATATCATTTTAAACTGTCCTGTGCTTGGGTCGGGTTTGAATAACTACGGGTGAGAGGCTTTGATGGATCATTGGTGGTTATTTGGGTGGCACCTTCTGAAGAGCAGCACCTGAGCTGTCCTGTCAGGTCAGACTGAAGTGTGGTTCGTGCTGCTCAGTGCCAGCCTTGTGAATCAAACCCTCAGTTAAAGTGTGATATGCTGTGCACTTCACAGTGCTGACCGCTCTTGTGATCAATATTTTAAATACTCTTTTTTCCCCCAGTTTTTTTCTTTATAAAAAGTATTGCAGGGGGTTGTGTTAATCAATGTTCTGAGGTAAGCCTGAAGATTGCTAGAATGAACTGCAATTTTGGGCCTTGATTCTGCAGTATGGGATTACTGAAGTATGTAAGAGAAACAGATTTGGTTCCTGATCTGATCTTGCAGCAGCAGAAAACTGTGCTGGTGAATAAAAGGGAGCAGAATCCTGTGTTTAGGAATGAGAGATTGCCTGGGAGATGCTGTGAACTGAACAGTGTGGTTTAAAGTTTTACCCTGTCCTGAGCTGGATGTCTTTGAAGGCAGCTGCTGCCTCTCCAGTTCTGCTGTATTTTGGTTGTTGGTGCTTCAAAATTTGGCTTTGGGAATCATTCTGTATAATTCAGTCTCTTACAATATCTTCATCTGTTTCTTATTTATGTTTTACCTTTATTCACTGGCATAGGATTATTGACTCAAAGGTCTTGAAGGATCATCTTGGTAAATATGGTGAGAATGAATAGTCTTTAAAGGGTGGTGGCATCAATTTCTGACCCAGTCAAAATACCAGCTCAAAGCATGGAAATGTTGGTTTTATGTGCGTTTTCTGTTCAGTACTCATGTCTGCACTGCCCTGCCCTGGGCTGGCTGAGCATCAGCTGGGCCAGCACAGTTCTCAGGCACTCTGAGGCTTCACATCAAACTGTGGCAGCAAACCAGATCTGCCTTTGTCTCTGAGCTTCCAGATCCTGCAGCAGCGAGGCGGGCTGCCCTGGCGTGCCCAGCTTTATTTCCCAAGATGTAATTTAATTTATTCCTTGCTCACTGACTTGAGTAAATCAATTAAAACTTGTGTGTGAGTGTGTGTGTGTAACAAGGCTTTGACATAAGGTAATTGATCAGGAGGTGCAGACATATGAGGAAGGCGTGGGACAGATTTTAAAGCAGAAGAGTGAAACGTGGTGGTTTCTTTTGATGTGGTGTGGTGGTAGCTAAATTCCCATCTTGTGTAGTAACAGGCTTTTCTCTGGGTGCTGTGGTGTTAAACACTCTCTTTGCACATATGCAGGTTAATCTTTTTTCAGCTTGTCCTTTTGGAAACATGCCATGCCTCCATCCTTTTCGCTTTGTCTGGAAGGGAGGTTAAGGATGGGAATCTCAAAATGCAGAGGCTATCAGCTGTATAGTTCACTAATTAATTATTTCCTGCACCTTGGCTACCTCTGGAACCTGGTCCCTGTCCAGTTGCTCTGCCTCGGTGGGTGCTGTCCCCACAGGCTGGGATGACAAACGTGTAAATCCTCCGTGTGCTCCTCCAAGTGCCTCATGAACCACAGGACTGGCTTTGGGTCAGCCTGAGGCACCGGAGGGTGCAGCTGGAAGGGAGTGAGCACTTGCCAGGCTCTCCTGCAGGGACAAGGTCCTGCTGACCCAGAGGGACAGTGTGTGTGGGCACAGCTGCCCCGTGCGCCCAGGGCTGTGGCAGTGGCAGCAGAGCCAGCCCCTGCCAAGGACCAGCCTTGCAGCTCTCTCTCCATGGTATTTTTAGAGTTGTAATCATTTCTTGCTCTTGTTTTTCCTCCCCAGACACACGAGACCTTGGCTCAAGCCGTGTGTGAGCTATTGGGAATTGATGAGTTGTTTGTGGTCCTGACTCCAGAGCGAGGGCAGGTATTGCTCACTGCAGCTCTCCCCTTTCAGGCACAGGGCAGACCTGATGAAAGGCAGTGTTGCAGAATCTTATTTTTAGCTTCTGTCCTGTGGTGATGTTTTTGTTGTTGTTGTTTGATCATTTGGGGTTTTTTAGATTTGGGCTGCCTCCATCAGGGGTCACGGTGTGTCGGAACAGCTTTGCTGTGTGTTGATGCTCTTGGTGTTGCTCGGTGGCCTGGCCCTGCCTTGGTGCCCGTGGCTGGTGGGGCTGGCACCGTGCCGCTGGCGTGCCTGGCACCATGTGGTTGGCACCGTGCTGCTGTGCAGGTCCCTGCTAGATGGCCACGCTGCCTTGGCACAGGAGTGTCCTGCTGTCTGTGGCTGGTGGCACACCTTCAGAGGGCTGTTTGCTCCTGAGCAGCCGTGTCCTGCATTCACCCCGCCGTGCCAATTGCTGCAGCCACCCCACAGGGCACGGCCACATCCAGGAGCTGCTGGAGGGACACAACTGCTGTTTGGTTTCAGCTGTTTTGTAAAAATATTCTTTATTGCCTGTGTGTCTGTACACCATTTTTGGGGTTTGTTTTTTGCTTCCCTTCAAGTTTTCCTCTTTGCTTTGTGGTTTTGTTGGTGCCCTGGGCCAGGCTTGCTGTCAGACAGGCGTGGGAAGCTGATGCAAATCCTGTGCCCGTGGTGTGGACCAAGCTCTTGTCTTTGCCTCTGTTATTATTAATGCCTTCTTCATCTCCTCGAGCCCCTTCCCCTGTCTCACTGACAGCTCAATTGGAAACCAACAGCAGCTCTGCTCTGGCGGCGCTTTGCCCCAGGTGCCAGCGATCGACTAAAACTGACTCAGATCATGATTTTAATTGGTTTGATTTTGCCAGTGGCTTGAGAAGGAAAGTGAGCTATTTTGGTCCTCCTCCATCCCTGGTCAGTTCTGTGAGTGTGTCTGTGGCTGTACAAGCCCAGGGGCTCTGGGGAGGGCTGGGTGCTGGCAGAGGCGCTCGCCCTGCGCTGCTGGTGCCCAGTGGTGCTGGCTTGAGTGGGCACCAGTCCTGTGCCATGGCCATGGCAAAGCTGCCCCTCTGAGGGCCCGTGGCACCCATGGACTGCTCTGAGGAGGTGTTTCCATGTGAGGGGGGAGACATTCAGATCCAGTTTTTTCCTTTGGTTTCAGTTGTTCTAGCTGTGATGTTTTCCCTTGGACTGCTGGCCCTCCCTTTCAGAGCCAAGGGAGGATAGCTCAGCGCCCCTGAGCACTGAGATGAGTGGTGACACGTGTTTGTGCTGCTCTGCTGTGGACAGCAGCAGTCAGTTTACCTCATTTTTAATGCTTTGATTCTTTGGCAAGCACCCGAGGTGCTGAAAGGACTCGGTGGTGCAGACAGTGAGTGGTGCATGCACACAGGTTGGTGTCTGAGGGCATTTTCATGGGGCTGCACATGGTCATGGAGCCTGCAGTCCTTCTGCACACACATCCCTGCCCTGAAAGGACACACAACCTTCTCTGAGGGTCCATGCAGCTTCCTGCAGCCTCTCACACCTCCTGCTCCCCAGCTGCAGTGCTCTGCTGTATTGGCTGGCCTGGTAGAACAAATGATGGATAACTTGAAAGCCAGTGAGAATTGTTTGAATATCAAAACAACAATGACACCCTGAGTAGCATATGTTGAATTAAAAATATGCAAGCAGTTTTTTCTTTCTGTTCATAGGCTCCTGTTGGGTTCAGCTTTGGCTCAGCGTGGCTGGTGGTTGGAGTGTCCCTTCAGTCAGGCTGGGTTTGTTGAACTGTGGTGGTCTCAGCTTGTATGAAATGTGACCAACAACAAAGTTCAGGCTCTGGTTAATTTGAAGTTTATGTCCTTTCCATGAGACATATTTGTTCAATTACATTACCTGCTAATTGTATTTCTGAGCAATTTCTTGCAGAGACCTATAACTGTGTGTTCTTGGTCTGAAAGCTGCATTATTCTCTCGAGGAGATAATCAGTTAGTGACGTACTGAGCTCAGCTCGTGCTCTCTGCTCTTTGCCTCTGTGGCAAAACCTGAGTCTTAGTGGTAGAGGAGAACTTTTCTGTCTAATCTCTCCTTTAGGATGCAGGTGTTTACTGGAGGGCTTTTACTTGTGAATAGATGAATTGTTTGTGATTATTTTTTCCCTATCCTAAGTTATTTAAATAACATAATTTTTCATGAGATTTTTGTGCTATTTAAAAACCACCAAACTGAAATAGCTGTGGGCCGTGCAGTTCATTATTAGGAGGCTCTTCTGAATCAGAAACCCATGTTTCTGGAAGATGTGTGACTGTGAAACACAAATCCTGCTGACTGGTGCTGGACTCTGGAGCTGGAGCTGGAGGAGTTTGTGTTTGCTGGCATGGGAAGAGCATCTTCTGTCCCAGCCTCATCAGCAGAGGCAGCTTTTGGAGGGAGCACAAGTCCTTTCCAGAAGTGCTGCTGAGGCCAAAGAAGGCTTTGGCTTCTCATGGTATTAATGGGCTGAAATGGAAAATGGGAAGCCTTGACAGGGCCAGTGAGTTGGCATAAAATTCAGCCTTTAAATGATAGTTTGGCACCACAAAATGCTGATGGTGCTGAGGCTCCTGGGGCATGGTAGGCAGAACCCACTTCTCCAAGAAAAGTTTATTTCTTTTTCCTGCATCAATATTTATGAATTTTCCCCTGCCACCCTGCAGGCAGCAGTGACCCAGTTTTAGGGTTCTGGGTATTTATGGGAGATGGGGGTGAGGATAAAATTAGGGTAGGAATGTGGTGTTCAGGGCCCTTGACAGATCCATTGCTGGGGCTGCTCTCTGTGCCCTATTAAACTGCACATTCCCTATCAGAAATGACATTTTAGAAAATACTTAGCCAAAGCCCAAAAGATTACGGCACACTGAGTCCTCTGCCTGAGAAAAAAACAGGTGTGTTGTAATGAAAACCATTTTGATCAGATTTATCTCTCAACCTTTTGGTCTTTGTGAAAGTGGAGAGCTGGGTGTTGTAGTTAACTGGCATCCAAAGTTCCCAGCTTTGAAATTGCTAGCAAAATGTAAAACCTGTGTTTCTGAAGGTTTCTGTGGTTTTGTTATATGTTTTTTTTTAAAGTGGGGACACAGTGGTCAGGGTATTCTCTAGGTCATTTGTTAAATGATCAAATAGTCTGTGTTTTGGTTTGGGGCAGAAGGGATGGTGCAGTGTATTCCTGCACTGGGTGCTGAGAGTTATCTTCAGAATGGTCAAGTCCTTTTTCAGTGTGAATCACGGATTGTGTGAAAGCTTTCCTTAATTGAATAGTATCTAGTTAATATTTAATATTTCAGGGTTTTCTTTGCTTCAGTGTCCAGGCTCCACTGCAGTGCTTTCACACTGAAAGCAGATCCCCAAAAGATGAGATTTTGCAGGCTGCTTATCTGAGTAAGTTCTTCTCATTAATAACAAGGTCTGCACAACCTGGTGCTTCTCATTTCAGTGGAGAAACTTTTCAATGACCGTATGCACCCTCAGATTGTCTTCATTCCTTTCTGCAAGGAAATCTATCTGCGTAACACTGCAGCTGTTCATTTCTTGTTGTGCTTTCAGTAGCAGTATTGCTGGTAAATAGCTGCTGATAAAACTTTTCCACAGATCAGGGTTAGCTAAAAATTGTGTGGCTTGAGCACCAAGCAGGCCTTGAAACCAAAATGTCAGAGGAGAATTTTACACGAAAAAGCTGACATTCAGATGGGCAGCACAGACTCGGCATTACACAGTTACTGCTCATCATTGACTTGAGTTTTTGTCTTTGTCTCCTGAAAACCCTTCTAGGCATCTTTCAAAATAGCATCTCTGTGTCCCTGAATATGTTTAGAAAAGCTTAGCTGCTGAAGAATCTTAGCATGAAATCATAGGGCTCTTCATTGAAAGGGAGAGATTATTTCAGTATACCTTACAAGGGCACTCATTTTCTTTTCCAGTACTCTCACACATTCATTGTGTCCTTTTCTGGGAAACCATTCTCCCTCTGAAGTTTCTACAATGGTTTTGGGCTGCTTTTGTCCTCAGGCTGTTGTGATCTGCTGCATTTTACTTGTCCAAGTTTCTGTTTTCCTGTTCACGGTAAATAAGCTTGGGCTAAAGCCTCAAGTCCTGAGTGGGGCTGGGATGGAGGTGCTGTGTAAATACCTGGCTGTGGTTTGTGTACCTGGTTGGGAATGTTGTGTAGTCTCTGTGACTGTGAGGGGCTGAAGCAAAGCAGAGGGGAAGGACAGTGTCTGGAGCTGAGCTGATCCTCAGCAAATGCCTGCGAGTCCTTGAATGACAGTGGTAAGGCAGAATTGGAGACCAAGAATCTGGAGATGTGAAAGCTGTTGTGTTTGACAGCTGTTGTTGTATTCCAATGTAGGTGCACAGCTTTCACTTTCCTTTCCTGAGTAACTTTGTTCTGACTACAGAACCAATCCTCCTGTGGGTTTTGTTGCTTTATACCAGTCTGGATTTTGAGGAATGATCGTGCTGGGAAAGGCCTGCAAAGGTCCAGGACCTGACCAGGCCACGGGAGGGCCAAGGCATCTGCAGGGCACCCCAGGCTGCTCTGGTTTGTGCCTCCATCTGTGGAGGGGCTGGCTAATGTCTCACCTGGAAATACAGGTTATTTAGCCTGGGCTTTGCTGCTGCTTTTGCCAGATCTGCGGAAGGAATTATGTGCCAAAGACTTTTCCAGTCTTTCCTAATAAAATGGCCAAATAAATGGCAGAGTTCTTTTCTTCTGTCCTCAAACCAGCACGGCTATAACAGTGCTACACTTGGAGACATGAATTTATTTGTCTGACTGTGTGCAGAACAGGCCCAGACTGATGTAATTCAGTGCTTTTTGCTTAATTTCTTACAATTATGCTGGTAAATTGGAACATTTGAGAGAGCTTCTAGTTGTTACAGATATGCAGGTGCCTTGCTATTTGTCTGCAGTCCTGCATTATAACAATTCCAATCATCAGCCTGTAACGTCTTCAGGTTAATTACTCCTTTTGTGAGATGAGATTGGCAAATGAATCTTCATCAAGCAACTGATGAGTACATCTGTGACTTTGTAATTTAAAAGTAAGGTTAATAAGGCCAGGTCCTGGTGGGAATCAACTGGTGGTCTTTGTTGTAGAGGTAATGAGTCTGGCTTTCCAGCCTGCATGCCTCTGTTTTCAGGGACTGGCTAAATTAGTAACCAGAAGCAGATGTGAGGTAGATTATCCACTCTGTAGATGTTAATTACATCTGTGTAGAATAAACAAATCTCACTGCTTTAGCAGTCCAGGTGTGTGCCTTCTGCAGACGTGGGAAGGCTCATTCTCCTTGCAGTGGTGGTGCTGAGCAGTTCCTAAACACGGACACTTGTTCCTGCTGTTGGGAGCACACGCTGGCTTTGGCTCGCAGCAGACAGATCTCTGTTCTCTGCTGTTCCTCTTCACTCGTGCTGCACTTGGGCAGGCTGGTTTGGCACCTGAGCCCTGTGTTGGTCTGTGCCCAGCTGTGCCTGTGCCCAGCAGCTATGAGCTGTGTCCGAGCCTGGGGAGCAGCACTCAGACATGCTCTTGTTCTGCTTTCCTGCACAGAGGTACCAAAGTGGTCCCTCCTTCGTAGAGGATCCATTAAAAGGTTGGTGCAGACAAAGGCAGCTGCAGTGCTGGTTGGGTGTGTGTGCTCTGTACAGCTCTGTGCAGCTCTGTGCAGCTCACTGCCTTCAGGAGAGCAGGGCTGTTTGGGGCAGGAGCCCTCAGTTTGCTCATTCTGTCCCGTTCTGAGCTCGGCTGCCCCAGAGCGGGAGGCACTGTGGTTCTTGGTGGGGCTTGCATTTCATCTCTTGATTTAAAAAACCACCCCCTTTTTATGCCCTGCTTATGGGTGTGGAATACCTCAAAGACTCTGGAAATGGTGCACACATGGGACCTCTTGGCATCAGAGGGATTAAAAGATCAGCTGGAGCCATCTCTGGGCCTGAGCTGACTGTTGCTGACCGTTGTCCTCTGTGTGTGGCACTAACTTGTAAATCCTGGAATTGGAACTACCTGTTATGCTGCAGTAGAATTTCTGCTGGGTTTTAGTGCAGCAAATAATATTTTTACTGTAATTTATTGCTTCCCAGTTAATGTAAGTTATAGATACTCATTAACTTTGGAATAAATACTAAATTTTACTCTTGCAATTACAAGGCAGCATTAGGATATAATTTAAATCAGCTTTAATATAGAATGTTAAGAAAAATGAACAGGATTTTAAATGTAAATGACACATATTTAAATGGGAGCTCTTTACTATATAATTATTAGTCTGTATGCCCCACGTGTCTAGATTACATGTGAATGTTCTTTGTGCATTAAGTGTGAAGTAATCAGAGGTAGAAGATATCTTAAAGATAATAAAATCCATTCATTGTGTTAATGTATTCATGTTCAAAAGCAGGCAGAGACTCTCAGGAACATTTGCCAGAGAGAAGATGATTTGCAAAGAGATGGAGCAGGGGGGAGAGAGGAAAAGCAGTTGGGCTGGTGGTGTCATAGCTGGTAGCATACAGCCCAAACAATGCATGTCAGAAAAGTCAAATACTACCGTGTGTAAAACAGGAGGATGTTTGTACAGCTGTGACATGGAACCGTGCTGTTCCAGGAGTGCTGCTGCTCAGTCCAGCTGTTTGGGGATGGCTCCTTGGGCAGTGTCCCAGTGACTTTTTCGTTCTCACATCATTATGTAAAAGCAATGCAAGTTCTGCACACAGCCACCAGTTCTGCTTTGCACTGAGACCTGAGCAAGGGTGGTAATTCAGACAGCTCTCGTGTATGCCCATGGATTATTAGATTCTGCTACTTAGCATAATTATGAAGCTTAGCAGGCAGTTCTGGAGCAGTCTGACAGAGCTGTAGATAGAGGGCTTTGGGATGAAGTGCTGGAACACATACACTGAAAGGAAAAACCAGTTTTGATATGGTCAGTGCTGTGCTGGGAAGCATTAAAGCACAGGATGCTGTGCATGCCTGACTTTGCAATGGTGATGTGTTTGAAGCTGGTGATTAGGACATTAAAATCTGTTTCCTGGGAGTTTGCCACAATAAAAGAACAAGCAGGGACAAACCTATAGGCAGATGTTCCCCAGGAAAAGCACTTGAGCAGTAGGTCTTGTTCACAGTCCTTGGTCCAAAACCCAGGAGTTTGAGTCTGCAGTCATTTTCCAGGGTGCAGAAATATCCGTGAAGTTAAATTATTTGGATCTATCAAAACAATAAGAAGGACAAGAGAAATGATGCAAGTAGATCTAAGTAGCCCTCTGCCTTGGTAGCTGAGATTGTCTCCCTTGTTAGCTTGCACTGTGATCCAGTTCACCACAGCAGCAATTCCTGGCAAATGCAAGGTGAAGTATAAGTCCTGAGGCTTTTAGTTTCGTAGTTACAACAAATTATACTCAAGCCCTAGGTTTGTTGAAAATATGACATCCCAGTGTGGTTTCTTAGGGACAGTGCTGTGCATGATTACATGGTCTGTCAAATATTTTCATCAGTGTAAAGCTTGAACTCAGCAAAGTCAGTGGGACTTCAAAACCATTGAGTTTCTGCAATTTCATGGGAAGTGCTGTTGTGTGAAGGAGAAGGACCCAAAGCAGCACCTCTGGTGAGGCAGAGAGGATCACAGCTCCTCTCTTAGGTTCACAGAGCTGCTCAGATGCTCATGGATTGCATCCTTGAGTCAGAACCACATGTCCAGCCAGGCAGGCCACAGACTGGGGGAAAATGGGGAAATATTGTCGGCTGGAATGTGCACAGACATGGCAGATGCAAGGGGGAGATTTTGGGGGGAAAAGTGACCAGTCAGGGAAAATACAATCACAATGTCTCCTTATGCAGAGCAGCTTGTTTGTTAGCTGGGCTGTTAAGCACTGTTAATCTGATAAAGGTTCTAATCCCATCTGAATCCATTGCAAAGCTCCTCTGCAGACTTCAGTGAGACTGGAACTCTTTTCATCACTTGTTCAGAATTTCCTTTCTTGGAGCCATGTGTATGTGAGGAGCAAATGGAGAATTAAAGGAGAGTAAATACACAAACACTTGTGTGTAAGAGGGAGAAACAATCTCTGCTGCTGCAAAGGAGAATTTATCCACTTTCCTGTATCCCAGCTGAGAGAAGATTTGCATGTGGCTGTTTCTTTGGGAGCTGGATACTGAGTGCAGCTCAGTTCTGACCCAGTGTGGCTGTTACTGTGGGAGGAGAGAGCTGTTCCCTGTGCCAGGGCTTCTCTCTTATGAGCACTGGTACATGGATGATTTAGGAGTTGTAGCTTTTTGTATACAGGCCATTGTTTTGCTTTAAAAACCAAGCACCTGACTCTTCTGTAACTGGAGAGAGGCTGCATAAATCACTTTTGGTGGTGTTGGGTCTGTCTCTGTGCTGGTACAGATATTTCAGACCTAGCAAGTATTTCTCAAGGGCAAAATGTTTTCTTGGGCACTGGACCCATCCTTCCCTTCCCTTTCCCTAAAGCATACGTGCTGAAAACAAAATGCTGTGTGTATCATCAGCAATGTCTGTGTCTGCTGAGGATCAGAGCATTGTGCATCTCCTCTCTCTTCTGGCCGTGGGTGCAGCCAGGTTGTCAGATGGATGAAGAAATGAGCAGATTCCCAGTGTGTCTCCCATGCTTGGCACAGGTTTGGGGAGAAAATGGCTTTGGTGTGTGGGATTATGAACTCTGGTTTGTTGGTGCTTTGTCCCCTGAGCAGTGCTGGTTTCTCTGCAGTGAGTGAGGGGCTCAGACCCTGGCTGTGCTCAGACCCTGGGCTGGCAGTGCTGACGGTACCAGAGCAGCCAGCCCTGCACAGTGGCTGCTCCTTCCCAGATACTGAGCACTCCCTGCTCCAAATTGAGTTAAGGGTTGGACTTGAAAGGATTATTTGTGCACAGAGCAAGGAGCAGCCCCGTTAATTGACTGATTCGCTTTGTTTAATTTTTGATTTAGTGAGAATGCTGAAGTGATGACTCAGTGAGCCAAGCTAAGATGTAATCTGGAAATATCATATATATGATGAGTGGTCCCTTCTAATACCGTCTGATCTGAATATTAGATTTATTTCATAATTGATTTCCGCTGCAGGAAGAGCTGCCTATGTCCGAAGTAGTTCAATTAAAAAGGAAAAAGAAGAGAGGGGGGAAAAAAGAAGACAGGCCTGTAGCTGTGGGCAGATGAGCTGAACAAGTGGTGTCATGTGCTCTTCAGAAGGGCTGCTCAAGTGTGGCACAAGTGCAGCTGAGCCA
>JAHXMQ010003489.1:521403-536058 GCA_020466415.1 Ammodramus savannarum pratensis | reverse complement strand
CATCTCTGCAGGCAGTTCCAGCCTTTCCCCTCTGCCCCTTGCCCTGCTGGTGCCAGCCTGCCCTGCTGCTCCGTGTGGTGAGGCTGTGCACAAATGCTTCACAGTGCTTTCTTCTGCAGGAAATTCAATTTCCCTCCTCACACGAGCTGCCAAACGATCCCAGCTGCTGGGAAGACTGAAATCCAAAAGCCCTTTTGATAAGTTGCAGGGTGAAGGCCCTTTGGATTAGAGCCAAACAAATGGTGTGGTTTGGCTTGTGGACTGTAGAGAAGTACTGGGGACAAAGATGGCAGATAGGGGAACTGCACAAATACAAGAGGTTTTGGGGCAGTTTTCAACTAAGGAACAGTAACTTTAAGAAGTTATGAAGGGTTGAATAAAATATTTTGCACAGCTAATTTTTTTTTATTTTGGGTCTGACCTTTAAACAAATCTAATAAACCTCAGAATTGTTGCCATTTGAAATCAAAAGACAAAATATCAAATCCTAATTTTGAATGTCTTTCGTTAATTTTAATCGATACTTTTCCTTGAAAAAGTTGGTCTGAAAAATATCACCTACTACTTCTGATGCCAGACAGCATATTTTATGAGACATTTGTGTTTTGACAAAGCAAGCTCTGTCATACAATTTGGTTGCGCATATTTTTATACCAACATTTAAATGTTGGGCTTGAACTGCTCAGCTGTAAGAAAATACATTTATAATCTCCTTACAGTCATAGATTCTTGCATGCTGAAAGAATTGGTTAGAATAATTTGTAACTCTTCCAGATAATTTTAAATAATACATGGTTTGGAAGAAAAAAGGAATGGCAAACAGAAGCTCAGAAAGCAGCTTTTCATCTGATGGTGTGAAAGGCAAGAGCAGAGCTCCAGCAGAGCTTGCCAGTGCCTGAATGCTGCTGATGGAAGGATCCCACACTTGGATTTGAACCCGTTGGCCAAACGTGCTGGATAGGTGGCCAAAAGAACGAATTCTCCTTTTAGACAAAACACCTGTCCCTGCTGCCTGCAGCCCTGTGCTGCCGATTGCTCTTGGCAGCCAAAGGGATGGAACAAGTGTGCTCTATTTTAAAAAGTGCTTTTGTCACTGCAGTAGTCTATTCTTACCTTCCAGATGCAGCTCCTGAAGTCCTGTTCCTGACAGTCTGTGCTGTGCATTGCCCTGGCTGCAGTGCTGAGACCTCTCCTGTCTGAAACTCGTGCAGAAAGTGGGGTGCAGTTATTTCCCTTGAGACTCCTCTGTGCAGTGAGTTCTTGGAGCTGTGCTGCCTGTGGTACAGCAGAGGCTGGCAGGTTTTGGGGTTGTTTGATCTGGACTCTTTCCATAACCATGTTTCAGTAGAAATAGCCATTGTTTCAGAAGAAAGCTGTCAGCGGGCTTGTTTTAATTCCTTTGTGTGAACAAATGTTTGTGACAATCACTCACCTCCAAGATGCACAGAACATACATATGAATGCAGCCAGAGCAAATGAAGTAATTTATTGGAGCAGATACTCTTAGGAAAATGAGCTGATGATTTGCATGGAGCTAAAATGTTTTTCATCTCGGAGGGTGACCAAAGAAGTCGAGACCCCAGCTGGAGCTGAGCAGGAAGGACAGAAGGTAGAAGAGCTTTCTTGCTTTGTCCTTTCTTTTCCAAGCCTCAAGTCAAGATCTTAAATTCCCTCTTTGCATGTGTGTGCCAGGAGGAATGTAATTACTGAAGTGATAAGAACATTGATTAATGCTGCCCAGGCTGTTGATAACACCTATTTAAAAGGTGAAGGTTTTCCAGTGTGCACACTCCTGTGCTATTATATTGGAACGTGTAGTCAAGAATTCAGCATTTTCCTCATGACTCCTGGTGTGTTGAGTCATCACACGAGCTTCTGTTTGCTCTTTATTATTCATTTATTTCATTACGTTATTTCAGATGACTTGGAAGAAAGGGTATCAAAAGCCTCTAGCTCTTTGATTCAGTATGTTCTCTTTTCCCTAAAAAAATATTTCTATTTACTAAGCAGCGAGCATCCGCACAGTGCCAGAGCCGAGCTGGAAATAGAACAGTGACTTCACCAGCAGTTTTATAATGGAAAAACTGCAGTTAGCATAGATTTTGCAATGCATGTAGAGCAGTGTGAACAGCTTTGCAATGACTGAAACTTCATAATTATATCAACATGAGGAACGAGCCAGTATTTAGATGCGGAGTCAGTTCTTTGTTGCTTTCTTCCTGGAAGTCCCAGGGCCATAAGAATTTAACAGTCTGTGAATAAATAACTGCTGTTTAGCTCATCAGAGATGGTGTTGCAATTCTTACTGACTCTGAATTTGCTTAAAGCTTCCAGATTGAATAGGAAAACTGCAGTTGCAACTGCATAATTGTCTGGATAACTATTATTGCTTGTAATAACATTACTCACAGTTTAATACTCGTGGTAATATAGAGTATACTTGATTCTGGGGCAGAGCAGTGACATATAAAAGCATCCTCTTCAGTTAAATTCTAGGAGACAGAAAATTTTTAGAATGTTGGAGGGAGCTATTACATAAGGACAAATATTTACCTAATGTAATCAAACTCCTCTTTAAATCAGAACAATAGTGGGAGTGCAGTTACTATGGTTCTGTATAATTTTGTGCTATATTTGACAGAGTTTGGCAGGACTAAAGCCACAGCTGATCATCTGATTTTGAAAGGGAAGAGAAGAACATGTTGGGTTTGCATTCCCAATCTGTCCTGAGGATGATGGCACATGCTCTCTCCAGCCCTGAGCAGGGAAGCACAATCCAGTTGCACCCTGGAAATGCTGCTTGGCTGAGCCCCAGCTGGCCCTGGCCAGGTCCTGTTCCCCTGGGCTTCTCTGGGGTGCAGGAACAGTGATGGACAGAGGGACACGCTGAAATAAGGGTAAATTTCTTGGTGTGCCTTTATGGGGGCTCTGTTCATTTTTTGAATTAATCTTTTGCAGTCGGGCTAAATGTGAGTTCTGCTTCTTGTTTAGGGCTTTGAACACGAATGTGCAGTAAATGCTAGGAGATAATTAGCACAATAAGAGTAAATCAGCCAGCAGCTTGAGCCATCTGATACAGCACAGTCTGTGTGCCTCATGAGTAACCTTTCACAGACATTTCGTGCTTCAGCACTGCAAGAACCAGAAGTGCAGAGGGATGCTCTACCTTCCCTGACAGCACATGGGCTCATTTCTGCGGCTCTCTCACCTGTTTCTGTGTCACATCCCGTGTCCCCTTGCACTGGAGGGCACAGAGGGGTTGCTGGCACTCTGGGCAGTGCCAGGGTGATGGTTTATCTCGGAAGGAGCTGGATGGGACCGTCCTGAGGCAGGCAGCAGCACTTTGGGGTGCTTCAGGAGCCTCTGGCAGCCTTGGCCCCTGGTCCCTGTGCCCCATTCAGGCTGGCTTCCTCCAGGGCACCTCTCTGTGCCTGCTTTCTGCTCCCCCTGGTTCTATTCTGGGCACTTTAGCTCTTCCTTGCCTATGCTGAAGTCCTGCAGATGGCTGTAAATAGCATTGCCCCTTACATCAGCAGCAGAACATTTGCTTGGTTTGCTGCTGTTTAGTGAAACGAGCTTCTGGCCTGCAATTCAATTCCTGGTGCTGGTCATTAACCCTGCTAATGATGTGCTGTGTGGGTGCCATCTGCCCATCCAGAGCTGCTGGAGTCCCTGTGTGCTGAGTAGGAATCAGCAAATCCAGAGCTGCTGGATGTCCCTGTGTGCTGAGCAGGAACTCACTGTCACATCCAGAGCTGCTGGATGTCCCTGTGTGCTGAGTAGGAATCAGCAAATCCAGGGCTGTCCCTGTGTGCTGAACAGGAATCAGCAAATCCAGAGCTGTCCCTGTGTGCTGAGCAGGAATCAGCAAATCCAGGGCTGTCCCTGTGTGCTGAGCAGGAATTCACTGTCACCTACCCCTGTGTGCTGAGCAGGAGCTCACTGTCACATGCTGGGGCAGGTCTCTGTGGGGCTCACATTTGTTTGAACCTTGTTTGAACCTGGGCTAAGGCAGGAAAGGCCACATCTCATCCCTGCTCTCAGGCCAGAGAGGTTTTTGGGTTCTCAGTGTGTGACAAGTGAAACAGCATGGCCAGGCAGGGTTGGGAGAGAGTGAAATGCACATCAGTATGCAGAGCAGTTTTTGCTAGAAATAAGAGGAACATTTGTACCATCAATTTGGGAAGACATTAATTCAGAATGGCAGTGGACTCTTCTTTAGCTATTTTTAAAGATGAAATTTACCTTCCTGGAGATCCTCTAGAAGATCAGGTTTTAAGCAAGGCTCACCTTAGAGCTGAGGGAAGGGAGATGAGGCCCAGGAGCTGGATCTGCCTCACAGGGCACAAAGCAGGAGGTTATCGAGGTCCTGCTCAGGAGAAAAGCCTTTCCCTTATTCAGGTCCCACAGGAAAAGCTCTGATGACAGTCACTTGTTTGGGTGCTTATGACCTCTGCTAAGCAAAAATTCAGTTTAAGTTACTGAATTAACTTAATTAAGTTACTGGAATGGTTGGGTCTGGTTCACCATTTATAATTTTTCATAAGATTTCGAGGTTTCTGAATGTCGTCCAAAACTCACTCTTTGTAGAGGCTGGATCTACAAAAAAAAACCACAACAACAAAAAACCCTGAGGCAGGATCTTGTTTGTAAACATAAACTTTCCCCTGGACTCCCTCCAGGACTCTGTTCTCTGTGATCCTTCCTCTCTGTGGAAATTAGGCTCAAAAAGCAGCAGTGCCTTGATGTGAATTCTTCTCAGTTAAAGTTTGGGAAGCAGTCTGCTCAAGCTGCTAAAAGGAATCAGTGAAATAACTTCATTCAGCTTCCTAATGCCTTTTCCACTGATCTTTCCTGAATGCCAGCTTTTTCAGGAGCCTGTATTAGGGATTTTGGGTGAATTTCCCTTTAAAGATAACATTTGTCTTCATATCTAGAAGATATTATTGGCCTAGTCCGAGAGAACCTCTTCCAAAAATGGTACCTGAAATTATCCAGCGAGATCCAACAAGAAGCAAGCTAAGCAAGCAGAAACATTTCATTTTATCTCTCCATAAAGAATCCGTTGGGAGATTTTTCTTGGAGGCCTTGTGCAATAACTTGTGCAGTAAGTGCTGGAGAGTGCTCCATTTGCCCTGGAAGGCAGATGGAATGGAAGCTGTGTCTCAGGGGCTGGGCAATGGGGAAGGCAGGAACATGGAACAGGAGCTGTGTCTCACAGGCTGGGCAGTGTGGGGAGCAGGAACATGGAATGGAAGCTGTGTCCCAGGGGCTGGGCAGTGTGGGGAGCCCTGCAGACACCCAGGCAGCTCCAGAGGGCCCATCCCAGCTCTGGCAGGAAGGTGCCACCTGATGCCCTTCTCCAGGGGCATCTGCTCCTGGCAGCAGCTCAGTGCTGCCCATCTGTGCTGCCCCTGCTCTTCAGGGGAGAGCAGGAGTCCCCTGGTTCTTTAAAACTGCTTTTAAAACCACCCTCTTGGGTCTCTCTTTGCCTGGCTTCTGGTTTGGGTTATATTTTTACAAGCAGTATTTTTGAAGCATGTTCCTGTCTTAGGACATGGTTGAAATTTGCCAAAAAGACTGCATAGGAGAAATGAAGTAGTAGAGGGATGGATAGCTGGACAGTGCAAGTGTCTGATCTCTCTGTCACAGGAAAGGAGGTTACAAAAGAAGGAGCTGGTACTTTTTCTGGAGCTGTGTACTGGCTCCTTGGACAGATGTCTGCATTCTTGGATTAGTCAGGATAAACCCCCAGATAATACACAGGGAAAGCAGTGAGTTGTGAAATGCAAAATTTTTCTGCAACAGGCCAATTAGTGTTTTGCTTCTGCATTATTTATAGAAGCTCAGTTGAACTTGATGGATAAATATTCCTTCTCCAGAGCCATGTTGTGTGTGTACACTACCTCTGCTGCATGTTGTGAAGGTGACATTTATAGTGAGCACTGTGCTGTGTGTTCCCTGCTCTGCTGTCACACGTGTGTGCTCACTGCATTGACTCGTTCCTCTGGCAGATCCACCCTTTGCCTTTCTGTGTATGAAATGGTGTTTAATGAGTTTTGTACCAATACCCTGCCTGCAGATAGCTGGGTTTAAAAATAGCCTGGCTCAGCTGTGCAAAGATGAGATACCTGGGATCATCCCTGTGTGTGATGGGCAGTGCCAGTGCCCAGCCCAGCTCTGGATCACAGAGTGCCCAGGATCCCTGTGGCACAGCTGTGTGTGATGGGCAGTGCCAGTGCCCAGCCCAGCTGTGGATCAGAGTGCCCAGGATCCCTGTGGCACAGCTGTAAATGATGGGCAGTGCCAGTGCAGCCCAGCCGTGGATCACAGAGTGCCCCCCGAGCCTGGTGGCCCTTGTGGCTCCGAGCCACCCTCAGTGCCAGCTCCACATGGCCTGGGGTGCCAGGGCTCCTCTCCCCAGAGCTGATATCTGGCAGGGACAGCAGCCTGCAGAATGGGCTCGATGGGTTTGTTTCTGCTGCCTGTCCTCTCAGCCTGCAGGACTCGTGTTTCTGTGATTCTCCAGTTGTTAATGGAGTTGAGAAGCAGTGAGTAATTGGGACGCAGGATGGGAGTGATTAGCGTTCTTCTTCAACAAAAGCTTGAGTGAAAGTGTTACTTGAAGCTCATTTCCACAGTATTGTTGTGCAGAACAATGGAAAGGGCCTGTCAGCTTCTGACTTTGGGATGGGGAACAGTTGTTTTTAGTTTGTCTTCCAGGAGGATAAATCCAGCCCAGGTGTCCAGGTTAGAGTCTAACCTTTAACCTAAGGCATGATCACAAAAGCCTTGGAATATAAAGATGTATTTAGAGAGTTTCCTTCCCCAGAAGCCTTTCTGTTGTGTTTCGTTTTTGTATTGCAGATGCTCATTTGTGGGGAAATCTTACAACCCTGGCATCTGCTGCCAGAGACGTTGGAAACTGCTGCTTTTTGTCAATGGTGTTTTTTGCAAATTGCTCAAATTAATTTCTCTGCAATTCTAAATATCTCTTCCAAGGTGTTGTGGCTGCTCCAGCTGGATGGCAGGCTGGTGCTGCCAGCCTGAGACACCTGGGAGTGCTGCCTGCTGTCTGTGGGCTGCTGGGCAGGAGTCTGAGGTGTTGTCCCTGTGAATCTCTGTCAGTGTCCTCACTGAGGGCAGCACTCTGAGGTGTTGTCCCTCTGAGTCTCTGTGTCAGCGTGGGGGCTGCAGGAGGAGCAAACCCTGCCCTGAGCTGTTCCAGAGCCATTCTCTCTCCTCCTGCCCAGGACAGCAGAGGTGCCTGTGGCTCAGTGAGGCCCTGGCTGTGCTCCTGTGCCCGCTGGGCTCCTTGCAGCCCCTCTGGAGCTCAGCCTGGCCAGAGCTTCCTGGGAAAGCAAACTTGGATTTGTCACCTTCCTGCCTCATTGGAGGGCAGATCTGGAGCTGCTATGGGCTCTGAGTTCCATGGATACTCTGTTCCTTAGCACTCTGGCTGCTGCAACCCCCTTTCAGCAGATTTAATTTGAGACTGGTATTTGTGAATTATATAATGATGCTGTAATGAGAGTTGAGGGCTCATGTGTTCCTTTGGTGGCATCACAGCACCAGGATTTCATGGAATGGAGAGAGAACTTGGCACCCAGATGAAAAATAATTATACTTGCAAATTTCATTAACTCCTGGAGAAAAGCTTTTGCCTGGAAGCTCTGCTCTCCTTCCTCCCACCCCGTTTGTGTCAGAGCCTCCCAGCTGAGCAGCTCTGGGCAGGTCAGGGAGGTGTGAGGGGGGTTCAGATTTATTATGGGCTTTTTTCTCTAACTGCAGTGTGAGCAGTGTGAAAAACTTCCTGACCAGCAGTGCTCTTACCTTGGCAGGTGATGGATCTGCGGTGGTTTATTGTGTCTCAGGCTGCTGGTTTAGCATCAGACCAAGCTGGCACTGACAGGCACACTGAGGCCCTGGCAGTGCAGCTGGGCTGGCACTGAGAGGGACAGGCACAGAAATAAATGTTATCCTTAGGTTTATTGTGAATAGCAGCTGCTTTTTCTCTGGGAAATACTTTCCTCTGGGGTTTTTTTTTGTTAGACTGTTGGAGCAGTTGCACAGTACCCTCCACACAAAAGTCAGAATTCGGTAATGAAGTAATAACCCGGTTTCACAGCAAAAAGAACTTTTTGCCAACTGTAGCATGCTGAAGATAAAAACATTTTGAAGTATAAGCACCGTGAAGCCAGGCAAAGAAAACCATCCTGGGCAATTTTTATCTAGCATGTAACTGAAGAGATACAATTTAGATATCCTTGGCATAATAAAGTAAACCCCAGAGCATCTCAAGATCATATTATTGTTGAGGAAGGAAAAGATACAGGAGATAGTCCCAAAGCTGAGTTCTGTTTTCCAGTGACAGGAATGAGTCTTACACTTTCTGTGAGAAGGGACCACACAAAGCATGCCAATACCTTTTGTGTAGAACAGATTAAAAAAGCCTTCCTGGGTGTATAACTTATTTTTAAAGCCCAAATCTACAACCTACTCAACTGCCTTTGCTTTTGAGCTTGAAAAGGTGTCAAAACTACTATGGCAACACATAAACATCATTCTCTTTTGACCACTTCAGGATGAAAAGGTTAAATGGGAGGTGATGTTTGCCTTGTTGCCCCCAGCCCAGTCTACAGCAGAGGGTGAGCTCAAGATATTTCCTTTAATTTCTGTAATTTACAGTAATTAAAGTCCTGAGTGTCTTGTTATCTCTGGGTTCCATTTTCAGCCTGGTGCTTGTTCTGTGGTGCTGCTCCAGCTCTGAGTCCCTGCCCAGGAGGAGCAGCCTGGAAAAGGAGTCAGTTCTGTAAAAATGTGAATTTCCCAGCTTTGCCTGTGAAATAGGGTAACTGAAAGGGAAGGGAATGGAGAGCACCACTGGTACAGCTGACAGAACCTCAGATGCTTTACATTTCTAACACTTCAAATATTTGGTGACTTACAGTGCTCTCCTCGAGCTCTCATTCTGTGGTGAATGGGCACAATTATCTTTACTGAGTGCTTCGTTCTCCGCTGAAACGCTGCAATCTTTATCTTCATTCTCATTTATTAGTTCTTCCTCTCCTTCTACACCCAGAGCTCATTGTTCCTGAGATACTCTATTAGAAGCAATAGAATAAGTGCAATTCAGATCCCACTCTGTGAGCTGAATTTCAAGAGAGGCTGTGGAGCAATGGATGGTGAAGATCCATCCCTGCTTCAGCTCCAGTTTTGGCTCCACATCAGTAACAGCAAGGGAATTTTTTTTCTGGGAAGCAAATTTCCGCTCCATACAATTGATAGTGTATTTTATCGTAGCTCATCTTTGTCTCTTTCATTTTTTAAAAGAGTTTCCAAATGTTTTTCTGTGCTGATTGGATTTAATTTTTAACTTGGCATTAGAACTGCTAATAATGACAGTTCTTTGTAGGATAATTTTAATTTTTAATACTGCGGTTATTTTTAACTCGGAGACATGTAGCAGATTTCATCTTTCATCTATATATAGTCTCTTTGCAGGAGAAGGTTCTCAGCAAACCCTAATTCTTCATTATTTTAGCAGAGTTAGAGGAAGCAACACCTGTAAAGCTGTTTAATGTCAGAGCCCACATCATGTTTTCCTTATTTAGCAAGTGCTCTGGGCTGTCCCCTTCTTTGAGCCTCTGAGAGCTTGGTGAAATCCAAGAGCTGGATCTGTTAGTTGGAGATCCACAGACCTCTGACACAGAATGCTGCTTTATCTGAGTGGGAATTGGGGTAGGCAGTGGGAACTGGGGTAGGCAGTGGCCCCAGGGTCCCACACTCTGCTATGGGAAGCATCCATGTTCTCATGAGAATTTACCCCTTTAGGATGTGTGCTCCTGGATTCCTTGGGGTCCTGTCCACGCTCTGACCCAGCAGACATGGCCAGCACCAGGCCTGCCTGGGGTTGTGTTTCACTGCCCATTTTTGTTCTCCCTGAAACACAGAGTGGTTCCTGCTGCTTCACCTTCCCGGGCTCCTGAAGGAAAGGTGCAGTTGGAGCCTCCTGCTCAGAGTGGCAGGTCAGAGCTGGTCTCACTGTGTCACAGCTCCTGTGTCTCGCCCTTCCCTGGCTCTTCCAGGTGAGCCGTTCGCTGTCTCTGCTGTTGTTAAACAGCTGTGTGTATTTGTGCTGGTTCTGTGAGTGATGTCAGTCCCTGTCACAGGAATCACTTCCCACTCATCTGCAGCGCCCTGGCAGTGGGAGCAGATCTCTGGCTGCTGGGCAGGGGCTGGCAGCGCTGGGAAGGACAAACATTGCAGTCAGTTGTGGCTGTGCTTGCCATGCTGGAGGGAGAGCTGAGCTGCTCGCAGACACACAGCCCAGCCCGTGCCTGTCACAGTGCTGGTCACAGCCTGCCTCACCTGCAGGGTTGGTGGCAGCTGTTGGGTTTGCAGCTGTTCCAGCCACAAACTGTGGCCATGTCACAGAGCACCCAAAATGCTCCTCCCAGTCCTGCACCAGTAATGAAATGGCATTAAACATTCATGTGCCTCACTGGTGAGCAGAGAGAGATGCACCAGTGTATTACGTTTTAATTCCTGATTAAGACTTTAAGAGGATGTCTTGTTCTATTATCTATGCAAATTGGCAGCAATGATGGCAATAAATCAGAAAAGAAGGACTTAAAATAAACGGCATCACTCGACTTGATGCACGATTGATTTCTCACGCTCATCAAATCCCTGGGTGCTTTGTGGTTTTTCTTACTGTGACAGGATTATTTCCCTTGATCTGTGCTTCTCACTGGTCTGGATTTGTTTTTATTTTTTCTAAAGCTGTGGGTGTGCTTGGTGAAGTTTGTAATGAGGAGGGGATATGCTGATCCAGGCAAATAGATGGGCCCATCCAGAATTTGTTTTTAGAGAGCAGTAAGGGGTTTGGTTTGCTTTTGTTGGCTTGTTGGATTTTGGTTTGGTTTTGTTTTTGTTTTTTTTCCTGTTGTGTTAGTTTGGTTTTGGTTTTTGCTGGTTTATTTTAGTCCATTTCGCAGGAAGTGGTGTCACTTCTGAGACATTCCCTGCAATATTCTGCCTGCTTTTGTTACTTTAACCCCTTGGGCTGCAGTAAAATATGGATTATTAAAATTAAATTAATGTTGAAAGTGGTGACATCAGAGTGATGTTCTGTCTTGGGCTCTTAAGAAGAGAGATGACTGTTCTTCTGAAATTCATTTATTTCTTCTCTGAGATACTAGATCATTTTGTAGAATAACTTGAAGTGTTTTGTAGTGACAGCAGAACTTGATACTCGCTAATAAGTTAATGACATTGAAAAGAATATATTAAGTGTAGAGACATGTTTGTCTGCCATTAATATTACTGGGAGCAGAATTTGGTTCATAATTCATAATATGGATTGACGTCCTCATAATATATAAATAATAAAAAAGCTGTTAATAAATTTCAAGTGAGTGAATGCTGATAATACCCAGAGCTAACTCACCATGTCATTGCTGCTCATATTTTATCTGGAGAACAAACTTGGATGAGCTTTTGAGATCAGTTGCTCCTCACTGGCTGTGGCTGGGCTTTAACCCCAGCCTCACTCCCTGCCACAGCATGAGGGGAGAACTGGAGGGTGAAAGTGAGAGAAGTTTGGGGTTGGGATGAAGGCAGCTCAATAGCTAAAGCCAAAGCAAAGCGAGGAAATCCTTTTCAGTTCCTGTGGGCATCCCAGGGAGAGCAGGGCTCAGCACAGCCACAGTGCCTTGGCCACGCTCTGGGCTGGCCCTGGGGCTGTGAGGGCTCTGCTGGGCTCTGCTGTGTGTGAGCCTGGGTAATGTTCATCCACTGCCATTTCCACTGGAGCCCTTACCCAGGGTTTGTCTGAATAATGTTCAGGCATATGGTGTCTCTCATCTTCTCACTTAATGAATTCCATTTTTGATCTACTGAAATTTTGCTCAGTTTCATGGAGTTCTCTGTAGGATTAAAGATAAACTCATTGAGATAAGAGTTGTGATGTAAGGAGCTCGTGTTCTGACTCCATTTGCTGTGACTGTGTTTTTGTGTTACACTTTTCCAACTTGTCAAAGGCAAAGAAGGGGTTTGTTCCCCTGAAGTGGTGGGAGAGCCCAGTATGGGTTTGGCACATGGGTGCAGTAAATGAATAATAACTGTGCCTGGGAAGGGAGAAGGGAGCAGTGGGATTGCTGTGGATGGAGGAGGGGGACTGGGGCACCGAGGCACTGGTGGGATAACGTGGATGTGTGGAGCAGCTGATGAATGTCTGGGGTGTTAATGATGGACTGAGCTGCACCAATACACCATGGAACTCCCATGAGTGAGTGCCTTGGCTTTAGAATTTGTTTTTTATATTGGACAAGCAAGGAGAGACAAGCAAGAAATGTGCTTATGTGAGTGAGTCAAGGGATTTAAGGGGAGAGAAGGAAAGAAATGAGGCATCTTGAAGAGAGTTTGTGTAAAGAAACTGTGGGGCTGTGTCGGGCCATTACAGCCAGCAGTGATGGAGTGCTGCACCAGCTCTTCCAGTAACTAAAATAAATCTTTCCTGGGAGCATCAGGGGAATGTGGGAACCCTCTCTCAGACGTGCTGTTGTGCCCTGCTTGTGAAACACATGGAATATATTTCTGTCCAGCAGAACAGTCCATTGCAGACCCCATGGAATGTGGGCAGCTTCCCAGTGGGGTAAGGTGGCTTCAATCCTGAATGACATCTAAAATCAAGAGCCTTGTTGCCTTCAGTGCAAGCAGGATTATGGCTTCAGTGCCACAGGGGTGTGAGCTTGATGAAATGCTCTGCTTTTGGTGCTGCTTCCAGCCTGAGATGCCACAGTGAAAGGAGCACGGGTTCCTTTCCAGCATCCAGAGCAATTAAAAAGAATTCAAGTAATGGAAGCTCAATTTGGTTCTTTAATTTCATTTAAAGTGTTTCTTTAAAGCGATTTTAGCATTGGAAGTTATTGGACTGTAAAAGAGACCAACTGCTTTAGCTGACTTGTGGGAAGTAATTCCACACCACCTGCTGTGCTCCATAAAGCCAGGTCTGTTCTGTGACAGCAAGGTGGGAGCCACCAGGTGCAGTGAAAGCCTCATTGCTGAGCACACACAAAGTCTGCAACGAGCTTTGCCGTTTGTACAAGCAATTGACTGACTTAAATTAATGAAATCCTAACGAACAGCAATTTCACAGATTGAGAGAGAGATTTCCATTTCGGTGCTCCTGGTGTGGGAATCAGGGGATGTGTGAGGTTTTTGTTCTTTTAAAGGCTAGAACGTTTCTTTTGGCAAAGCAGTGAGAGCCTGCTTTAGGCACAAACCAGCAGAAATGGGGTCATTGTGGTGAAGGAGGATGTTCTGTGGTTCACACGTCCTGCTTGCTTTGCTTGCACATTCTCAGTGCCACGAGGACTTTTCCTGTACAGGTGTTGGAGTTTGTAGAGTTTGGGCCTTTCCACAGACTCCCAGAGTATGGGAGTGCCACTGGCTCCAAGTTTAAGGAAAAATACTTTTTTTTTTTTTCTGCTGAATTTGACAGCAAGCCTTACAACCTTAACTAATTTCCATGGGAAACAATTTTATGTCAGGGTAGAACTGAACCTGAGGGTTATTACATTTTGTTCCTGCTCTGAGGTGCCACGAAATCCAATGGAGGGAAGGCATTGTTGCATTGTTAAAGCTAGTGAGTCCGTGTTCTGTGCAGGACAGGGAGATGGGGAGGTGTCCCATTGTCACAGGTGTCCCTGTGCAAGGTGGTGGCTCCTGGCTGTGGTGTCACTCCCAGAGATGTCCCTGCAGTGTCACTGTGCTGCCAGGCTCCCCTTTGGCTCTCTTGTTGCACACATAAACCAACTGCTGCCTCTGTCTTCCCAGAGATGTGCCCAGCAGCGAGAAAGGGGCTTGTTCTCACGAGAATTGTTTGCCAATAATGAGAATTTAGCAAGGGCTGTAAAGACAAGGAGAAAACGTAGAAATGTGCCCAGTAAGCAGAATTCCTGGATCTTTTAATCTGCCACTTCACTGCTCTACCCTTTCATTGTCTGTTCATCCTTTCTGTTTTGACTTTAAATGAAACTTTAGCATAGAGCTGAATACGTAATTGCATTTATTTTTTTGGCTCTGTGCTTGATCTAAAATACCACATAAAAACAAAATAGATATGCTCTGAAACTAAAAGAAAATTTATCAGCGTGTCTCACTGACAAGAATATATCTTTTTAACTCAAACCAAAAATAAAAATAAAAAACCTTTGAAGCATCTATCCTCTTGAAATGAGTTAATTGCTAGAGAATCATGATTCATAAAACAAGAACACATCTGGGACGTAGCACTTTTTCCCAGTGGTTCCTGCATGAGCCGATGAACCTCGGATTGTGGATTTGAACTCATTTCCCTTCTCAGCCTGAGGGAATTTAAATGCATTTCTCCTGCATCCCTGGAAAGTATCTGGCTGAGCACTGCAGTCAGTGTGGGCTCAGCTGATTGCTCAAGGTAACGAGGCAGTGCCAGGGGAGAGGTGGAAAATGCCCCTCTGGGAGCCCTGGCACCGTCCTGGGCACGGAGGGCAGGGACAGGTGAGGGGCAGTGCCACGAGCATTTGTTGGTATTAAATAACATCCTTGCAGGGCAGGGTCACAGAGCTTTCTGTGGGCATAGGGACACGTGGGTCTGTGTGCACACGTGTG
>JAHXMQ010003489.1:452391-467302 GCA_020466415.1 Ammodramus savannarum pratensis | reverse complement strand
GCATCCCTTCCCCTGGTACCCCTTCCCCTGGTACCCCTTCCCTAGTACCCTTCCCGTGACATCCCTTGCCCCGGCACCTCCTCCCCTAGAACCCCTCCGGTGGCATCCCTTCCCCTGGTACCCCCGCCCCGGTACCCCCTCCCCTGGTACCCCCGCCCCGGTACCCCCTCCCCTGCCCCCCCAGCCCCCTCCCCGCCGCGGCCCCGCGGCCGCCCCGCAGCGCCGGGCAGAGCTCTCCGCTCTCCGCCGCGCCGGAGAGGAGCGGGAGGAGGAGGAGGAGGCACGGGCGGAGGAGGAGGGAGGTGGTGATAAGGGGTTTGCTGCGTCGCCTCATTTCTGTACCCAGCGCACGGCTCGTGGGGAGTGCGCGGTGCCCGCATCGCTGCCGGAGGGATCCTGCCGCTGCTGCTGCTGCTGCTGCTCCTTCTCCTTCTGCTGCTGCTGCTGCTGCTGCAGTCCCGGCTCGGGAGCTGCTTGTTTACCGGCTGGGAAGAGCTGCGGAGCGAGAGCCGAGCGTGCCGGGCAGGGGAGGCTGCGCTCACCTGTCAGGAGCGCAGCGGAAGAGGCTTCCCGAGGCGTCGGCACCCAGGGGCATCCGCGCCTCAGCCCAGCGCCTCCAGCACCGACTGCTTCGGGTCTCTTGTGAGCGAGAAGAGGAAAAGGATCCAGAAAACCCCTGCCACTGGACAGCCCCTGCTGGAGTCTAACAGGTGTTTGCTGGGATTTGAATGGGGAGGGGACGGGTGGGAAGAAAAGTTAACTGCAGAAATCGGGGCTAGGAGAGATGCGATGATCTTGCACCAAGTGGATGTGCCATGGCTGCACGCAGATAGCGCGTCTGAAGAAGCTTGGAGGGATGTCTTGCGAGTGATCTGCGTGATCTCCGTAGAAACGCTCACCTCTGCCTGCAAACTTTCCCCTGCTAGAAGTTGGGAGGAATAAGAAAGCACCAGAAAGTGGAAAGAGGAAGATCCCAGAGGACGAAATCTCGAGCTAAACTGTTGCGTGCCGTGCCGGGGCTCTGGTGCCCGCCCGGCCGGTGTGTCCCGTGCCCAGCGGCGGTGGGTGCCCGGCCGGGCTGCCCGGCAGCGTCCCCGGCCTTGGGGACGGCCGAGCAGCATGCTGGCCGCGGCCGGGCGGCGACCCCCGCGTGCCTGAGCCCGCCGGGCAGCCGGGGCGGTGGCGGCCATGGCCGCAGCCATCGCCAGCTCCCTGATCCGCCAGAAGAGACAAGCCAGGGAGCGGGAGAAGTCCAATGCCTGTAAGTGTGTCAACAGCCCCAGCAAGAGCAAGGGAAGCTGCGACAAGAACAAGTTGAATGTGTTTTCCAGGGTCAAACTCTTTGGCTCCAAGAAAAGGCGAAGAAGGCGACCAGGTTGGCAAGGGTTCTGTCTTTGGGGGGGTTGATTGGTTTGATGCAATGGAAACTGGGACGTGTGTCAGGTGCGGGGAAAGGGGGAAGGCATTTCAGGGCTCGTGAATGGATGTGCAGGACTGGGTACCCCATGGCAATCCTTGCCTTGGTTTCTTTGGGTAGCACACGCTGCTGTGTGTGCCTCACCTGCACACCTGTGTGCACCCAGGCAGCTGTAAGTCAGCTCTGTCCCTCTGTTACACACATGCAAACACATGGGTGTATTTGTGGGGGAGATGCTAGCGGGGAAGTTCCCACACACGCATCTCTCTCTTTAATATATAGTTGTATATTAAATAACTTCATGGTCTGGATATCAGGTTTTGGTGTCCTGCTTCACAGAATGCCCGTGCCATGCTTTACCTGCTGATTGCAGACGAGGCTTTTTGCTTTTGCTGGCACCTTCCAGAGTTTTGCTCCAGCGCCCTGTGCCTTTCTAGGAACGCCATACCTGCAGCTGCCCTGTGCACACCAGGCTCTCTGGGTCAGGTGTGAAGCTGAGCCCCTGCTCTGGGTGCATTGTTTTGGACGTGGGAGGAGCAAAACCCTCTGGCAATGCTGCCATGGCTTTGCTGTGCTGGAGCATTGATGCTTGTGCCATTCCACCTGTCTGCCTTGCTCACAGCTTGCCTGCACCTTTGGGATGGATTATGGCTAAAGAGCCAGAGTGGAGGGTGGAATAATTTCTGGTCAGAAAAGTTGGTAGATAAGAGTTGTGTGTCCATCAGGACTCTTATCAAAGTTGCTGATAAGATCTAATACACTTATGCAAACTGTGGTGAGCTTTTGCCTTCAGCCCCTGCTAAAATGAAGTGCAGTAGCAGAGCCCCAGTGCCTTTGGTTACAAAGACAAGGAGTCTTATCCACACTTAGAGTGCTGGAAATGACACACCACATCTTCACAGTGTTTGTCTCTGAAAAGAATGAGATGTTGTGGAGCGAGCTGCAGGGCTGCATGAGCTCCTGCCAAACGGAACTGTGTGAAATGACTACAATGCAGATGTCATTGGCATTCAGTGGGCGTAGACCTTTTTTGCAATTACTCCTGATGCTTTAGCCAGATATCTTGAATGGCACGCTTGACAGCATATCCTGCTGTTGTGTACTTTTTGGTCTAGAATGATATGAAACCGTGTGAGATATCTCGCTTTCTAGCTGTGAATGTGAGGATGGTTATGGAAAAAAGAAATCTATGCAAACTATGCGTTGTTTTGATCTTTCTTCTTCTAGTTGATGAGGTAATTACCTCAGCCCTTATGGTAA
The DNA here is from genome assembly GCA_020466415.1 of Ammodramus savannarum pratensis. NCBI lineage: Eukaryota > Metazoa > Chordata > Aves > Passeriformes > Passerellidae > Ammodramus > Ammodramus savannarum. The sequence continues at coordinate 464,625 of JAHXMQ010003489.1, read as the reverse complement.
TATTTATTTTGCAGTTCCACACATTGCTGGATTTCAGGGTTTCCCTCTCCATTTTCCATATGTTCATTGAGTAGTTTATCTCTTTGGATGCTCTGTACTCTCTGGAGCAGTGAGGAATGGGGATTTGTTTATTAGAGCTGCAGCAGTTCCTGAGCTAAACGTTTGCTGCTATATATTTAGGCTCTCAACTGTCACTGTGGCTCTTATTAATGCTATTGTAATAGTCTTCTTTTTCCTCTCCATCTAAGAACTCACACCTTTTAAAAAGACTGAATGTACTCTTTGCCAGCTCATTTTTAATCTTAAATGAGATAGGGCTGGGCTCTGGGGCCAAGCAGTGCTGCTGGAATCTGTATTCACTGGAAGTAGATTTTACTGTGCTACTCACGTTGTAATCAAAAGTGGCATTTAATCATTTTGGCAATAGATTTCATAGACATAAATTTGATCTCAGCCTAATTGAAAAGTGATGCAAAGCTGGTAGCCCTGCTTTTGTTTTGGATCTTTTTCTTACCTCAGCCTTGAGAAGAAACCTGAAGATTGGTTTTTCACGTCCTGCTGGCTTGGAGTGGCACATCAGGATTTCCCACGTTAATCTCACTGTTGTTTCTTTGCAGAGCCTCAGCTTAAAGGTATAGTAACAAAGCTCTACAGCAGGCAAGGATACCACTTGCAGTTGCAAGCAGATGGAACAATTGATGGAACAAAAGAGGAAGACAGTAGTTATAGTAAGTGACACGAGAATAAATGGTGTGTTTGTGCATTGTGGTGTCTCCCTCCCCTGCAGGTCCCCTCAGAGCTGCTGTCCTGGGCTGGCAGCAGCACCAACGCCGTGCTGGCAGCACAGAGCCCTTCAGACTTACTGGGTCTGAGAGAAATACAGATAGAAATCACTCACAGAAATAATGAACCAGAGGAGGTAATGATGACACATGTGACAAACAAAGCAAATGTTATCTCCATGGTAATCCAGAGAAGTTCATTGCTGTCCTTTGGATTTTATTAGATTTTTTTTTCAGCAGGGAAAATTTGCTCGCCTACTCAGAGCCTGAAATAGAATAACGCTATCTCCACTCTCACACAGGGGCTCATTCAAACAGCGCCGTGGTATTTCACAAACTGGGACTTCAGCAGCACTTTCCACTTCACATTTCCCTATTATTATTATTTGTGACCACTTATAAATTGTACCATCAACTTTCAACCGGCTTTCCCTCAGGTTTTCTATGAAAAAGCTCTGGACATTTTTACTTGCTGGTTTTGACTGGGTTTTTTCACAACTTTGTGGATTAATAGACAATGGAAGAAAATGACCAGAGCATTGATTTGGTATGTGAAAAATGCTTAAGGATCTCACACAGCTAGACAAAAAGATTTCAAGACTGCTAGAATAAGGCAATGTAGGAAACAATGCCCTGCAGAAAGTGTACAAAGGTGCAGGTGGCCAAGCCAAGACTGACAGAGCTCAGAGAAATGTTTATGTTCATAAATCCAGCTGAGCCTGCTGCCTCTTCCTGTGCAGCTTCATTTCTCTGTCAGCTCACACTGCACGCAGACCTTGGCAAAGATCATCTCCCTCTTAGGCATTGCTTAGCTGTTCATTAGGAGGATATCCTTATATCCTTATTTAAAACAATGCAAATGTAGTAGGGAGAGAGTAGGATGCAAATTGCTTTGGATTATTTTGTGCTGACACCAGCTGGTCACAATAGGAAGCAATTAATTTTGCTGTCGCTTCTTTGCCACCCCTTCTGTCATTTCTGCCCACACGAGGGGCATCCCCTGGAAGTGAGGTACCCCCTCCATCCTGCTGTTCCCCCGGGGGCTTGCAGGGATGCTCTCTGTGCCTCTGCCGTGGGTCCTGGCAGGGGTGACAGCTGGGGACAGCTCACTCCCTGCCCCAGGAGGCAGAGCTGGGCGTGCTGCTGCTCAGGGACAGGGCTCTGGCAGCTGCTGCTGACAGGGACAGTCCCATTTGTCGTGCAGTGCCAGCGCCCCTGCCCCTGGAGGCAGCAGCTGGGGCAGGATGTGTGGCTGTGCTGGCACAGGGCAGGGTGGGCACCGCTCCCACAGGGCCAGTTCCCCAATGCCCCCTTCCCAAACTCCAGCAGTCTGTGCCACAGCCACTGCTCATTCTGCTGGGGTGTGAACCAGCTTCCAGTGTGCCTCAGCCTCGTCCTGCCTCAAACTGAGCCTGGTGTGTCTGCCAGGGAAACGTGTCCCAGGGCTGGGAGCAGCAGCCAAGCACCCACCATGGCTCAGAGCACCCACCCATGGCTCAGGTGCCAGCCTGCTCGGACAGGAGGGCTCAGCCTTGGCTCTGCCACTGGCCAGCAAAGCACAGCCAGGAATTCCTCATGCAGCCCATCCCAAAGGCCCATTTCACCTCTGTCCCATCCCAGTGGCCCATGGCACCTCTGTCCCTGCTGTCCCAGCCCATGGCACCTCTGTCCCTGCTGGCCCCCCTCTGCCCTCTCCTCAGCTCTCGCTGACACGCCTGCAGCACTGGTTGCAGTAGAGCCCATGCTCAGACCCTTGTGCTGAAAAACCCCAACACCTGCCCTACTTGTAAATGTGCCATTAAGAAATCACCTTCCAAAAGAGACCTGCAGGTTCTGCCTGGGTGCAGAGCTTTAAATCCTCCTCTCCAGCCTACTCAGAGATCAGCTGCTGCTTTTTGGGGCTGCACTGCAAAGGACTCGTGTCCAAGGGAATATTTTCTCCCCCCAATAAACTCAAGCATTTGATAGAATGAATGAAAAATCCTTTTCCCTTACTGAAAATCTAAGTTTCTTTTGCCAAAAGCTGTGCAGAACTGGAGGATTTTCTGTGAGTGAAGGGAGAGTGATGGGTGTTGATTTTGAGCTGGAGGTGAGCGTGAGGAGGGTCTGCATGTGTGGTTTGTGTTTGTGCACTCGTGTCTATGAAAGGGGAAGAAACCCTCAGATTTTATGACGCCCTGCATTTATTTATTAGTTCTGGATATTCCACCTTCCCTGCTATGCTTGACCATTGTAGGAGGTGCAGCGTTCAAGGGTGCCCTGACCTCAGGGCATTCCATGAGCTCTTGGCATCCCCAAACACGGAATTTAGGATCTATGTTAAATGCTGTCAGGCTGAAATATTTTATTTTACTGAAGGATGACCATTTGGGGGTTTTCGGGCTGGAAAAAGAATTATGATGGATCATAATTCTTAGCCCTAATTTTGAAAATAATAAAAATATTTCAAATTCATAATTTGGTTTTAAATTGGCTTTGGACAGTGACCATAAATATCAAACTCCAGCCTGAAGCAGACCAGAGTTTTTCAGCCAAGTAATAAATCACTGGAAATGGGAAGTAGTTTGGCATCACTTTGTCCTATCTCTGCATTTCTGCCACAGAGTGGAAGGAGATGCTTTGGGTTATGATAATTTTTTTAACTCCCCTTTATTTTTAATCCTATGTATTGAACACAGAGTACTGTATTCAACTCATTATTTCTAGTGTTCAATTTTAACATATCCATGAATCCAAGCTATGGCAGAGCTTTGCTTTTTTCCTTTTTTTCCTTTTTTTTTTTTTTTGCCACTTTGCAAACCGGAATCTTCATTTTTTCAAGAGTTGTTTCTGTGCTTATAAATACTGCCACTATTAGCATGTGTACAAGCAGAAATGCAAGCAGAACATTCAAAGCAGCTCAATTTTGAAAGCACAGATTTAGGGGTTGATCTAAAGAATATGCTGCCCTTTCATTTCATTTTGAAGTTATTTAACTCTGTTTTTTCAAACCCATTCTCCTCTAAAAAAGAGGAAAAATTAAACCCCAATGAGTTATAAGTGGAAACATTTTGAGATGCTAATGATGGTTTTCAACTTTTCTGAATTTCATCTTCTTCCTTCCTTTTGGTCAAAATGTTTACTGACTTTGAAAACAAGTTTTGATTGTCTTGAAAATTTTTTTGTTTGTTTGCTTCTGGATTCCTTCTTGCACTTAATGGTGCAAGAAAAGCACCCCAACAAAATCAAGCAGTGCTGGAGTGCACTGGGCAGAGCTGGGCTCTGCTCTCCAGGCAGGTAAGTTCTGTTGGCTGTCAGCAGTTCCATCTCCAGAAGAAGGAGAGGCACTGATCCCTCAGATCCTTCCTGAGCTCCTGGTGGCAGTTGCTGTCCAAGGACCTGGTGGCAGAAGTGTTGCTCTGTAGCACCCACAGAAATTAATCTACGCACAAATAGAGATTTTTACTTGGTTCTGGGAATTCTGGTTTCATTTTCTATCTGATCTGCATACTCCAAAGGATTGATTTTGCTCTCCATCTCCTTTCTCTCCTAGCTTTGTTTAACCTCATACCTGTGGGTTTACGAGTGGTGGCGATTCAGGGGGTTCAAACAAAATTATATCTGGCAATGAACAGCGAAGGATACCTATATACATCAGTAAGTAAACGTTTTAATTCTGTTCTCTGTGGAATTGTGGTAAACTAATAACTTACTGTTGCAAGGGATCTTCTAATAACCTATAAATGAGAGTTTGGAGCAGAGTCAGTGTGGTGGTGATGGTCTGCTTCTGGTTTATGAGTCTTTTCCATCAGGAGCACCTAGAGATGTGTGGATTCACACTGTGGTGCCTTTGAATAATCCTGAAGTGTGAAACATTGCAAACCCCCAACCCCAACCCCAGAGAGAAAGGATCCTCTCCCTTGGTCCCTGTGGAGGGACTGGGCTGGTCAGAGGGGCACTGAGGGGAAGGGACAGCTTGGTGTGTCCCCCAGTGCCTCAGCATGGTTTGTGTCTCCCTATGGGATCTGGGTTACTCTAAGTACAAGGAGTTAGAGAAAGTAATTATATTTTTTTGTTTGGCCAGGATTTTCAAACAGAAATTTTATGGCTTCAGGTAGGTGAGTGAGTAAAGAACAGCTTTATTAGTAGTTTTGATAAGAATGTCCGTTAATAATTTTCAGTGACGTTTCTCACGAGAGCAGACGGTGTTTTTATTAAAAAAAAAATTAAATAGACCACTTTTCAATTAAAAACATTTAGCTGAACTGTCTTCAGGAGTTTTAATTATACAGATTTAATAGATTTTTCCCAAGGAGGAAAATAGAGGAAAATGTATTCTGTTATCTACTACAAATGATTCTCTTCTATAAAAGATTCCCTTAATCCTGATAAAATTAAGCAAACTTATTCAAATCTCTCATTTACTTTGCAGTCCTGACAGCTGGGAGCAGGGGCAGCTTTGCATATTTTTTCTCTTTGTGCCAGAGCAGGAGCAGCTCAGGCCTGGCAGAGCAGGGACAAAGGAACGTTCCAGAGAGCGCTGGGTTTGTGCTCTCAGTGCAGAAATCTCTGCTTTCTGCTGGGGTTTGTGCTTTCCTGCAGAAACCACCTCTGCTGGGCAGGGGTTCACCCTGCAGTGCAGGGCCTGCTCTCTGACACAGCCCTGGCATGATGAGCATCACTTGCAGTTCCCTGCTGGGAGGAGAAGGGGCAGAACGTGGCCCTGATTTCCATTAAGTGCAGCTTTTAGCCTTGTATGCATCTTAGGCAGAGCTCTGAGATTCACTTTGGTTGTGATCTTTATTCTTTGCATTGATTAAGGGTAGTTCTTCACATAGTTATGTTCCCTTGAATCATGTCTTTCTTGAATCCTTTAATATCTTTGAATTCCATAATTTATGTCATTGCAAAATTAACTGGTGACATCTCTCTGTTTCCCCCTTAGGGGAAATATAAATAACAGTGGTCATTTTTGTTTCCTTATTAGACAACTGTATTTTCTTACATTTATTTTTTTATCTTCTTGAACTTGATGGGCTTGGCAAGGCTTTAAACAGAATTTTGTTGTGTGGTTTCCCAGATTCGTACTCTTAAATTCTCTTCACAAAGAGAGGTGGCCACTTAATTTTGATCTACTTTTCTAGGGGAAGTTGTCACCCAAGTTGTCAATAATCCTGGGTTTATCCCCTGCTGCCTTCTGCTTTGGTTGTTCTGTTCTTTGCAATAATCACAAGAAACTCTCAGGGGGAAAAAGCAGCTCTTGTCCCTGTCAGTGAGCCCAGGGAATGCACAAGGGCTGGTGAGGAGCATCTGCCCCTGCTTCAGGCTGCCACAAATCCAGCTCCAGCACTATTTTTCAAGTGTTTCTAGCATTTCTTCTGCTGATAATGGTCCTTTCAGCAAGGGATGCAGTCTGACAGTCTGATGCATGGGAAATGAACTCTATATTTTGGGCTGTATTCTTGGTTGATATAAATGAGTCCCAGGAGAGCTCAGCTGATTTATACCAGCTGAACACTCACCTGTTCCAGGAAAGCCACCAGGGAGCCTGGGGAACAGATCAGCTCAAGTAAGTGACATCCATCTACACATCCTGAGGGTTTCAAAGGCCCTGCAGGGATGTGTTCCTGAATGGGATTTGTCAGGAGCAGACAGATGGCAACATGGGATTGATCAAGTGCAAAAGCCCCACAAAACACTGTCAAGTTCCTGAAGCAGGAGAGCAGGGGAAATAGAAGGGCACTTCAACTGTAGATAGCTACAGCAGATAGTTGCAGCATTTCCAGAGAGAAATGAAATTAGCATTGGTGAAGCAGTTTAACAAGGAGAGAGATCCCTGTGGTCTCTACATGATCACCTGGTTGTGGCTGTGCTGTGATGCGTAGAACTGTAAAACATAATACAAATAACTTAGGAACACATCACAACACTGTGAGCCTTGTGTCTGTGCAGAGGGCTCCAGGGGTCTGCCCTGCCTCTGGGGCAGCCTGCTCTGTGCTTTGCCTCAGCCCCGTGACTGTGCTGGGGTGAATCTGCTCCATGGGGGGATCAGTGGAGTATCTCAGATCTGCAGAGAGCAGAGATCTGCAGTTGGCTGCCAGAGTTTATGGATAGTTTGCAGCATCTGTCAGTTAGAGCAAAAGTGGGATCTGTAGGGTAATGATAAAAGCTCCTCGGGGACAAGGCAGCAATTCAGCTCAGCAAAAGAAGGATAAACTGTGAAACCAAATCTGCAGTTCTCTACATGTGTCATAGGGCACCTGGAAGTCCTGGCCTGCAGGGAAGGGAGGTGACCATGTCACATCTCCAGATCACAGAATCCCCATCTGAAATGGCTTCTTTCCTGCAGCCAGTGTCCTCCAGAGGCCATGGCTGTGTGTGACTGCTCCTCCCAAGCTGAACCCACCCTGGGAGTTTTGCTTGGAGGGACCTTGTTAGGAGCTGTTTGGAGGCACAGCTCGTGGTGCTTGAGCATCCTCTCCCCGTGCAAACACCGTGTTTGATTCATCCCTCACACCAGCGTGGTGCTGCTGCAGGATGACTGAGATGGTGTTCTGGCCTGTGTCTTACGTAACCACACCATGAATCATTTTGTGGTTTAGGGTGGCTCTCATTTAATCTCATTTTTCTTTCTATGAACGACCACATCTTTCACATGACCGCCATATATGCCCCACTGGATTTTTCAGGTTTCATATGCCGTGAATTGGTGTGTTTGCTTGTCCTTGGTATTTGAAGGCTCCGTTTGGCAGACAGGCAGTGCTGGAGCTGCTGCTCTCTCATGAAGGGCCCTGGTGTGGCACAGGAGGCTCCCAGCCCTGCAGAGCAGCAGTGGGTGAGGTTTCTCCAGGGGAGGGAGGGTGGAGGTGCAGGGAGTTGGGTGTTGTGCAGAGGCTGGAACAGCCCAAAATACTCCGAGTTTAAAAACCGCCTGTGAGCCTCCTGCCATGCATTTTCCATGAGCCATCACGGTAGACTTTGTCAAACCATGTAGTGACTGTCAGTGAATTTTCCTGTATAACATTTTAAGACAGGTGATTTTGTGCTTGTTTCTCCTGGGTACGTTGTCAGAAGCAGTAGAATTAAATATGTGCTGCTCATTGCACAGTTCTGGCCAGTCTCAGAGCAGTGCAGCTCAGCTTGGAAAGAGGGTTCATTTCCCTCTTGTCTTGCTCTGGGTTCCTGTGTTTTACCAAAGCATTTCATTCCCAGTGTCATGGGCAGTTCCTCACAGGAACTGGGCTGGAGGGAGCCCTTACCTGAGAGTGTCCTGTGTGACAGGGACAAGTCTGCCCATGCCTCATGCAGCCCTCCAGCCCAGCTGTGGGCAGTTCAGGGCACTCAGCTGCTAGGATGAGGTGTTTATGTGCCTTTTTTAACTACTCTGGGATGAGTCCTTTGGATTTAATATTGCTGCAGGACGTGGCTTCCCTTTGCCATTTCTGCTCTGATGTCACTTGGTGCAGAGCTAGCAGGGGTTTAGGGAGCACTTGGGTGTAAAACCCTGGGCAGACCTTTGTGTACAATTTACCCTGAGAGAGCATTGAGCTAACACTGTCCTCTGTATGTAAAGCAAACTGTCATATCTGCCTTTGGTACCTGCACTGAAAGTAAATATTGTGTGAAGCGTGCACGCTGATGATAGCCAGGAGAACTGAAATGTGATTAAATTCTCAGAGTGATTCAAAAATTGGTTTTGGTGAGTTGGAGAGAAGAGAAGTTTGTGCATATTTTAATACTGAGCAGTGCAGTGGAGACCTGCTGTAGCTAATGGGAATGGCTGGGGCATTTATAATGAATTACTGGCAAAGAGCATTTTTCCACCTCAGGGAAATAGCACAGACCAAGACATGGAGGAAATAATCAAAAGCTTCATCTGGTTAAATTTGCATGTCAGTATAAATCATTTTTAACCAGGATTGCAGACTACACCTGAATGCAGTTGACTCTCTCCAGTGCCAGGGTGGGAGGTGCAGATCCATGTTTTCCTGTCCCTGTGCTGGGCAGGTGCTGGCACAGCTCAGAGGGTGCTGTGTCCCTGCTGTGCTGCCAGCCCTGCCTGCTGCCCTGAGGAGGTGCCAGGCACTGCAGGGGCAGCTGAGCTGGTGGAAGCTCTCTGGGCCCAGCCACGGGCACTGCTGCAGGTGCTGCACGCTTGGCTTCAGTGGTGCAGCAGTGCTGCAGCATGGGGCTGGCTGCTGCTGCTGCTGTTGCTGCTGCTGCTGCTGCTGCTGCACAGCGAGGGGGAGCCTGCTGGGTGCCACTGGGGCACCAGGCTGTGCTGCTCCTGCCCAGCCTCAGCCTCCATGCAGGGTGTGTGCCCAGCAGGTTTTGGGGTGGCTGTGAGCTGAACTGCCTGCAGTGCATCTGGAGTGCTGCTCACAGACGTGTCCCAGCTGCTGAGGGGTCCTGCAGCCCTGGCTGAGCCCCCAGCCTGTCTGGCCCTGCTCTGAGGTGTGGGACCCTCCTGGGCAGGCAGAGGTTCCTGCAGCACGAGGAGAGCTGTGCTGCTGTCAGTGATGTGGGCTGCAGGGATGGTGCTGTTCCTTCAGGGGCTTGTCCCTGTGGCACCAGTGTGAGCCCAGATTTCTGGGGACAGGCTGCCTGTCTGCAGCAGGGAAAGGCAGATGGCATAATCCTCCCACGGGAGAGTTATTAGGAGATTGAGCAAGCTGCAGGTCTTGAAGCTGTTGTGCTGCTTTTCTGTACAAGTCACCCCCCAGGCACCTGAGAGCCCCGAGGTGCTGCTGTGCCCAGCCCTGGCTGCAGGTGCTGGAGCTGGGGCTCCCTGAGGAGCCCAGGCACGGCAGGGTGCTCCAGGGCTGTGCCCTGCCCTGATCCTGGCACCTGGGCAATGCCTCCCCAACAGAACGTCCATCGCACTGCTCACTGGGGTGACAGTGACACAAATCTGCCATGGTGACAAAAAAAACCCTTGGCAGAGTTTGGAGTTGGACTCGAGTCTGAGAGCTTCGCACCTTGGATCACACTGATCACTTGGAACAAGGGGTTTTGGCCCTGGACCAGCAAACCAGGAATCCTGAGTGCCAGGGCTCCCAGGCTGCTCCCAGCTCCTCAGTGCCACACTGCAAAGCGGGTTGGCAGGCAGAGGGGTGGGCAGATAAGGGCTGGAGCTGCAGCTCCTGGATCCGCTGGATTTGTGTGCTCAGGTCACCAAAGGACAGCTCCCCTTGCTGGGGTTCAGCACAGCCAAGGAGCAGAGTGCTGCTTTTCTCTCCCAGCGTGGTGTAGGTGCTGCACCAGGACCAGCTGTGCAGGTACCTGTGGGTGTAGAGCTCCATGCACACCAGGCATGTGAGCCTGCTTCTTGCAGAGCTGGGCTCAGTTCGCTGGGAAAATATCTATGCTAGAATTTATGTGCATTTTTGAGGTGTTGATTATTTTTCCTTTATTTTTGATCTTTGTCTTCAAGTTTAGAAGCAAGATCACATGCAACCTGACTCTGTTTCTTTAGAATGTGACTTAATTAAAAGAAAATACCATGATGAAACTGTGGCTTCTTTGCTGCAGCTGCCTTTCTTTCTAAAAAGCTGTCTGCCTGCTCTGGGAAGCCCAGAAGGGCTTCCCCTCCCTCTGGTGCTGCAGGCTGAGCTAATGAGCAGCTCTTGTCACAGTGACTCAGCAGAGCCCCTGCCTGGAGCTGCCGATGGCTCAGCCTGTGTAGGGTGAGCATCTAAGCAGGGTGCAGCAGTCAGACAGGCTCCCAGGGCTCCCCAAACCAACAGGAGTGGGCTGGCACTGCAAAACAAACTCAGAACTGGAGTGGGAGCTGGCCCAGGATGGCACTGCAGTGGCAGGCTCATCACATTTGTGTTCTCCACACAGCTCACTGTTAGCTGGGAGCTGCTGCCCATGGGCTCCCATCATCTGTGGGGCTCCCAGCTCCAGGGAGGTCAGTTCTTGGAAGGAAAATGCTGTGAAGTACAATGGTGTTCTGTTTGGCTTGGAAGCACCTGCAGTGCCCACCCAGCAGCTGGAGAGGGAGGCAGGAGCCCTTGGCACCTGAGTGCCCACCCAGCAGGTGCAAAGGGAGGCAGGATCCCCTTGGCACCTGGGTGCCCACCCAGCAGGTGCAGAGGGAGGCAGGATCCCCTTGGCACCTGGGTGCCCGCCCAGCAGGTGCAGAGGGAGGCAGGATCCCCTTTGCACCTGCAGTGCCCACCCAGCAGCGGCCAGGGCAGCTGCAGAGGGAGGCAGGATCCCTTTGCACCTGAGTGCCCACCCAGCAGGTGCAGAGGGAGGCAGGAGCCCTTTGCACTGAGTGCCCACCCAGCAGGTGCAGAGGGAGGCAGGAGCCCTTCCCTGCAGTTTTCCAGGGAGCTGAGAACGGGCTGCCCTGGCTGCTCAGGGCTGCTGCTGCGTCCTGCTGATGGTGGGGTTGTGGTTGCTTCTCAGGAGGCCGTTCTGCTCCCATGAGAAGTGGCCCGAGGTGTTCAGCCTGGTCACAGGTGGATAGGAAGGTGGTGAGGGTGGAGCAGGGTGAGAATGGTTGCAGGAAAGGCTGTGTGAGGAGGTGGAGGTGTGCCTGTGCTGCAGGGCAGCACTCGGAGCTCTGCCTGCTCAGCAGTGCCAGGACAAACAAAATTCAGCAGTTCCTGTGCTAAAAGAAGGTAAAGGGCAGCCCAGCTGCCCAGAATTGCTGTCCATCAATGCAGGCTGTCACCAGCACCTGATCTGCCATGTGTGGGTATTGGGAGCACATTTATTAAACACTTCTTTGTGTCTCTTTATCTTTGTGCTGCCCGGCAGTTACAGCAGTGCTAAGAGGAGCTGAATTCACTTCTGTTCTACTTGGCAGCCTCCAGAGAAATGTTTACTGCTCCTGGCCGTTTACATCCTTTAGCAAGCCTACTAAAAGCATCTTTTCCTTGCAGAACTTTTATTGCAAGGGATGAGGTGCAAAAACTGAGAATCCCGCTCGACTATAAAAGTTCACATTGTCAGCCAAAAGGCTTCTTTTGAAAAGAGTACTGAGAAATACTGATGGGAGTCAGTGGGGGAGGAAAAGGAGTCCTTAAGCCCAAGATTGAGTTCTGTGGTTGCTTTTGAGAGCTGCAGCACAACTGGAGGAGGTTTCCAAAGGGAACTCTGTCACTTCAGTCCCAGTCTGAATGCCATCCTCTTGGCAGGACTCCTGTGTGCTGGAAACAGAGCCCCTGGATGAGTCCTGAACAGCAGGAGAAACCTGTGTGGCACAGAAGCTACTCAGGAGCAAAGGAAATAGAAAAGTTGTCATATTTCCATTATGCCCTTGAAGCCTTGGTTTCAGAAACTAACTTTTCCATCAGGTAGTGCTTGGGGTTAGACCTGTTGGGCTCCTGGATAGGAAATATATAAAGGGTCTGGGAAAGGAAAAAGTCTCTTGAATAAGAATGGTATTAAGAGGCTTGCATTTCTATACTGAACTGCTTTCATTAGGCAATCTAGGATTGACAAAGGAATCTGAAATTAC
>JAHXMQ010003489.1:439554-452291 GCA_020466415.1 Ammodramus savannarum pratensis | reverse complement strand
TGCAGTTGAGCTGACTGTGAGTGGGCAAACCTCTAAAGATTTGTGAGCACGTTTCCTCAAATGGCAGCTCCAGAAGTTACTGTTTTAACAAAATGGGTTTAGGGAGCTGCAAAGAGTGGGCTGCTCCTCACCCTGCCAGTACTCGTGTCCTCCAGCTAAACTGGAATACAGTATTTTTAAAGTGAGCATATCTGGTGGAGCTGGTACATGAATTAGAAGCAGAGTTTCATAAATACAAAGGTTTCAGCTCAGGTTTCAGGCAAAAGTTCCCATCAATTCTCATTCTGTTCTCGTTGCTTCACACCAGTGTGCTCAGAGCTAGCAGAGCATCTGCTGCCAGCTGAGCCATATTGACACTGACAGAAGGCACAGTAAGCTCAGAGTAAATAGGTGAATGATCTGAAACAGAACAAAAACCATAAGAAAGTCTAATAAGTGAAATAGACACAGTTTGAAGTGCAGATCTCTTCCCTTCACCTGATAAACTATGAGTTTAATGGGCTTGATATTGCAAATCCTTTCTCATGTAAGTAATTCTTACTCATGCAGTTTCTTTGACTGGCAGCCAGAGGGAGAATTAATTTATCTGAGTAAAATTTTCAGGATCTGGACAAGACAGTCATTGATTTACAATATGAGATTTTTGTGTCATTAAAAAATGAACAGGACGTTTTGGAGGCCTGTGAAACTTAATGGCTAAAGAAGTGCCTGGAGCCAGGCTCCAAGGCTTGGAGCAGCCCGAGGAGAGCAGAGCCCTGTGAGATGCCAGAAAACACCTGTACTAAGTGATGCACTGTTTATATTTCCTTTAATGCTACTTGTAGGAACAGTACCAGAAGGGCAAGCATTTACTATAAATAACCTGGAGCTCTTAAAACTAAACAAAACCTTTTCTTCACAAAATTAAGTCCAGCAGCCGTGGCAGGGAGAGAACATGGCTCACCATGAGGCACTGGTGATTTCTCTTGCTGAGCAGCCCTGCTCTGAGGCAGAGGAAGGCCCTGTTTGTGCACCAGCTGTACACCAAGTCCTCCAGGGCTGTCTTTAGGGGCCTTACAGCCTTTTCCCCATGAGGAACCCTGGAATTCCAGCTGAGAGGGAGGCAGTCTTGATCTGCCAGTGCCTTGGGAATATCTGTGCTGAGGAAACCAACCCCCTTTTGTGCTCTTAGGGGAGAAGATGAGTACAGTCATCCTGGCTTGGCCATGAATCATCTGATGAAGCTTCATTTGCTACCCAAAGCAAACCCTCTGCACTTGCAGCCCTTCATTTTGTTATCAGCACTGACAGTAAAAGACAAGTTTCTTTTTCCTCTGACAGTCTTCTAAACAGCAGTTGCTTCTCTCCTGAAACAACTGGAGTTAATGTGGTACTTGTGATAGCCATGGCCTTTCCTTTTTGATACAGCAATTGTTCAATCTGTAGGGTTTTTACTGACTCAAGCAACCTTGGTAAAATTAGGTTACCATTAGGCTGATGCCTCTGGAGCCCTTTGCTACTGTAAGGCCAATTGCAAACATCTCTACTCTCACTCAAAACAAACGTTGGGTAACCTAGAAGGGGAAATTCCCTGTGCCTTGTGGGTGCTCAGGCTGTTCCCCCACATCACCTGGTCCCTGTGGTACCTGCAACAGGGTCACACACGTTAACAGGAGAAGAGTTTGATCTTTGATGTGTTGCCATCTTTGACCCTCTGGTAGAGAGTTTGGTGGGGTTTTGCAGGTCATGTAGCTCTTAACCCAAAATCTAGGCACTGTGTAAGTAACACCTACTGTCAAAGTTGTAGTTCCCCTGTAAATGCTGAGGGTTTCTGTTCAGAACCTGTTCCCCCTTGAGCCCTTCTTGCTTCACCTCTGCCCCAGTGCTGGATGTGAGCACAGGAGGGTTCCAGCAGCTCAGGAGGCTCAGCCCAGAGAGCCTCCTCAGCTGGAGCACCCAGCATCCCACTCCCACCCTGAGGTGCTTTGTGGGCTGGTGCTCCTCTGGGGAGGGCATTGATTCCCCACACAGCTTTTATTTGGGTCAGAGACTGAAGAAATCCATCTGCTGTCACAACAAAAGGCGTCTGTCTGCTGCCATGCCCTTCCCTGAGATGGTAAAAGACAATCTCATTTAAGGTAGGGCAGGCTTTATTAACAGAAGCCATTATTGATGAAAAAGAAAAGATTAGCTGAGAGAGAATTCTGACCTGCACAGCCTTATCTTTTAGTCTCTTTTCTCCTTGATATTTTCTGCTCCAAGAGTAAAAACTTTAATATAAGCCCTACATTTTTGCATGCATGCATATTCAGGGTTGTAAATGAAAGGAGGTTGACAGTTTTGCATTTAGTAACTTCACACCCACACACCTCCTTTCTTTCTGATGCTGACACTTCAGCCTTTGAAGCAGCTCCCAGGAGCAGTCCCTGGTGCAGAGAAGTGAGATCTGAGGAGGGAACCTGGCTCTGCTGCTGTTTGCACATGGCACCTGGAAGGGCCTTTGAAGAGGGGCCCTGTCCTAAAGGAGCAGCTCAGAAATGGCTCCTCATTAGCTCAGGAGGAAGCCTGAAGCCTCTTTAAGGGAGAGACTAAGTGTGTCAAGTTGTCTGAGGTCTTGTTAGGCCTGGGGAGAGCAGGTGGAGCCCTGCAGGTGAGCTGGGCAGGGCCCTGGCCTGGCCCAGAGCCTGCACATCCCAGGGGCTGCTCCTGGCCCTTGGGCTGCCCTTGGACACCCCTGGATGCTGGGGGCACTCTGCCCTGCCAGCAGTGGGGCTGGGTGTCCTTGGGTCCACTCAAACCCTTCTGGGGCAGGGCAGGGCTCCCCAGTCAGGGCAGAGTTCCCAAACCAGGGCAGGGCTCCCCAAGCAAGGGAGAGTTCCCAAATCAGGGCAGAGCTCCCCAGTCAGGGCAGAGTTCCTGCTCCCAAACAGTCAGGGCAGAGTTCCTGCTCCCAGACAGGCTGCCTGCCCTGCCAGGGGGGCACCAGGGGCTGCACTTGGTGTTCCCCAGCTTCCCTCAGTGCTTCCATTTCAGGAACAGCTTCTTGGTCCTTCCTGCAGCTGGCTTCTCGTTTCCCTTCTGCTTGTCACTACCCCTCTCTTAACATCCACTCTTCTCAGTATTTTATTTATTACAGTTCTCCTTTCCCCCCCTCCCTCTCTCTGCCAGCAGAAAGGACAGATTTGCCTCCCTCAGCCCCTCCTCCTGTTCCCAGCATCCCTCCAAGGCTGCTGGAGCCAATGGCAAGTGCGTGGCTATAAAAGTAACAAAACAATTTCCACATTTTGGAACAAAAGGAGTGGGTTTAAAACCTGTTTCTTCTCCCACTTGCTTCAGAGGACACCCTGGCTTGGAAGGGCTTTTCTTTTCCAAACACTGTGCTCGAAATAGGCATTTGTTATAAAAAAAGCAACTTTCAATCTGAAGTGGGGGTGGTGGGCATACATATTCAACTCAACTCATATCCATTTTGGGTAATTTAAAATTTCCATAAGTAGGAAGTCTCTGTAGTGTAAGCCCCAGTGATCCTTAGCCATTCACAGCAGAGCACATGGGTACATGAGCTCTGTTTAAATTAGCAGCAGTGTGTTTGCCTCTGGGAAATAACAGTCCCAGGTAAAAGGATGTGCTTGGATTGCCTTTGCAAAGCCTTTGGATGAACTGCTTAGGAATGTGATCATCTCTGCCAACCAGGAGCTGTAGCATTTAAGCACTGTGGTTTTTATTTGAAAGCCAGCTTGTTAAAAATATGTGAAAGTGGGCAAAAAGTGTTCTGCTTGCTAGGGAGGGTGTGCAAGCTCTGAGTCTGACTGGGGTGGGACACTCAGCTTTTGTTATTCTCTTCAAGGGGCCAAAAATGGAGTCGTGGAAGAATCCACTGATAAAAATAAGGCTGGAAACCAAGCAGAGAATTACTGAAGGGGAAAGTCAGAGAGAGAGAATGAATTAATAAAGAACAGAAATAGGGAAAGAAAGCAGGCAGGATGATATAAAATACGGTAGAGCAAGTATATCACAGATTAGACAGCCATCCATCACATCTGAGTGGATTATTCTTAATTAAGTACACATGGGCCAAGTATTAATTTAAAATTTTCTTCATGTAGAAAATTGCTCAGAAAGAGAAGTGTTGGGAAAGCATTGGTGAATGGTGAGGAAGGTATTTGTGCTGGAGGCTGAACCCCTGCCACAGAGTTGTGCATGGCTGAGCCAGGTGAATGCAGACACTGCTAATGAGGATTCAGCTGGGCTGCATTTTCTGGCTTCTTTCTTCATCACCTTAGAACATGCAAGAATTTCCCTCTGAGGAAATAAATTTCCTCCAAAACTGTGTATTTTCTCCCTGTGCACATGTGTATCTTTTTCCTTCTGGGCTGGAATACAGTTTTGCACAGGAAATTTTACACCACCTTTTTTACCAAAACCATGGCATAGCTTTCTCCCACTAAAAGAAAAAACCCCTTGCAAATCCTTCATCTGGCTTTCAGTAATGAATTCATTTGTTTACCTGAAGCTGAGGGGCCCATTTTGAGTGAGAGTTCTCCTTTCCAACAGAGCACTCCTGGGGCTTGAGGTCATGGCAGAATCCTCTGCAGCTGCGTGGCAGAGCCCAGAGGGAGGGTTTGACCCTGTGGGGTCTTGTGGGGTCTCGTGGGGTCGTGTTTGACCCTTGTGGGGTCTTGTGGGGTCTCATGGGGTTGTGTTTGACCCCTCTGTGGGTTTGCTGCTCTCATCCTCTGCTGTCTCTGGGCGCTGCTGGTGGCAGATGATTTTCCCCACAGTTCATCCTGCTGCATTTCTTCTTCCTGCCAAGCTTAACAAAGATGTTCCCTAAAGTTTCTGACTTCACCTCAGCTGCAGAAGTGACAGCAGACATTTTGGGGGTGTTTTGTGGGGAAATGCACACCTTTCAGATTTGTTTCAGCTTGAAGATGATTTGAAGGTACATGTTAAAATTGTCCTGAAATTTTTTGACATTGAGAAGAAAAGCATTAGCATGAGTGAAAAATATCTGAGATTGTCAGGTGGTGTGAAATATGGGAGTAGAGGGTTAGCAAGAGGCTGTTTCCTCCAGCCTAAATTAAGTACTCAGTCAGACCTTCCCCATGAGCCCAGTCACACTTGATGGAAACGACCCATTTATAACAGTGGTACCGAGGGCTGGCTCATGACAGCTGAGCATTTGGGCCTCTTTGGTGATTTTTGTCTCAGCACTTGCAGCTTGTGATAAAAAAGGTTCTAAAGCCTCAAGGAGAGTTCCTGTTGTTTTTCTGTGTTGGGAAGGAGCAGCCACAGGGCCAGGCCAGCTCGTGGTGCCTCAGGGTGCACAGGACCAGCTCCTCCTGGCTGGGGCTCACCCTGGAGGGTCTCTGTGTCTGTTTGTCCATCTCTGCACAGCCTGGGCTGGCGAGGGCACAGGGGAGGGAAGGAGGCAGCTGGGGATGAGCCCCAGGCTGTGGCAGCAGCCAGAGCTGCCCTGTGCTGCATCCCTGTGCTGTGCCAGTGTGGGTGGCAGCTCCCTGCTCCCTGGATGGCCACACAGGTGATGTTCCTGCAGAAGGAATGGTGATTTCAGAGCCCAGAGTGCTCCTGTCTGCCTTTGCTCTGACCTATTGAGCTGTGCAAGCCTAGCTCTGACAGCAGGGATGGCAGAGATGCTAGACTCCATGTAAAGTTTTAAGGGCATTTTGGTCAGATTGTTTTTATGAGATTTTAAAATACTTTTCATCTCTGTACTAGAATTACTTTTCCATATCAGCAGATGAGTTTACCTGAAACTGCTTTTTGTACCCAGAGCTGATTTTCCGAGTCACCGTTGCCCAGGATATGAGTTGTCCCAACTCTGTCCTTATCTCCCTTTCAGGAAATGGTGTGGAACCTGCAGCATCTTATCAGAGGCTCGATTTTGTAAAAGCAGCAGCTGCTTTTGTGCCTTCTCAGAATTGGGGTCCAAGTGCTGGGGTTAAGTGGAAACATTGCATTAGCATTTCTCAGCGGGATGTGAGTGCTCAGGGATGCTCAGCCTCCACCACATGCCTGCAGCCCTGCTGGGACACAGTTTGGGATTGGCACTGGTGGATGTTGCACCAGCCCAGCTAAAGAAGGTGGTAATTTAATAATGCAGATTTGCTTGTTGAGATGAGGCAACATTATTTCTCTGTGAATTTCATCCGACTCCTGTTTGTTGCTGACTGAGTTCTGCAGTTCGCTTTCAGCCCGTTTGCTCTGTAGGAACCATTCCCACTCAAACCTTTACCTGAGCTTTCTGTTTCTCCCAGCCACTCCCAAGAAGGAGCAAATGCATTTCCCCTGCAGGAGGAATGTAGTGAGGTTGTTGAACCAGAGGCAGCAGCCTTGTCCTGCCTTGGTGCTTCCTTGGCTCGGGTTTGTTTGAGGTTTCAGCTGCCATGACCAGCGAGTTTTGCTCGAGATGTGCCTGTGCTGTGCAGCTGGGGTAACCTTGCCCTCGTTCTCCAGGTGCAGAGGGGATTGCAGCTGGAGGAAGGTCCCTGCAGCTGGAGGAAGGTCCCTGCAGCTGGAGGAAGGTCCCTGCAGCGAGGGCAGCCAGCCTGGGGACACCAGGGCTGCCCACAAGTGAATGTTCCACTGGGTGCCAGGGCAAGGGGGCACCAAGCAGGGGCTGGGAAGGTTGTGCTGCACAAACAAGGGGCATTTTGGCTGTCTCAGCCTCAGCCTGCCAGCCAGGCAGTGTTAGGCCTCATGGCAGGCAGATGTTTCACAGTGTGCCATGGACGTGTTGCTGCCAGGCTCACGGGGAGCAGGGGAAGCAGAGTGTGGAGGGAGAGCAGTTTCCCTCCCTTTTGCAGTTCCACAGGAAGGATGGCTCAGTGCTGCTGGCTGATTCATTGTGCTTGTTCTCAGAAAGCCACCTGGATGGTGGCACTGCTCCTCCAGTCTCATCTGAGCACACAATGAATTCCTGTCAGTCCATCTGCACTTGGAGCTCTCAGACCCCCAGATATTGATAACACGTGGCTGATCTTGCAGGGTAATAAAGGATCCATTAATGCGAGGCCAGAACAAAATCAGCTTTCCAGATCTCACTTCTGACCACATTACCTTATTCCTGAGCAGCAGGGAGTACATGCAGCCCTGAATGTGGTGCAGCCTGGGGCTGGGGCTGGGGCTGGGTGGGTGCTCAGTGTGGGGAGGGGGTGTCAGGCAGGATGCTCCCAGAGAGAGGCAGGGTGATGCTGCAGGAGGTGCTGCCTGGGGCACAGGGAGACATCCCAGGGCTCTTGGGTCCCCCCCTGCTCTGCTTCTGCCAAGCAGCCTTGGAAACCGAGTGGTCCACTTAGCTCTAAGTCATTCTTTATTAAAAACAACATATGCTTATCCAGCACTTCCTTTTCTGTCTCACTGCTTCTGAATATGTTGTTGTGGTTACAGTAACCAG
This sequence comes from Ammodramus savannarum pratensis, assembly GCA_020466415.1. Taxonomy (NCBI): domain Eukaryota; kingdom Metazoa; phylum Chordata; class Aves; order Passeriformes; family Passerellidae; genus Ammodramus; species Ammodramus savannarum. The sequence goes on along the minus strand of JAHXMQ010003489.1, from coordinate 444,895 downwards.
TCATGCACTTTTCTGAGCCATTAACTGGTAAAAGCATTTTCTTTTTTCCATCAAGAAGTGATAAGGGCTAAGTTACGACCTCCTTCAAAGTGCTTTGCTGTGAGGAAGGTTCTCCTGTGACTCAGACAAAGCTGTGCTCTTCGAGGTCAGCCTCCTCAGCAGTTACTCTGCGAATCTGTCCTTGCTTACCCTGGTGACAGCCAGAGGTGGCTGCAGCTCTGCACCCTGAGCCCTTGGGCACAGCTTGGCTGGGACCAGGAGAAGGCATGGCCAGGGCAGAGCTCGGCTGGGAAGCTGCTGTGCAGGTTCAAATTCTGCTTTTGCTTACCAGGATTCATTTGTTCAAAGAAAAAGTTGATAAAGCCCTGGAGATCTTCTTTACAATTGGGTTACAATAGTTACTGCAAATCTCCCACTTGACTATAAAATCTGTTCTGCTCTTAATTGGGAAATGTGCTCTAAGTGCATAAGGGGCAGCCTCTCAAAGGTGCTGAGATCTGGAAGGCATCAGGAGAAATCAGTAAATGGAACAGATGTTTTCTGTCTGCAGGCAGCCCAAGGACAGTGCTCAGGCCCTTGGCTGGAGCTGTGAGGCACTGAGCAGGGCATTTCCCTGGGGCTGAGGGGTCACTGCATCACTGCTGGCAATGCTGGCTCTGCAGAGGAGTCAGCAGAGGGACATGGGGGCTCACCAGGTTCTCCGTGGCTGCCATTGCATGTTAAGTCAAAAGGCAGTATAATAAAAAGGGAATTTTCAGGCAGATTCTTGGTAACAATACCTGTTCCTCAGTCCTTACAGCTTTGAGGGTCAATAAAAATGCTGATACTTTGCCTTCCCAGTCATAAAAATAAAAATGATCTTTTCCCTACAAAAGGCCAGGCAGTAAAGCAGATGGAATCAAGAAGTATTACAGCTCAGTGTTAGCCAGAAGGAACAGCTGAGACTAATCAGCTTGCATTTAAAAGTATAGCGTTCCCACTAAGCTCTTGTTGCTGCTGGCTTTATATTCTGATTCCTATTAATCACTGCTATTATGAATTTGAATGGATGACAGCTCTAAGAAGGTCTCTGGGGAGCCAGGATCAGGGATGCTCTGCATGAGGTGCTCTATGAAGACATCTGCAAAACAGGGCTGTTCATCCATGAGGATAAACAACGACTTCAGGAAAACAGGTTTCAGGAGAGAAAGCTGGGAGATAGATGGGTGTATCCAGAAGAAAAGCTACGAGTTTTGTTTTCTATAATTTCTGAGTAAAGTCTATGAAAATACTACTATTAGGACTAAAAAAAACCTCATTTCAAAACGGCAATTTCAGTCTTTTGTTGTATAATAGCCTAAATGTAGCATTTTAAGAGTATCAGGAAATGATTTCTAATATTTTGTGTTGTGTAAAGATCCAGGATTTTGGTTTGCTTCATACTGATTTGAAACAAGAACAGGTTTTGTAGTCCTGGTGTTTCCCATGGGACTAGATTTGTTTTTATTGGGATGCAGGATGAGGTGAGTGAGTTTTGGGGAGAAGCCTGAGAGGAGGCTCAGGGCAGGCTGTGCCCAGCTGGGGTGGCACAGCAGGGACAGCCCTGGGACAGGGCAGCACTGGGACACAGCAGGATGGGAAGGGCTGCCTGGAGCCCTGGGACTGTGAGCAGGACAGTCTGGAGATGTGTCCAGGACAGTCTGGAGATGTGTCCAGGACAGTCTGGAGATGTGTCTGACAGTGCCTCCATAACCATCCCTGCTCAGCCCTGCTGAGTGCAGTTCTGGGCAATAACAAGGCTGGGCTTTGTCCACAGCAGGCAGCAGAGATAAGGATGGGTCATTACATAACATGCACATGATGGAGAGATGATAACGGGCTTGAAAAAGGCAATTCATGACTTGGTGGCCACTGCAGGCCTGTATGAAAGATGGGGAAGATACAGGAACAGCACGTTGTCCTGCACACCAAAGGACTGCATGTTATAAATTTAATTAAGATAATCTGCCTTATTTTAAAAGGAGTTGATTCAATTCCTGAGATAGACAGAAATATGTATTTTGTGCAGGTGCTGTATTGATCCCCTGCTCAGCCCATTAGTGGTGACAGTGAGGAGTAGGAACTCCTAAGGCTCTACAGAAAGTTGTACTGGATATTTCACTTTCAGAGCCCATGGAAAGGTCTTGCCTGAAAATTCAGAGAGGATCCCTTTTTTTGAGTAGTCCTATTCCCCTCAAAAGAACATTCTTGAAATCCATTGTAAATTCTTGCTTTTGGTCAGCAGCCATAGAATATTTTTGGCTTTCCCTGGTGTTACTCGAATCTGGAATAGAGAAATACTTAACTGAGTTTGTAGGGAAGTTTGTGAGTGTGATTACTGAAAAATCTGGGAAAAGTGATTACTGGAAAATTGAAAGCAATTCACTGAATCACTGGAAAGTGATTACTGGAAAATCTAGAGAGATCTCATCTCTTGTAGGAAGAAGCCAGTAAAAGAAAAACAAAACAAAAAAGTAAAAGAAAAATAAAAGAAATCAAATGACAAATAAAGGTTCTTAAGTTTTGAAAGAGGAGAACTTAAAAGAGCAGTGTCATTTGTCCCCAATCTTTCCTATGCTGAAGAAGAGATGAAAAAGAAAAGTTTTCCTTTTATTTTCCAAATATAATAATACAATAAAAATAGGTCATGCCACTTAGTCTGAAACAGGCCATGGTTCCAAAAAAATCAGTGCTTCTAATTTGTGTATTTCTTGTGGGTTTTATCACTCAACACCCACATTACCTAATTATATACACCTCAAATCAAAACTGAAGAATAGCTTGCTTATTAAAATCTGTCAGTGCTGTTAGGAAACATGTCAGTGCCACACATTTTGTTTCTGGCTTGCCTCGTCAGCCCTGCCAGCCCAGCCCCTGCTTGCCCCTTGCCAGGGGATGGGGATGGGGATGGGATGGGATGGGATGGGATGGGATGGGATGGGATGGGGATGGGATGGGGATGGAGAGGGAGATGGGGATGGAGATGGAGATGGAGATAGTGATAGGATGGGAGCAGCCCTGGCCCTGCAGAGGCGGCATGGGGATGGGCATGGGGATGGGGATGGGATGGGCATAGGGATGGGCATGGGCATGGGCATGGGGCTGGAGATAGGGATAGGATGGGAGCAGCCCTGGCCCTGCAGAGTGGGCAGGGGGCACTGAGCTCCCAGCCCTGCCCTCTCCCCCCCTGCTCTCCATGCAGGCATTCATTACCTCTCAGCTCACCCCTCCAAGGCCTTTTCTTGCTGCTATCTCTCATCTTTCCCCCTTGTTCTTTGCATACTGTTCCATACTTGTCACGGAGGAATATTGGGATGGAGAACTTTTATCTGTTCCAATATTGGATTTTGCTCCACGGGGTTATTGCTGTGTCTGCAGCAGCCTCATTTCCTCCTCCCTGGACGTACCTTTATTGCTGACTTATTACCCAGGTAAATTGTCTCTGCTGTCACTCTGCCATTTGACACAAGGTGATTAGTTTAATAACAGGGGTTCTTTTCCAGAGGCTCCTGGAAAGGCTGATGGACAGAGGTGCCTCCCACATGCAGTGTGCAGCGTGGCTTTATTATAACTGCATTTCCCTCCTTGGCACTTGTGCTGAACCTTGGGTACAATTCCTCAGGTTGAGATACATTGCCCAAGAAAAACAAATAGCAACAAAGAAGCAGAGAGGCTATTCCTTAAAGCTGAGCAAATACAGACCAAAAAAATGCTAATATTAATTTGATTTAAAATATAAATTAGCTTTAGCTCTTTTTTCATCCCCTTTGGCATTTATTTTCCAGAACTCTGCATCCCATCAGATTATACTAGTGTAAATGTTCTCAGAAAGCTCATTTTTTGCTAGTATACTGAATTATTTGTATGACCCCCAGGGATCAGTTCCTTGTAATTACACAAATAAAGTACTTGACTTAGTTGTAGCTACAGACTGTAAGTGGTGCAGTGGGCAGCTGGTGATGCACATAGCCGTGTTTTGCTGGAGCAGTGATCCCCAGCAGTGCCTGGTGCTCCTTGGGCCCATGGGGGCACCTTGCTGCTGGGGCAGCCCCATCCCTTCTGATGGACACAGAAAGGCAAAGTGCAGTTTGGCAATGAGCATGAGAGGTTGAGGAGAGTGAAGTGCTGGGGCTGTTTCAGGGCATTTCACAGGTTTAAGGACCAATGGATTGAGAGCCTCAAGACTGATGCTGCCCTCAGTGAGCTGGGAGCTTGGTGCAGGCAGCACAGACAGGAAAAGCCTGCACTAAAAACAGCAGTGGTGCAAGAAGTGTTCTGGGTTTTAATCCATGCTGGCCAATAAATTCCTTCTTAGCCCTGGGCAGAACATGGAAGAACTGGGTTTTCATTTCCCTCTTTGTGAAAGTGCTCGTGTGGGAACATCTGAGTGCTGGGAGGTGCTGCTGGCAGCCAGGGCTGGTGGTGAGAGCCAGGGGGTGAGGAAGAGGAGAGGGCATTGCTGGGGCACTGCAGCCCTGCCAGGGGCTCACTGAGGGCTGGGGCTGCTGCTGGAGCCGAGGTGCACTTCAGCCCCAAGGATTTGCTTTTTAAATAAAGTAAATCCTTGTTCCATCCCTGCTGCCTGCCTCTGCCCTGCTCTGCTCCCCTCATTTCCTGCTGCCTCCCATGAATGTGTTTTCATCTCTATCATATTTATTTTTGATCTGGAATTTCTTAGGGCAAGTAGATCCTTTTTGCATGCCTGGGATATGCCCAGCATATCCAGAAAACTAAAAATAAAGGAACAACAACAATATTGTAAGGGTCTGTGGCAATGAAAGGCTGATTTATTTATGTGCTGTGGTAGAAGGTAGCCCAGTAATGGACTAAGACTTACAAAGGGATAATAAAACCAACTTAATTTAAATACTTCTTTTTTTATATAGCAGTGAGAATGAAAATGGGGGATTTAAAGGGTTTAAACCTGTTGTGCTTTGCATCTCTGTCTGTGTGCCTGTGTTGTAAGAGTAGGTTATTAGTAAATCACTGACCTGTATGCATATTTTAGAGGTATCATATAAAAACCCCAATGATGAACTAGTCTATACATCATTCAATTCTTAGGTTACAAGCCTTTTTTTCATAAATCACATTATTTATTTAGAAATATATAAATCATTTTCCTGTCTGCAGAAGTAGTTCAGCCCTCAGCATTCTTGCATCACACTGGCTGCAGCTGCTGGGAGCAGGGAAGGTGAATCTCTTAAAAACTGTTTTCTCTGTGCACACTTCAATATGGTAATGTGATTACACTCAGATATTATTTAGTAGTCCTCATTCTCACCGTGGAGTGCAAACATTCATTACTTCCAACAGGTGTAAT
>JAHXMQ010003489.1:404482-418031 GCA_020466415.1 Ammodramus savannarum pratensis | reverse complement strand
TCTGTCCCTCTGTCCCCCTGCCATGTGCAGCTCCCCCGGGGCCGCTCCTGCCGCTGCTCAGACACCCCAGCACAAACAGCACATGGAGAACCCCCGTGGGTATAAACTGCAGAGCAGCGTTATCAGCATCATCCTCACGTAATTGTGATTCCTCAGTGTGCTGATCTCCAGTTCAAAAATAAACCCCGGGATCAAAATAGAATTTGGCAACTAGTTTTAGCTTAAAAATGTTATTTTGAAATGAGGGGGGAAAAGCTGTAAAAACTTTGTTTTCCTTTCTGAGAAAAGAACTGAAATGACAGGAGATGCTGAAGAGCAGCGAGCAGCACATCAACACTCCAGGGTGAGGCTGTGCCTGCAGACACAGGACCCTGCTGCCATCCTGCTCCAGGAGGAATTGTAACCAAAGGAAGTGCAGAAAAAACCCCATTGACACCAAAATTGGTTACCTAGTCCCAAGAGCAGTCAGACTGCCATTATTAACACCAACACCTCTATAAAAATCAAAAATAATATGCAAAATAATCCATGTTCTTTTACTACAGAAAAGATCTCCCTTAACTCTCAACGCAGAGAGCTCCAGCTGCACTGCTCAGCCAGTCCATGTCCTGAAATACTGCAGTGATGGCACTGCCAGTCCTCTGTTCTAAACACCTACACAAATATTGCAGCTATCATGAGCCACAGAAAAAACTGTGATTCAAAAAAAAAATCTGTGTCCTCTCTCTTAGGAATGCAGTACATGATCAGAAGAAGTTATGCCTACAATGTTGATCAAATTAAAAAAAATTAATTCCAATAAATGTTCACTTAAGTTTCTAGTTCAAGAGATTTCCTTACAAGAAACTATTTAATCATTTTACTCTCACACATGTGCTAAACTGGCAATGCAGCCCAAGCAGCAATCACTGTGCTGCAGCTCAGAGTTACCTGGAGTTAATGAGTTTCTGGGGATGGGCTTTGCTGCCAGGCCCGTTCAGCACAGGGGACACCAGACCTGGGCTGGCCCTGGGGAAAATGGGGACACAAGGAGGGAAAGGCAGCCCTGGGACCCAGACTCACTTTCTCAGCCCTGGGACCCAGACCCACCTTCTCAGCCCTGGGACCCAGACCCACTTTCTCAGCCCTGGGACCCAGACCCACTTTCTCAGCCCTGGGACCCAGACCCACTTTCTCAGCGCTGGGACCCAGAGCCACTTTCTCAGCCCTGGGACCCAGACCCACTTTCTCAGCTGACTGAAAACTCCTGTATCAGAGAGCACGAGCGTGCAGCAAAGTGCTGAGGATGAAAGGAAACAACGAGCTCGCCTCAGAGCAGAATAAAAGCCAGAGATCCCTTTCAACCCATGTGATGCTTTGATCCTCAGGAATTAAAGAATTGAACTGTAGGTAACTGCTGGTGAGGGAGGAGACCCACTGGACTGCGAATTTCCAGGACAAAGTGCCCAGCTCTGAACAGCCCAAATCTGGTGCACAGACCGCGGGTGGCTGCCCCAGTAACACACACCATGGAAGCCTTCACACAGCAGTGACCCTCTCTGTGAAAATGAAATGTCTGGGACTATTCTGGGGCCTTGCAGAGCCCCAGGGAAGGTTCCTGCCCATCCTTTTCAGGGCACAGCAGCAGGAGCCCTGCAGCAGGGCTGGGCTGTGGCTGCACCATTGCAGCAGGGCTGGGGACACTGCCAGCCCCAGAGCCCCCAACGGGGTCCCTTCACACCCTCACACATTAATGGTCCCTCTGTCATCAGCTGAGCAGCTGAAAATGCTAAAAAAGGATCCAGAGCAGCCAAGGATGGGACATGATCTGTGTGATCTGTGTAACTCCACTTGAACAAGAACTCATCCTTGTGAGGACAAGATGCACAGACAACCTCAAAATCTAATCAAGAGGAACAGAATTGCTTAATCAGTGGTGAATTTTCAATCAAAAATCAGGGTTTCTCTTAGTCAAAGATGTTTCTGCATTAAAATCACAACGTCACTTTAATGGAGACTTTTTACTTCCCTCTTTCAAAGGCTCATACTTAAGCACAAGCTTATCTTTTAAAAATGGGAAAAGAAATCAACAAGACTCAGTAATTATGAGGGAATTGCAGGCTTCCATTTCACATCTCTGACAGGAAATAGAAGACTAAAGACAAAATTAACAAAAAAATTTCCCAAGCTCAATAGTCATTGATAATTATATCTAATAGACAGGGTTATCCAGGATTTTTGTGCAACATCAATAAACTGGAAAGTCATTAGAGAGGAGAGACTTGAGATAATCAGCTAAAAGCCTTTAGCTGGGTTTTGGAAGTTCAGAGGAGAAAGCATGTTAATTTTTTGAGCCTCCAGATGAACTTTAGAGTCCTCCACAAACCCTGCAGGAGATGGAGCAGAGCCCTGACAAACCTCATTGACCCCACTCAGCCCAATGTGCTGGGAGGGCAGAATTTGGCTAACAGGGAGCACAGATCTGCTCAGCTGCTGTCCAAATGCCAAATTCACTGCTGCTCCACTCACCTTCCATGAAGGACCCCAATTAGCTGATTTGTGAGAACAATTGCAGTCCAGCTGCTGAAATCAATGAGAGCATTGTAGAGCACACAGACAGATTGTGTTTTCTCACCCAGCTTCCATTTAGAGAGGCCAAATGAGGCTATCCCTGGAAAATCTCATAAACCCTCAGAACTCCACGGTTAGAACCCAGTTAGAAGCTAAAATTCTTCCCTTCATTTTGCCTCTTGCTTGCCAGGACAAGACTGTGCTGCGTTTCTTAGCATCTTATGAGGGGCTGCCATTGAATGAAGTGGGTGTAGGAGATCCTGATTAAACCCATTCATCTCAGATGAGATGGAACAGAATCAAAATCAAATCCTGGCCATAGCAGGATGTGGAAGGTAATGCATATCAGGCAAAAATTAGGAACCCTACACAGCAGCCTGAAAAGTTGAAAGTCAGACCTGGCAAACGCCCATTTCTGCAAGGTTTAATTCATTCCAGCCAGGAGAAAAAGAGAAATGAAACCATAGGCAAACTGAACAGGACCTCAAGACCCTGGCTGCCCTGTGTGCCCTGCACAGTGTGAATGATGGGCACCGTGCCCAGCCCTGTGTGCCCTGCACAGTGTGGCTGATGGGCACTGTGCCCACCCTGTGTGCCCTGCACACTGTGGGTGAGCCCCCCTGCCCAGCCCTGTGTGCCCTGCACAGTGTGGGTGATGGGCACTGTGCCCATCTCTGTGTGCCCTGCACAGTGTGGGCAACGGGCACCGTGCCCAGCCCTGGGAGCCCTGCACAGTGTGGGTGATGGGCACCGTGCCCAGCCCTGTGTGCCCAGCCCTGTGTGCCCTGCACAGTGTGGCTGACGGGCACCGTGCCCAGCCCTGTGCCAGGCTGTGCTCCAGGATGGCTGTGCTGGGCTCTGTCACCCTGGGGTCACCCTGGAGGCTCTGCAGGGCCAGGGCAGCCCCCTGCCCACCCCAGGCAATGCCAGACCCAGGCACAGTTTGCTGATGCCCATTAAAGCCGATGCCCCCGGGCAGCAGCTCAGCACAGGGTGACCTGCTCAGCCCTCAGCGTGGGTCAGATCCTGCCCAGCTGCTAAAGGGAACTGGAAAATTCACCTGCTCAGCTCTGCCCAGCCCAGCCAAGTCTGGATCTGCCTTCATGCACCACAACCCCTGCAAGCTGAGCCATGATATCTATGTAAGAGACATAAATAACTGAAGTTTTTCTTAGTTTTGCTATTAAAAAGGAGGGGAAAAATCACAAAGGACTGATCTGATACAGTGATAAACCCAGAAAACCACGAGGTCAATTGAAGCAATGCAAGCTCAGGAGTTTGAGAGCTGGTCCGGGGGAGCAGGGACAGCTGTAAAACAATTCCTGCTTGGGGGGACCCAAACACTGTGGCTGTGCTCTACAGCACACACACATCAGCTCTGACCTGAGTTAAACCATGGGGGACCAGCCAAACTCCTGCTTTGCCAAGCCTGAACTGGGGAAAAAAAAAATAATTCTAGCTTCTTAATACATGCCAAGAGAAGATGAAAAAAGAAGGCATTTCAATCATTATATAGACACATCCATTTCTTCCTACTCAGACAGGACTCCTCTAGTTTTGTTCTAGACCTAATTAGATTTTAAATGAGATTCCAGCACCTCTAATAGCTTATTCTGATTGTTCTTTTTATATCATGCAGGCACTGAATATTCATTGTGTTCATATGATTAAGTACCAAATCAATAGATATGACTAGTGGACCTGTTAGAATTCATGCTTTGCTTTATAAATAAAAAGAAAGAAGCCCTATCTGATGTGGAGTTCAGCCTCCCTCTTTGAAGAGTGGCTGTGACTGACATGGCTGGTGATCACAAAGAAAAGGGGGGAGAATGAGTAATTTAACGAATTTAGGATTGAAGCACCCAAAGGGGACTCTTACAATATGGGATGAGTTTCCGAGGCTTCATCACGGAAAATGAACAATGTGACCTGAAGCAAAGGCAAAGGGTCCCCAAGGCAGCCAGGCCTGGGAGCTGTGCCCTGGAGAGGGGTGCCAGGGCAGGAGGGAAGGGCACGGCTGGCAGGGCCCAGCTCAGGGAAAACAGCTCAGCAGAGACAAGAGAACAAGAGAACAAGGAAGAACACTTTCTGCAGATCACACCAGGGCAAAGAAAACTCACTGTGCCTGCCCAGGGCCAGCAGTGCCAGCCCAGCAAGGAGGAGCAGGGACACCCTGGGTACCTTTCTGTCCAAGGGCCCTGCAGGAGGGGTCTGCACTGCCCTGACCCTGCCCTGCAGCCCCTGCCCCTCCCAGGTCTGTGAGGAGGAATTGTCTCACGGCTGCACCATGCCCTGCAGAAGCCGGACCTGATCTACAAATCACATCATTACAGCATGACTCACCGCACAGGGATAAATGCAATTTAAGGTGGCTTGATTGCAAAAATCAAATTAACACAAGCACTCTGGGTTTTTATTGAATGCCAGAGGACATTCCAGCGTCAAGGGAAACATGGCACAGGGAATCTTGTCAGACACACACTTTAAATCACCTGCAAAAAGTTCACCAAAGTCTTATTGCAAAGCTGCGAGGAGGATTTGTGCAGCCTAAAATGAGAGAGGTGCCCCAGAGGGAATGTTTTTCATTACTGCACCAGTTCTGATGTAAATGCTGTGAGTCAGCACTGCCCAGAGCCCCCTGTGCTGGCACCGCCTGGCACTGAGCCCCTGGTGAGCATGGCACCGCCTGGCACCGCCTGGCACTGGGGCCCTGGTGAGCATGGCACCGCCTGGCACCGCCTGGCACTGAGACCCTGGTTAGGATGGCACTGCTGTCTCTCTGTGTAACCCAACCCATTTCTGGGCTGCTCCCCAAGGGCACAGCCTCCCCCAATGGTGAGAGCAGGGCCAGAGCAGCCCTGGCTCAGCCCAGGGCAGGAGAGGGGCCAGCCCAGAGCCCCCTCACTGCTGCTGCAGCCCTGCAGCTCCTGCAGCTCCTGCAGTTCCTGCAGCTCGGCCAGCTCAGGCCATCGGTGCCAATGCAGACCCTGCCCTGCTTGGCATGCCCTGGCACAAAGGCAAAGCCTTCCTGCCGGACCAGCCTGGCACCCCAGGCAGCACAGCAATTACACACCAAACCCTGCTGCAACTCCCACTGGTGCCTCTATTTCTGGAAAATGCTTGGCCTTGCTGCTTAATTCCCTGTCTTCCAGACAACTTAGAGTGTGAAATTAGAACCACACAAGGTACTTTTAACCAGAGAGCCACACTGTGCCTCGCTGTGGATGGTGAAAACCAGTGCAATTTCATTTTCTCCTCACTTTGTATCAGTGGAGAATCTGGCCTGTTAATATTATGTTAAATTATGCTTTCATCAGCTTTTAACTTCCCTGCCATATTCAAGTTGCTCCTGCTGTTCAACACTTTGGGGATGCTGATGCCACCAGGATCCTGTGAGTCACCTCTTCTGCAAGGAATGAAAATGGGAAACCAGAGGGGGAAGAACAGGCAAGCAGAGAGTGAGGGGTGGAGAAGGACAGGGGGAGAGTGACAACCCTGTTGGGATAAAATACCAAACAGAAAAAGAAAATTGCACTGCCTGCTGCCCTAAGAAAAGTTAAACAAGAGAGGCTGAGGTTGGATTAGGTACTGTTCATCTTTCTTCTGGCTTCTGTTAAATTCAATGTGGTCTGATTATCACTTTAGACAACAAAACTACCAAACACATTGGACCTCAGGGCAATGGAGCACCTTACACACCTGCATCTTTGTGGGTGAAAAGATTTCCTTTCAAGTCTGCCAGGGTTTTCTAATTACACCTCCAAACCTGTCACTTGAATGTTTAGGGAAATTATCCCTTTAAAGCAGGAGTTCGTATTTGCAGAAAGGGCTGAGTTTGTTCCCAGCAGCTCTGATATTTGCCAGGGTAAAGTTTAATGGCATTGACCAAGGAACACCTTCCTGTCTCTGTGTGCGCTGGTTACCAATGGGATGTCTCAGGAGCTGTTTGTCCCTACAGTTTATTTCAGAATATTCTCCTGAAAAGCTGCCTGGTGTCCCCAGCCCTGCAGCCTCTGGCAGCTCCTCACCCACCCGAGGTGCCACCCTTGGGACAGCAGCGCCACGTCCACGGGCTCCCAGAGCCAGCTGTGGGCAGGGCTGCTCTGGAATGTTCCATCTGCCCCAGCAGGAGCAGCAGGGGCTGCAGGAGCTGCAGGGCTGGAGCTGCAGGGGCTGCAGGAGCTGCAGGAGCTGCAGGAGCAGCGGTGCAGGGCAGCAGGGGCTGCAGGGAGCCCTGCCTGCTCCCCAGGGAGCCCAGGAGCTGCTGGGGCAATGGAACGTTCCAGAGCAGCCCTGCCCAGTGTCCCTGCCCCTGTCCCAGCTCTGGCACACCTTTCTGCAGGGAGCAGGGGCAGGAGCGAGCCCCAGGCTCACCTGAGCAGGTGGGAGCAGCTCCAGGGCTCAGCAGAGCTGCTCAGGGTCCCTCGGCAGCCCAGGGGGAGGGCAGGGGCTGCAGGGCCCCCAGAATTGCTGATTTATTCCTGCAGAGCGCCAAGGAAAGGGGATTTTGGCTAAGGCTGGGCAGGATGGATCCCAGCCCAATCTCCCAGTGCTGGAGCAAGGCCCCTTTTGAACTGGGCTGGCTCCTGCCCTGCACAAGGGGGTGAAGAGGGCAGGAGGCACACGGAGCAGAGTGACAGCTCCCACATGGCTGCTTCATCCTCCTGACCTTTCCTTCCTGGAAACCCTCTCTGGGGCTGCAGGGCAGCCTTGTGCTGAGCCATGCCCAGAAATAGGGCACTTATCTCTGCAGGGCTCTGGAGGGGCCTGGGGCCAGCACAGCTACTCCCTCTGCACAGGCAACTTTGCTTATCAGTCATTCTTTGCCCTGAGAACTCCTGGAAATTCCATTTCCATTTCATTTAGATATTGTGCTTTCTCCTTTCTGACTGTGGGAGGTTTGATGGTGCCTCTTCTGCAGACCTGAGCTGTAGAGGAAAAGAAATAAGCCCCGTGTACAGCAGCATGCTGCACCCCTTTGCTGCTCCTGGGGTTTGCAGCAGGGCAGGGCAGGGCACAGAGGGGCAGCAGCTCCCTGATCCACCCCTGCTCCCACCCTTCCAGTCCTGCCCTTGGGCTAAATCCCCATCTTCCCTTTGCTGCCCTGTGTGCCTCTGTCCCTCTGCTCTCTCCCGAGTGTCCCCTGCTCTGCTGGCACTGCCAGGGCAGCACAGGGCTGCGTGCTGCCTCTCCACTCTCCTCGTGCCTCTGCTCATCCCAAAAACAGCAGGTTGGGTTTTTCACTCTCAGTGGCTGCCATTGAGTCTCGGAAATGAAGCACTTCCCTCATTTGGTGGATTTGTTTCTGCGCTGGGGTTACAAATGAAATCCCTGTTCTGTGACCACACTCTACTACACAAGTAGTAATGCAGTAGCTACTGTGAGAATGCTTTCCTCTGACACGTGAAATTAATTTATTTATTGGTGGAAATCAAAACAAACCACTTTGAAGTGGAAATATTATTGTGCCCTTTAGATTTTACTTTGATGAAGCCTACAATACTATTCCTGTTAACCATCTGTTTAAATCTTAATTAAATGTTGTTGCCACATGAAAAACAATCACATCATCCTATATAATACAAGGTTCTGTAACTGTTCCAAACCAGAAATACTAAGCTTTAAAAATTATGTTTCCTCTATCACCAGGACTTGCTGGGGTTGTAAATTACTTTTAATTTTATTTGAGGAAGCACAAGTTGTAATGACTCCTCATGTGTTTGTTATAAAATATTTCTGTGTGGCAAAGAGATCTGCAAATATGAATTTCTGCTTTTTCTTTGATAAGTGAGTGATTTCAAATTATGATATATTTTTTAAGTCTTAGCAGAAGTGATACTCCACAACCAGACCAGTTCCTGCAGCTTTTCCCAAATGTCATTCTTCACCCATCCAGTGGCTAATGGAGAAAGAGCCTGGAAGTTTGCATCCCGAGGGACAATGACAATTCCCAGTCCTCTCACTGCACCTGCTCAAGCAGCTTCCTCCCACAAGGACTCAGACCTTTAGGGGCTTCCCCAGCAGAGGTGCACAGAAAACATTCTGGATAAATGAAAATTGGCTTCCAGTCCCTGTGGCTGCAAGTAATTTGATTCTCAGCCTCTTCTTCAGAAACTGCAGCATGGAAATTTCAAGGAAACATTAAAGAGAGGACTTACTGATTTAAATGGTTTTGACTCCAGGTTTTATCTGCATTTCTAAAAGTGCCCCCAGGCAGAAAGGTTATTCCTTTATTCCACGGGAGAAGAAACAACATATCATTACCCTTCCTTCCATTTGTTTCCTGGAAATAATTTATGCAATGAGTCACCACCTGTGAGCTTAATATAATCACACAATTTGCCACATGGCCTTTTCCAAACAAAACTCAACTTTGTGCAACAACAAATCTGAAATACATTCTTGTCTCTGCAAAAAAGCCCCCAGTTTTCTGAAGCCAAGCTAAAGTTATCTCTATTTGTCCTCCTCCTCTTGCAGGATTCTCACTGGAGGCTAACCTGAGAATTTTGAGTCAAACTTTGCTCTCACCCACCTGGAAACACTGCACAGCCTCGAGCTGTTTGCTGGACAAAGCAGCAGGGCTATGAAGGTGCTGGGCTGTGCCACAGCCCTGCTCTGCTGGCCAGCACCCAAACCCAAGGGTTCCTCTTGCTAAACAGAAGCAGTTCTGTGCCATTTCCTGAAGGATGCTGAGATAAACCTTACAATGCCTCCACCAAGAGCACAGCTGCAAGGAAATGTCCCTGAGAGCTGCATTGGAGCTGCTTCTGCAGCAGTGGGGGGATCAATGAGGGACCTCTCCCTCTCAGCTGCTCTGGGGGTGCTGTGTGCAGCCCAGAAATCTCACAGCAGCATCAGAGGGAGTAAAGCACGGCCACATCCCCAGAATTCCTCTCCACAAGAATTCCTCCCTCTAGAAAGAGGCACCAGGCAGAATTGCCTCCAAGGCAGCCTGGAAACGAAGGTCAGGCAAAGGAGGCTGCCCCAGGGCCTGAGGGAGCTCTCCAGGACCCCACAGAACTGATGTCTCTGACCCCACAGAACATTTTGAGGTTTATCTCAGCTCCCCTCCTTCACCTTCTGCTCTCTGAGGCGGCACAGACACAGCCTGGAGAGCAGAGTGAGCTTTCCTGCACCCAGCTGTGCATGAAGGCTGCTCTCCTTTGCTTTCTGCTGCTCTGATCCCACAGAATGCTCCCCTCCCAGGTTCAGGATGGGTCCAGCCCTGTGATCCTTCACCTCCTGCTCTCTGAGGCGGCACAGACACAGCCCAGAGAGCAGAGTGAGCTGTTCTGCACCCAGCTGTACATGGAGGTGGGAGCTTGCACCCAGCATGACAATGTGCCTGCTAAATCCCCCACCCCACCAAGTGGCTGTTTGATGAGAACTGGAACTGCTGACAGCAGTGGCAATGTAAAGCCATCTTAGTCACTGAAATCACACGGGCAGGCTCAGATCCTCACACCGAGCAAAGCAATGATGACTTGGAGCACACAGTGGAAGCAACACTTTGCCTCCTGAAATGGATTCGTTTTCTTGCTGGGATTAAGTCAGCACCCAGATCGTGCGCCACTGTCACAGGCAAAGTCCAGCTCATAATAACAAAGTGGTCACCTAGTAACACAGAATAATACTGTAACCCTGCTTCAAAGTGTTTTCTGAATGGAACAGCTACAGTTCAGCCTCCAGAAAATACAATGTTTTCTCGCTACAATGCCCTGGAATCGCTGAGCCGACTTCAGCCTTTATTGACATTCCAATCCCATGCGCACCAGCCTGTTGGAGCTGGGCTGGCACAAATGTTGAAGTGTCGTGGCTGAGCCAGGCTGGGGAAAAACACCCACTCCCCCAGGAGCTGCTGTGACAGGCAGGCAGGCACGGCGCTGCCTCAGTTCTGCTGCCAGCAATGCTGATTCCTCAACCTCGATGCTGCACGGAATATATAAAGATAAAAGAAAAACACACTGGTGTTTACAGAAAACCCTCTCCTCAAAGCACTGCTAAAACATTCAGACTCGAAGGACACTTTTAGGTCCTTATTTAGGTCTAGGAAAAGCAGGAGAAAAACGCATTTGTCACCATCTTTCACAAACTAACCACCAACCTCAAAGGCACTGCCTTCAGCAAGCGGCGGAGCCGTGCCACGGGCTGGGCTGGCACCTGCAGCCTGCCCCGGGGCTGTGCCAGCCGGGCTGTGCCCCAGGGGCACCCCAAAGCTGGGTGTGCCCTGGCATTCGGGGCTGGGCTGGCACCTGCAGCCTGCTCCGGGGCTGTGCCAGCCGGGCTGTGCCCCAGCGGAACCGGCGGCAGCGCCAAGGGAGCCCCAACAGCGGCTGGAACAGTGCTGCCCGTGTGGGACACACCTGGAACACCTGTGGGGACACTCATCCTCACCTGGAACACCTGTACCAGCACAGCATCTCACCTTGCTGCTTTACCTGAGGAGTGAGCCCTGGGCTGGGCTGGGCTGCTGTCCCCTGTACCAACACAGCATCTCACCTTGCTGCTTTACCCGAGGGCCATCGTAAAGCTGACCACAGCCCTGGGAACGCTCCCACGCCCACAGCAGGCTTTGTTTCACACCCACACTCAAGTCCAGGTGCAGTCAGCATTGGTGCAGCCCCTGGGAGGAGAGGATGGGCCTGGTTGTGTCAGCAGGGCAGGATTTGGCCCCTCAATCCACAGCCACACGCTCCTGAGTGGGCCATGAACCTGTGAATGCATTAACCCTTGGCAGCACGAGCTGCCCCAATTAAAAATAAATCAATCTGCACACACAGCCCCCGAAAATGAACTGACTGTGCCCCTGGGCTGCATCCTGGCTGAGCCTGACACACTTTCAGCACACAGTCTGCCTCTGTGTCTGCAGCTGCCATGGTGTGAACTGCCCCAGGTCTGTGCCCCAAGCCTTACTTCCATCCAGGAGCCCTTGGCATTAGCACAGAGATGTAGGAAAGGTAATGGTATTTGAGCTTTTTCAACCAGAAAATGTCTAGCTGTCCTAATTTGGGGCTGTGGGTAGTCAGCAGGAGGGGGTGGGAACATAAAAAGATAAAAAACCCAAACAACCCAGAGTACTACCCCATAAAACAACTCCTGTGTGATGCTTTCAGCCCAAATCCAGTCTGACATTAATACTTGTCTTTACTTCCCTGGAGAAAACAAACATGCTGAGACTCATTGTATAATACAAATGTGGGGGTTTGCTCATCAAGCTGGGTTGGATTTACAATGGGCCAGAAGCACTGGCACGAGTGCTGGGCTGTAAATGTTGAAGTGCAGTGGCTGCCAGGGCAGGAGGGACATGCCCCAGGGAGCCCTGGCACAGGGACACCCACGCTGCCCTGTGCTCTTTGAGGAGAACAGGAGCAGGCAGGAGCAGGCACACGAGGAAAGCAGCTCCAGGAGCTGCACCATTCCACATCCCCTGCACGGGGCCTCAGAGCAGCCAGGCTGGGCTCTCTCCTGAATTGCTGTCATGTCCTCGCTGCTGCAGAGCTGAGCAGTGTCTCACAGGGCACTTGTTCAGCTAATGCTGCCTCCTTTGTTCATGGGAAAGTTCCAGAAGGGAACTCTCAGCCCCCCCACACAGCCCTGGCACTGCCTGTCCCCTCCAGCCCCTCCACAGGACACTTCTGTCCCCTCCTGACCATGGGGAACGTGATGGAGACACCCCAAAGCAGCCAGGCACAGCTGGGCACAGCTGGCCCATCTGGGATCTCAGCACGTTCATTCCCACGTGGATGCACCCAAATTCATCCCTTTTTGTCACAACTTTGAGTTTTCCTTTCTGGGGATTTTTTATCAGTGAAAACACAATTGTTAGAATTGACAAGAAATCCAGACACAAACCACAGTGAAGGAAAAGGTCACCAGAATATGGCTTTCCTCATTCACTTGAGAGTGGTGCAGAAGCACCAGAGGTAAAGCTTTCCTCATCATTCCACTGGCACAATTAGCCAAAGTTTTAATGCTTCTCATTAATGGAAAACAACAAACAGCTCGTATGGAAATTGTACTCTAAGAGCTACAAAATTAAGTTAAATCCAAATAACACTCTACCAAACAACTTCAAAAATCATGTTCATCCTTGTCACTGAAATAATTACTGCACCAACCAATGGGAAACTCCTTCCCCTCAGTAACCATGGAAATATTTAAAGGTTGCCAAAGCCCTGCAATTATGGATTTCCCAATAGTTCCCCTTGTGATGTGGGAACTCGGTGTATTGCACACAGAAAATCAGGGCTTCCTGCCACACGGTGAAAATGCACTTTAATTATCACAACAGAAAGTGATAGCTGGTCAAAAGACAGAAACCAGAATTACTCAAAATCAATATAAGACTGCCACCAGCTTGCAGGATGTGTGTTATCTGCCTTGTTAGAACCACACAGAGCCACACACTGTGCCTATTAAAGGTTGTGAATCCAATTTTTGGTGAGTGCAAAGCTCTCACGCTATGAATATGGATGAGGCTGTGGCAGCAGGGCTCTGTGCAGCCCATCAAAGCTGGCTGGAGCGAGTTCAGTGCAGGAGACTCCCCCAGACCCCTCTGGCTGTGCCCTGGCATGCAGGGCACAGGAGGGGCAGTGCCCTGGCAAGGGATGGGCTGGGGGAAGCAGGGCCAGGTGACAGGAGGTGACCCCTGAGACCAGCACAGAGCTCCCCTGTCCCCGGCTGCCCTGGGCTCCATCCCAGCTCCTCCTGCTCCTCACCTGCCCCTCTCTCTGCTGCTCCCCTTCCTCTCTGCCTCTGACTGCCTCCAAGCACCTTCTACCCCATTAACCCTCTCCTCTCCTCTCCTCCATGGTCCCTGGTGCCAGGGGTCCCTGGTGCCATCCCCACAGGTGCCATGGTCTGCTTTAGGCTCACAGCAGCTCCTGCCACCAGCCACAGGGAAAGGCACAGGATCACGTTATCCCATCAAGGGAGAGCCCCCAGGGGACAGTCCTGAGAGCCCCCAGGGGACAGCCCTGCCTTCCCTTTCAAGCTGCTT